>JAIFGZ020000768.1:0-475030 GCA_019925245.2 Oryza australiensis
AAAAGAAAAACCCGGGATTTATTAATTCGATTTTGATTTTAATTGGTTAAAAATTTTTTCTTGTGCTCACGAAAATTCCACTAAAAATCTGTTAGTGTATTTTGACATGTAGAATTTAAGAAAAATCCTACCATGCCATTTCCATTTAACATTTGGATTTTAAAATTATTTATTCTCTTGATTAATTCCAACGATTTTCTTTTAGGATTTTTCTTTTGGATTTTTAAAAGGAAAACACCTCGGGGTGTTACAAACCTACCCCTTAAACGGAATCTCGACCCCAAGATTCGAGAGTGCGGCAAGCGGATAGGGTTGAGCGGCTTTTAGCTCATCTTCCCTTTCCCAAGTTACTTCTTCTTCGGAGTGATGAGTCCCTTGAACTCGGCGGACACGATGACCTTGTTAGGATCCTCCGTTCCTTTGGTTTTGAGTATCAGTGCTGGTTTCTCCACATAGGTCGAGATCTTCTGGATTTCAATGCAGTGCGGACTAGCTTGTTCTTACGGAACTCTCGGACACTTCTTGAGTTGGGAGACGTGGAAAACATCGTGGATTCACCTGCCATGGTGGGTGGCAGTTCGAGTTGGTATGCCACTTCATCCGTCGCTCTTGGATCCGATATGGTCCCACATAGCATGGTGCCAACTTGCCTTTTGTTTAGAATCGGTGCACTCCCGAAGCGGGGTGACACGAAGATATACATAGTCTCCAACTTTAAAAACTAGCTCTCTACGGCGGTTATGCATAACTCTTGAGCTGTGCAGCTTTCAGCCTTTCTCTTATGATTCGACTTTCTCTTCGGCATCACTTAACACTTGAGTCCCGAACAGCGCGTTCGCGGTCGATCCCAGAAAGCGGGGTTCGACACTTTCGTCCATAAAGTGCCGAAAGGTGCCATCATAGCTGGCACGATAGTTGTTATAAGAGATGCATAGGGCGAGGCTCTTATCCCAAGCTCCTCCAGAAATCCGAGCACAAGCTCGCGGCATTTCTTCCGGAACTGGTTTACACGTTCCGTCGACCATCGGTTTGCGGGTGATAAGCTGTGCTAAAATTCAATCGGGTGCCAAGTTCCTCTTGTAGTTTTTGCCAAAACACGGAGGTGAGCTGGCTACCACGATCGGATACTATCTTCTTAGGTACACCATGAAGACACACAATCCTTGCAAGGTACAATTATGCTAACCTTACGCAGTATAGGTGGTAAGCCTTTGGGATAAAATGAGCCACTTTAGTGAGGCGGTCGATTATAACCCGGATAGAATCGTGTCACTGATGATGTCCGGTAAACCGGTGATGAAATCCATCCCGATTTCCTCCCACTTCCATTCCGAGAATTTGAAGTGGGCTGTAATAGTCCAGCGAGGCCTCGGTGTTGCCTTTACTCGGCGGCATACATCGCATAGTGCCACGAACTCGCTATTTCTCTTTTCATGCAAACCCACCAGAACTTCTCCTTAAGATCCTGGTACATTTTGGTACTTCAGGATGGATAAGTACTGGCTACGATGTGCTTGATAAGGATTAACTTTCTCAATTCCTTGTCTTACGCACACATATCTGTTTCCCATCCATATGGTTCCATGCTCGTCTTCCGTGAAGTCACGAGCTTTTCCCACTCTCATATTCTTCTTAAGCTCAACTATGTCCGGATCCGAGGCTTGAGCTATGCGAATTTGATCTAAGAGTGTGGGTTGGGCCTCAAGAGCGGCCACAAATCCGAGTCTAACAATTTTTAGGTTGAGGTGCTCTAAATCTTGTAGTAGCTGTTCACATCTCCCTTCTATGTGAATAGAGTTGCAATAACTCTTTCGGCTCAGGGCATCAGCTACCACGTTAGCTTTGCCGGGATGGTAGTGTATACTGAGATCATAATCCTTGGTCAACTCCAACCATCGCCGCTGACGGAGGTTCAAATTCGGTTGGGTGAAGATGTATTTCAGGCTCTTATGATCCGTGTATATTTCACAGCGATTACCGACGAGGTAATGTCGCCATATTTTCAAAGCATGGACGACTGCTGCTAGCTCCAAGTCATGTGTCGGGTAATTAGACTCATGAGGTCTCAATTGGCGGGAAGCATACGCGACCACCTTTCCATCTTGCATCAACACACAGCGTAACCCCTGGTGAGATGCGTCGCAATAGACTTGAAAATCCTTGGTTTGATCTGGCAAGATCAGCACGGGTGCGGACACCAGTTTTCTCTTGAGTGTTTCAAAACTCTGGTTACGCTCGGCAGTCCATATAAACTTTTCATCCTTCTTTAACAACTGCATCAAAGGTTTGGCAATTCTGGAGAAGTTTTCGATGAACCGACGATAATAACCCGCAAGTCCTAGAAAACTTCTGACTTGGGTGACGGTTTTAGGTGGAGTCCATTTGGTCACAGCTTCTACATTGGAAGGGTCCACTGCGACTCCTTCGGCACTCACGATATGGCCGAGGAATTGCACTTCCTTCAACCAGAAAGCACATTTGCTAAACTTAGCATAGAGCTGGTGGTCTCTTAACTTTTCAAGTACCAACCGGAGATGGTGCTCATGTTCCTCTTCCGACTGCGAATAGATCAAGATGTCATCGATGAACACCACGACGAACTTGTCTAGGAATTCCATGAACACTTTGTTCATCAAATTCATGAAAAAGGCTGGGGCATTTGTAAGTCCGAAGGACATGGCCGTGCACTCGTACGAGACCATACCGAGTGACGAAGGCGGAGTCTTGGGAATATCTTCTTCTCGGATTCTTAGCGATGATAGCTGACCGCAGTCTATCTTGGAGAACACATTTGCTCCCTTTAATTGATCGAGCGGTCGTCAATCCTAGGGAGAGGGTATTTATTCTTAATAGTGACCTCGTTGAGTGCACGATAGTCGACGCACATCCTTTTGGTTTTATCCTTTTTCTCCACAAAAATGACTGGCGCACCCCAGGGCGATGTGCTCGGGCAGATGTAACCTTTCTGTTCATCTACTTGCTTCTTGACCTCTGCCAACTCATTGGGTCTCTTGTGGATCGGAGCAGTGCCAGGGACTAGGTCAATCCGAAACTCTATTTCTCTTACAGGTGGCATTGTGGTTAGGTCTTCCGAGAAGACTTAGGGTACTCACAAACCACGGGAATATCTTCTAACTTTGCACGATCCTTTCCTTTTCTTCGGGCTTCTCCTTAGCGAAATCCGATTCAGGCTTGCCACTACCCCTAGTGGCTTAGGGGAGCGGTAAATCACTTTCTTCCCTTCGTCATTGGTCAAGGAGATCGTGCGGCTTGCACAATCGATCATCCCTCTATGACGTGTCAACCAGTCATCCCAAGGATGACATCCAGGCCTTTTGATTCTAGAAGGATAAGATTGGCTAGAAAGGGAATCCTTGGATTTGTATTGCCCGAAGGGCAAAAGTGGGCGGTGTCCAAATGGTTCCCGGTGTTTGGACCCGCATGGGTATCTTAAGTTTTAACACCGACAACCCATGTTTCCCCACAAATGCTTTTGATATGAAAGAATGGGTTGCACCCGAATCAAACGGGGCGATGCATTAAAGGAGTTCACGGGAACATACCCGAGTATGACATCCGGTGTGTCCTGTGCCTCCTTTCTTTGAAGCATGATTCACTCTTGCTTGGATGAACACTGGGCGCGTTTTGGTCTTGGACACTTGTACGCAAAATGTCCAGGTTCTCCACGATTGAAGCTGATTACCGGTTTGAATCCCGAGTCCTTCTTTGGTGGCATTGGCTTGGACAGCGGTGCAGTGTCTTTGATTGGCGGACGCGGGGCGGATTCCACTGCGGTGTCAGGGACGGCTTCCGGGGTTGGAAATTCCCGGGATGGTACGGGCGATGCGACGAACGATCATAGTGGTAGGTCCATTCGACCACCGGAGTGAAGCGTGGCGGTGGGAATTCCCATGTTGAGGATGCGGCCTAAACTGGGTAGCCTTCCATTTTCTGAGCATTTTATTGCGTTGGTCTTCTTGACGGATGGCTTTGTCGACCAACTTCTCAAAGTCGGATACTCACCGGAGATGAGTTTATCCGTCAAATCATCGTCCAACCTGGCCAAGAACTTCCCTTGACGCTCGGCGTCAGTATGTATGTCCTCTGGAGCATATCGCGCTAAGCGATTAAATTCGTGCAGATACTCGGTGACAGTTCGGGTGCCTTGCTCCAAGGATCTGAACTCCCTCTTTTTCTGGGCTACTATCCCTCCGGGGATGTGAACCTTCCGAAAATGGTGGCAAAACTCTGCCCAAGTAACCGCGGGTGCGTCCGCCCGACGGGTGACCAAGAAATTGTGCCACCAGGCTGAAGCGAGACCTTGGAGTTGGTGAGTGGCGAAGGACACCCTTTCCTGGTCTGTGCACTAGAGAAGGTCCAATTTCTTTTCTATGGCTATGATCCAGTCATTAGCCTCCATTGGGTTGGTGAGGCAACTCACTGCCGAACGGTGAGACGACAGTGTACTCAGGTGCATCCGGATAGCCCACCGCCAAGGCCATTCTTGCTAGCTCCGCGACGAAACCTTTCAGACCCTGACCGTTGTGGGTGACTGGACGGCCTGCCATCTAGAGAAGACAAGGTAGGGGATCAATGCATGCTCAAACCCAAGTTAGACAAACGTTAAAGGACTCAAGTAAAGTAAACGAGAAAAAGAGGGTTTTTGAGAAACATTTTTATGAGGCTAAGTAAAACTTCTAAGGCATCCCCTAGATGATGCTGAAAAATAGATGCTTAGCTATAATATAAAATTGGCGACCATTCCCTCCTATCTCGACTTAGGACTTTGATCCCAACTTGGCGGCTGAATAAGAGATCAAAATATTTTTTTTCCCAAATTTCAACTCCAGAACCTTATCTCTTAGACTTGATCGAGTTTTCAAAATGCTTTGAGAGAAACTTAAAATTTTCTCGAGGAATCAAGACCTATTTTCCCGAAACCATTTTCAAAAGCCAGGGCTTATGCATATGAAAAGATTCGAGAGGGCTCCTAAGGTTTTCCGTTTGGCTTTCCTACGGTGGAAATTGGCTCGATACCAACTTGTCACGCCCGAAATTCAGACCCAAATTTCGAAGCTATATGTGTATTAAAATCCCTGTCCAGGACCAGCCAGGGTACACATATGACAATTGTTGATATTATAGTTCCACGTCTTAGAAACAATAAAAAAGATTACAAAAGAGCAGCGAAAAAAGAGAAAGGGCCTAGCCTAAGCTTGCTGGCCACGTGGCTTCGACCACTTCACGCAGCTTCAGTGTAGGACAAAGCCTACTCCACTTCATCTTCGTCTTCAACCTCTGGCTCACGTTCTGGTGAAGAAGCAAGGATGAGTACTTCCACGTACTCAACAAGTCACGCCGGAAGAGGAGAAGAATGAATGCAGGGGAGACAATGGTCTGGCTAAGGTTTGCTTTTGCGCAAACGGCAGAAATTTTTCCAAACAATATGAATTTTGAACACAGTCAAAACAACAGTAAATTGAGTAATTAAAACATCTTGAAACCAACGCTGTCCAACGTTATCCCCACGTTGCGACAGGCCCAAACCATCCACCTATACTAGTCATGTTCCAAAACTTAGGGTGTAAAAGTTTGAGACTAATCACGGAGAGCTCGGTCGATCGCCCCATAACCGCGGGCATGGCTATTCGAATACATTTACTCTGATCAGAGGTGTACAACTGTACCCACAAGACACAGCTCCACAACACGGTTTCCCGTGCGCCGGAATACCACCGCGGTACCCCGAAAAGGGAACTGTGATAGGACCTTTCGTATAACCCCCCCTCTAACCAAGCGAACCCCACCAAGGTTTCGCCCCACTCCCGGACCCTGGGAGTGGGCAGCCCCCCCGAGTGCCTCGGTGAATCCGGCAGCCCAGCAACCCATATACCGCGGCCGACTGAGACTCCATCCCACTCACCCTTGCCGATGGGTTCGTCAGCTAGGAGAGGCTACACTACGGGACCTACCTTACCCATTTCGGCTTGTGGTTTGCACGATCATTCTCCCGAGGGGTCTCGTGAACCGGTCCTTAATTGCCATGGGCGCCGCTAACCAAAACCATAGCGCCCACAGCCCACCATTTGTCATATTTTAGTTATTAGTCCGGTTCACCTGAATCTATCATCATTAATCCTCCGAACATAAAGTCGGGAGAGATACATTAAGTGAGAAAATAACCCATTTAGTGAGCTAGTGAGTCTAAGCCAGGCTAAGCATAACCTAGTCCTGAAATCTAATCACATTATTTTCCCAAGTTTGATCAAAGGGTTTGGGGTGTCAAACCTAAGGCACAAACTAAGCATAAGGTGTATTATTTCCCATGAAATAACAATATAAAGTACATGCAATTTCATAGAGTAAAACAGGTGTTTTAGCAAAATAGGGGCAATATGATCAATAATATAGCATGACTTGCCTTGCTCTTCGGCTTGGGGATTTCCGCGACGACTTCAAAGTAAACTAGGACGGAGGGACTACCGGGATCTACACGGCAAACAAGCACCTCAATAAAACAGGCTAAAAAGCTACTAAAACAGGGAACAAAACCATTTTTAATGAATTCTTGGCATTTTTGTGAATTTAATAAAATTTCAATGGGCTAAAACGGAGGTTGGATTGAAAAGATATGATTTTTAGAAGATTATTTGTGTTTTTACTAAAACAAGAAAATCCTTAATAATTTATTGCGCAATAAATCCTGAAATTGCGTTAGCGCTAGGGCTGCGTCGGCCGATGGCGTCATCGGCCGCGGAGCACTGTCCACGATGGACCGGGTCCATGGGCCGAGAGGGAGCGGCGCACCACGTGGCGCACACGGGCGCCGGCTCGGCGGCCACGCGGTGTGCCATGCGAGCCGGCGGAACGGACGGCCACGATCTGCGAGGCGGATCGGACGGCCGGAAGGGGTTCGGGTGGCGTGATCGGCCGGCGATGGCGCACGGCGGCGAGTCCACCGGCGCCACTCGGGCGGCGTTGGGGGTGGCGAAGCGCGGCTCACGCGTAGGCGGAGCCGTGCGTACTCGGGAACGGTGGCGCGCACTCGGCCGAGAGGGAAATACGGAGGGACGCTCACCGCGGGTCGCCGGAGGAGGGGACGATGGCGAGGACGGTGAGGAGGCGGCGGAACCACTCGGGGAAGGGTGGCCGAGTGGCGCGGGCACGGCGACGAGGAGGAGGAGTCGGCGGAGCTCGGAGCGGCGGGAAAACACGGTCGAACCTCGGCGATGAAGTCCGAAGCAGGGCGCACGGTGCGGGAACGACGGAGAGAGAGGGAGGCTTGAGTGGAGGTGTGGGGAGCTCGGGAAGGACGAGGGGGTGCTTATATAGGGGGTGGGGTGGTTGGTGGCAACCGGATAAGAGCGGAATTTCTCGCCGGCGCGGTTTAGGGAAAGTAATGGCCGAGGATGGAATCCAGGCCATTAGGGCGCGGAGCGGCGGTCGGGAGCTTTGAATGCCGGCGGGCACGGTGGAGGAGTTAAGGCGGTGGGATCCGGAGCGCGGGGAAAATGGGTGCGCGAGATCGAAGCGGAGGGAGGCGGCGAAAATGGCGCGAGGCGGCGGGAGTCGGGGCGACGGCACTGATAGGTGGGCCCCTTTGTCGGTGTCTCGACAAGAAGGGGATTCGAACTGGACTTATCCGCGGGCGTGAGGGTTTGGCGGGCCGTATCCTTGGCCGCCGCGGAAGAGCGCGCGTCGGTGGGGGACGGCGGGTCGGGCGGGGCGATCGGGCCGGCGTGTGCGGGGGGATGAGCCGTCGGCTCGGGCCGGTGGCCACGGCCGAAAGGGCGGAAATGTACGGGAGGAGAGAGAAAAAGAAAAACCCGGGATTTATTAATTCTGATTTTGATTTTAATTGGTTAAAAATTATTTCTTGTGCTCTAAAAATTCCACTAAAAATCTGTTAGTGTATTTTGACATGTAGAATTTAGGAAAAATCCTACCATGCCATTTCCATTTAACATTTGGATTTTAAAATTATTTATTCTCTCTAGTTAATTCCAACGATTTTCTTTTACGATTTTTCTTTTGGATTTTTAAAAGGAAAACACCTCGGGGTGTTACCTTGGGTACGGCGTCAAACATGTGGCGTGCAATGAATAGTGCAATTTTCCAATTTCCCTATTTGATTTCTTATTTCCCCATTACTTTTCCTTTCACCTCTAAAATTTAAAATCGAATCTAGCACACCCAAAATTAAGTTGTAAAATATGTTTTCCCCTTTTCACCCACTTTTTATTATTTATATATATATATACATATATATATATCCATATGTATATTTTGTATGTATATATATTCACATGTATATTTTCCTTCTTAATTATATTTAGAAATTCTTGTCATTTTATCCTATTATTTTAATATTGTTCCCAAAAGTAAGTTTTATTAGATCAGCTCTCCATAATTTATTTATCTTAGAATTTTATTTTAATTATTTCATTCTTGCAACTTCTCTTTTCTTCTTTTTTAGGGTTTTGAAATTGCCCTCAACCTTATCCTTTTCAAAACAATTATTCATTTATTTTAACTTGGCATCAAAGACTCGCGAATAAAAGGCAAATAAATACGACAAGATGCAATCCATCAAAAGATTTTTGCAAGTTTTCATTTTTGTGTTTTGATTTTTAAAACTCCAGATCTTCAGGGTGTTACACTCCTGGAATGACTCAATAGAGACTTCACCGCTGGACCTCAACATCGACACGGCGATGACGCTACCTCGGGATTTAGCTTTTGCTTCACATCATCCCGGTGAAGTCTCTCGGGAGGACGTCGGTCGGCCCTCAACGGAGATCGGCGGCTAGGCTCGGCCGGCTCCTTACCCCGAGAGTTTCTCGTCGGCCGGCGTTCTGGACAGTGAATTTCTTCACGCTCCGCATCCTCAATATCGACGAAGCACTCATCGATGGAGATCATGTCGGCAGGAGAGGTCGGTGGGTACATGACCAGGAAACAAAATAACTCAGAGGGTTTGCAGAGGCCCTCGGAGAAGATTTGGATGACGTCGCCATCGTAGATGCTTGTGACAGTGTTGTGATGCTCGGAGAAATGTCAGACATAGCCTCGAATCGTCGACCCCCTATCGGACCTGGCGAAGGTCATAGCAGGAGGCCGGGTGTTGCCAGGTGCCCTAATAGTTGGCAATGAAAGTGTCACTTGGCTCATCCCTGGTGTTGATGTAGTTCTCAGGAACCCCAGCAGTGATGGCAATCAGGGCTAGCATGACAGGAAGGTAGTTCGCCATTACGTGGTCGCGTCGCTGGCTGCTCCAACCACCATACAGTATAGGCAGAGCCATAATGACGGATTGGTTTTGCCGTCATAAGGGTTGATCCCGGTCGGGCGGAAGCCCTTGTGCCACGCCACCCAATAGAGATGAGAGGTGAAGGCCAGGAACCCGTGCTGGCGTGGCGCATACTCGGCGCCATCTGCCCTTGCAAGGGCGCGATGCTCCTTGTCATACTAATCACACCGCAGCAACTCTTGGCGCCTTCGGTCAGCGACACGATGCTCAATGGTGTTGCGAGAGTCAGAGCCTCTGCATGATGATCTCGAGCACATTCCCAGTGAAGGAACTACCCTACTACTCTTTAGGTAAGACTGTCTTTGGGTGTCGCTTCGGGTCAGCAGTGGATTCGACTTTTGCTACCCGGGCCTACGGGTTGGGCGGTGAGGTAGAGTGGCCTGCGCTCAGCTACCGCCGTGACCTATGTCGACGAGTGCTCCCTGTGGTGCACCCGGACGAGCCTGGAGCGTCAAACTCCATGGTGAAGGCGGGCCCCAGGTTCCACGGTTGGACACGAGTAGGTTGGGCCTGCTCATGCCGCGCAACCCGTGCAGCGTTGCGATGGGTGTCGGATTCCTGGGAATCCATAGCCTCATCATCAGAAATGATCTCCACCATCAAGATGAAGTTTGCCGGCCAATGGTTCCCAGGAGCGAACTCCGCATGACACAACCTCCTAGCCGATGTGGTGTGGCGTATGGGAGCCCTCTGGGCGGGTCTCTTTGGACTAGCCATCCCCGAAGGAGCGGAAACGCGTCTGGCGGCGGTGAGGATAGGCGGCGACGTCCCACGTCATGGAGGAACCGGGCATGCCGAGTGGCGGCAACTTGCGGCATACTCAATCCGTGTCCATGCCGAATATGCCCTCGAGATCACCGTGCGGGCTGTGGGGAGCTTAGGCCACTAGATCTTGGCGACCGGACGTGCCACTGGCCCTAGGGCCGCTGGTCGCGGTGTCGCGCACCTCACCCCCACCATCACGTGTCGTTGAGCAGCGACACACGCCAGCTCTCCGGAAGCCTCCTAGGAGAGGGTAAGGTGGTTGAAGTCATCAGCACGGAAAACCAGACTCCTGAAGTTGTCATCCCCGTGGGTGCCGTGAAGTTTGTGGAGAAGAAAACCGCCATCCCATTGTTCGGATCGATTAAGATGAACCCCTACCTAGCGTGCCAACTATCGATGGATGGGTCGGCACTCCTCCGAGGAGGCTACCCAAGGAGGTGAAAGAGTGATCGGGAATCGTCTTCGAAAGGGTGTGATGGTTTGCTCAAGAAAGAGAATGAGCCAGATAGCTTTTTAGACAGGTTCGGCCCTCCCGGAGGATAACAAGCCTATGTCTTGTGTTTTTTGTTGGGTTGGTGTATGGAACAGAGTACAATAGATGTGAGTTCTTCGGGTTCTAGAGATTGTACCTAGCTCCCAAAGAATCGATCCACCTACGGTAATGCCCTCCCTTTTATAAGTCAAGGGGGTAGTTACAAGAAGACTTGGGGCCAAGAAAGCTAAGACTTAAAGCTAAAAAGCAAGTACAAACAATATCTAAAAAGTACATAGAGATCCCCCCGTGTCTTGCTGTTGATGAGAAAATTTCCCAGGCACTGGCCTGAGAGATTTGCTTTACTCTAGTGCAGGTCCAAATTACTGCTTCGAGGTTCATAGGCGTGCTAGTTGATTTGATCCTGCAATCAACAACAAACAAATAGGAAGTATTAATTTGCCAACGATAGCCAATCGGTTGGTGGCCGATGATATATCGTCTAGGATTAAGCTGATGCAATGCATACTGAATCGGCGACCATTAGACTTGTCCGATCGGCTACAGATGTTAACAAAATGCAATCCAAATCTTAAAGCATATTTAAACCAAGTCACTGGGATAGATCGGTAGTGTACCGAGACAATATAAATCACTTGGATCTAAAGATACTATAAAACAAGGATTATACTTGTTCACAACATAGCCGAAGAGATTAATCTAACATGTATCGGCTTGTACTCCGATACTGCTTTATACTAAGATATCATTATTAACCAAATATATTAAACAAGAACCAATTTTATGCTAAGACGAATTAACAAGTCGGTTATAGTCATATAAAGGGCAGCTTCAACATATCAAGTAAATATAAAATATACAAGACAGTTAAAACATATAAGATCATTTGAAACTCCGATACTATCTCCAATAATGAACATAAAACAAGATAGATCTGTTATAATTCTAAAGGCGACTTAATAGATCAAACTTAACTGATTCATCGTTAAGTACCAAAAGAAGCATAGAATCTATACGAGCCTATGAACATCTTTCAAGATGGTCGATATACTATGTAATCTAGATTAACATTTAAACCTAAACCTATCGGCTATCATCTAGCAGTTAATTCTAGCCGATTAGGGTTTAGACCACAATGTCGATCTACATTATATAGCATATATGATAACTATGCAGATTACGAAGACAGAATTAGACTATCATGATGATGGAAGCACTAACCCCGACAACGCAAACCGCTATGACAATAATTACCATTTCGCTGGAGATCAAACGATGCAGGCCAACTAGAAGCAAGAACTCATTGAAACTATTAAAGGAAAAGGTGGCGATGCGCCGAGATTGTATTGATTGTATGTTGATCTTATTTTACATACATGGTCTTGGGTCATATTTATACCAGATACATGATGAGTCCATAACGGACACGATACCTATCCTTATTACATATTGAATTACGAGATATTCCTAAAACAAACCGGCATTATCTATAAGGAAACTATACAACATATCCTAAATTAAAAGATACAATTACCTTTTCAGACTTTATCCGTAGATGACAATATCTATGAAGCACTTAGAAACCGAATCCAATGATGATATTCATATCTTCCTTCCGAGATCTGTCATATCGTTATCCCAATCGAAATCAGCTATACCAGAGGTCCTTATCTGATTCGGTCTCAGTCGACAAAATCTTTCACCGATTCGGTGCACTTGGCATGCACTATCTTGAGAAGAACTCGATTCTTTCCAAATCGGCTTCGGCTTTAGATCCAGATCGATAATTTGCTTTCCAAATTTGGTCGTTAACACTGCGCTCCGTGGGTACTACGCGCTCCCCCTTGCTTTGGGTTCGGTTCTTCGCAGGTACCTCATGCGTAGTCTTGTCGGATGACGTGATCTTCTATCGGGTTGTCTCCTCCTTATCTTTTCCATGATCCTTACAATGCAAGCCTCCTACCTCGAGGGGATCGGAGGTCGGGCCGATGAGCCATAGTCGGGACGAGACACCGAGTCGATCGAGCCAAGGGGGTCAAGGCATCCGATGAGCCATAGTCGGGACGAGACCCTAGGAAGAGGTCGGGGATCTGATCTCCTCCCGAAGACTACTCATCCGACTTCAGATGTCCCTAATCCCGCTCTGTGGGCTACCCCAGGGTGATACCCCCCCCCACACTAAGGCGCAACACAACAACGTCTTGTAAATTTATAATTGGATCATGAATGTTTCTCCCAAATCGTAGTTATCATCAACTCATAGAAAGATCGGGCCAATCGGAGCGGAGAGTGTATCGAGTGGAGCTCAGGTCTTATCAAGTGGCATGAGAGCTTTCGTTGCTCGATAAGTTTCTATCTATCTATAACCAGAAAAAGCAAAAAGAAAATCCATAAATTACCCAGCCATCTTTGTGTCGCTGTATTGTTCTTTTCAGTCCTTATTTTGTTGAGTTTTGCATTGCATCGTCATGTCGAGTTATTGGTTTTAGCTTCTACGTTTAGAGTTTTGATTTCTTGTCGTGTCTAGTACTACCTTTGTCGCTGCCGCCACCGGGACTTTGCTATCGTCAGGATCTATGAAATCAGGGTGTTGCTCCGTTCAAAGCTTGAATGTGTATGGCTTTGTGCCTACACTCCCTAGTGGTTGGTAGGAACGTGGATATTTTTGTGTATGTTTCTTTTTTGCTACTAAGCATGGTAGGGTTTCACAAGGGGATACGAGACGCTCATGCTCAACATCAACTTTCTCACCTTCAAAGAGATATAGCAACTTCTCCATGTGATACATATGAGGTACCTGACTATAACTTTGCACGACTTGAATCTAAGTTACCATTCTATGATGGTAAGAATGATTTTGTTGCTTATATTGATTGGGAGCTAGTAGTAGACAATGAATTTGATGAATATGATTTTTCTGATGCTCAAATGGTTAAGGCCGCAAGTAATAAGTCACCTCTTATGTATTTTTTTCGTGGAGTCATGTTAGTAGTAAACCAGAAACTTGGGATGAATGCAAAACCATGATGAAAAAGTGCTTCGTGAGTTTTTCTTACAAATGTACTCTTCTTGAGAAATTAGAACATCTAAAACAAGGTAATAGAACTGTTAGGGAGTAAATACATGAATTTATTGTTTGTATCATCTATAGTGGTCTAAAAGAACACAATGAAAACATAATGCATAGATTTTTTAAGGGACTTAATTCTGAAGTTCAGGTTATGCTTGCTAATGTGACATACAATTCATCCTTGCTCGTAGCATTAAAAGCATGAACCGATTTATCTCCTGTTTCTAAATCTTCTATATCCTTGTGTATATCCTTGTGTAGTGATGATGTGCAAACATGGGAGGAGCGATCTTTTGTGTCTCCTGTTACTAACGTTTACAGGGAGTTCGAACATTCGACAAAAGGAGAAGAATGATATACTTGAGAAGAAAAAGGAGAAGCATTAAGCACCTATGATGTATGAAGAAAGTTTGTAAGGTAGATTACATAATGCTGAGATAAATAAAGGTGAGTATTCTCAAGCTGAGCTACACATATCCACTTTTCATACTACAATAGAGCAACCATTAGCGGAACCTATTGCTGGGATTCCTTTGACACAAGTTGATTTGCTTGTCCGATAAAGAAGAGTTATGTGATAATGCTTCACTTATATCCATACCACAACTACTAGATCAGCATGTTACAGTTAGATGATGTTATGTGCAATGATTTTAAAGATGATGTTCACATTTCTACTGAAAATGAAGAACTTAAATTGTTACCTTCTTTAAACACTATGGGCTATATTCAATTTGATGATTTTGGTAAGCTCGATAATTTGAAGGAGAAATTATTTGCTAAGTTTGATTTGCCATATCCATTTAATGCTATTTTTCATATCTTTAGTAAATATACTAATAGAGGAATATATTTCGTGTATAGAGTTTATATATGTTCAGATTTGGAACCTCCTGTAGTTATGCAAGAAAATAGCAGGCTAGAGAGTACTACAATGACTAATCATGATATCTCGAGATTGTGCAATTTTGATTTAAAGAAACAGGTTCATTCTACAGATGATGAGATTTGGTATTTCTTACGTTCATAGATAAATCCGCAATTGCATGGTTATACCGTTGTAGCATTTCACCACGGAGTATTCTGGGGTATCGTATTTATTTTATCCCAAAGGAAGATGGTGATCTAGAAGAGAATATTAAGTTACTATCAATATTCATATGTTATAGCTGAGTTGCCTAAGTCTAGCCAGGGGTAAGAGATATATGGTAAAAAGGTAGTGTGACACACACAAAGAAGTCGTAACAAATAGTATACTAATGCAAAATGGAGAGTATAGTGTTAGAGCTAAGTTTCTAATGTACTTCTCATACAATTGCACAGGTTATACAAACAATTATATTCATAATTAGTTACCCAGTTCTATGCTCTCAGGACTGTCACCACCAGTGGCCTGACTTGCCACCAGAGTACATTTCTTACTATATGCCATACGCCATACCCAAACGTGGAGGATTACAAAGGACAGACATGGTTGTCACCACCTGCCGCCTACCTCTACAACCCGTGGGATATGACTATAACCAATGTCTATGGAACAACCTAAGCACCACGCTTACATTGTCATAGATACTCTTGCCTCCCGCAATGTCATTGACTAAGACAAGAGCATACCTACATCCTAATTGCTCATTGAACCGTGATCATGACAATAAAGTTACTCGTCTAACCATTATATAATTATCATATAAACTAGTAATAGAACACACATCTAAATAACTAGTGTATGAACCATACTCAATTATGTGAGAAGATGAATATGTTATATAGAGAAAAGTTGTACAAAGTAAGTAAGATACAAAAGCCATACCTGACTCGCCGAAGACAACTTGGCAACCGAGTAGAAGCTCTAACCTCACTCCTAGCTCCACTAGCGTAGAGACTGTGTGAAATATAGAAACTCCTTCTTGTGGTGTGTGTTGAATGAAGTGAAGCCTTCTACTTTTATAGCCTTGAAATGACGATTGTAGAGTCGGTTCCCATCTGCCAAACGTGTTTAACCGCCATTAGGGATGGTGGAGAACTTGCCACATGGAAGGAGGGAGCCGGAGCTACCTTGCCTGGTTCGGCCGAACCATGGCCATCGACTTTGGCTCGAGGATGACAGATGAGCCCCTTAGTTGGTTTCCAAGTGCTTGGCCCCAATTTGAGTCAGTTTCATCTAACTTGTGGGCCCTCCAGTACGTGGGATGCTGATGTGGCGAGCTTCGATTGGTCAGAGTTGTGTTTCCTTGCCATGCAAGTGTGCTTTCACTTTATTTATTTTTATAAGTACCTACATTCATAATCTCTAGAAACATGTGAAACTTTATTATTCTAAACCTATATGTGTGTAAGGGAAGATAATTTCCTTTTATTCCCGAGGTCTGTGATGGTCGGAATTGGTACTTAACGACCGTCAACAAGGAGTGACTACATCGCTCAATATTGATGCCGCCATGGTTACAGCTTGCACCATGTGAGTACTTTGTTCTTCAAGAAGGAGAGCGATCTGCATCCTAAGTTATGCATCCTATTTACCGGTATACATGTTTCATTGGACGTTAATACTATTTGCTAAAGAACTAATGATGTTGTATGGCGAAAGTTTGTTGCGTTTGTTTGCGGTACACAATTCCATGGCCAATATCATGAACTACGCGAAGAGTTCTATATGGAAAAATCGAGGACAATTTCACATGAAGAAGGAGAGGATGATGTGATCATGACTACTATGGATACTACCGTTGCTCGCATCATATGTCAAGCGAAGACATCAAGATCAAGTCGTACATGTTCTAAATTCAATTCGGCCACCGATAGCAGCTCTAACTTTGAACAATCACCAAATATGTATACGAGCTCTATTCTAGGCCCATGAGTATTTTATGGAAAGCTCTTGGAGTCCACTTTCCAATAGTCCACCTCATCTCCAAATTCCATCTCAGCCACTCGCAATTGAAGAAACAAGGTGCAATGACACCTCTCATGGGCCTTTGGGCGTGTAACTTCGTGTGGGACCCTTTCCCAAGTGGGGCCATGTGGGGTGTTCCCCAATAATGTGGAGCACAACCCTAGGGACCCCTTGGTCATCCTCCCACCTTGTTAAATAGCTAGGTACCCTATTGCTACTTGACCTTATTGTGCATGTCGCTAGACCGCCTAATTACTCGTCTTCAAAACCCCAACTTATCATGTGTATTCAATTCTATTTTCAATATCAGATTGCTTTTTATCTTGCTCTTGCTTGTTTCTTCGATTTGCTTGCGGGAATAAGGTTGATCTACACCAAGCAAGATCAACAACCCATGGAGAGGTGTATCGGTCGCTAAGGCGTAGTACAACAACGTCTTGTACGGTTATAGTCGGGTCGTCAATGTTTCTCATTGAAAGATCAGGCCAATCAAAGCCAAGAGTATATCGAGTGGAGCTCGGGCTTATCATAACATTTCGTACGGTTGTAGTTGGGTCGTCGGCGTTTCTCTCATATCGTAGTTATCTCAAGTCACCGAAAGATCGGGCATTCGAGCCGGGAGCATATAAAGTGGAGCTCGTGTTTATCAAGGGGTATCAAAGCTTTTGTTACTCGGTGAGTTTTTATCTACCTATAACCAGAAAAGGCCAAAAAAACATACATTACCTAGCCATTTTGGTCCCATTTGCATTGACATTTTCATCTTTTGTTTTGTTGAGTTTGTGTTGCATCGTTGTGTCGTGTTGCTGGTCTTAGCATCTAGTCCATTTGGAGTTTCGAGTTCGGTCACGTATAGTTCCCTGTGCCGTCGCCGCCGTGTCCGTTGTTGTCGGGATCTTTGAAAACAGAATCGTCTCGCCACTAGGGTTCTAGTTTTATAGTTTTTAGAAGTTTCTATCGGTCTCTTTTGAAGTTGTCAAGTTGTTAGAGTTTCTACAACGTGTTTTTGTTTTCGGTTGATGAGAAAGAAGAGATAGCAGATTGTATGGATGAAGGTCGGTTGGTCTCATGCTCTCACGATTTTCCTACTTTGGATGCCAGCTTCCATCTGACCGAGTCCCACCTCTCCACTTGAGTTCTTGAATCCGAGTGGGTGTTCGCCCCTCGTTGCTGTGATGTCGTCCCTTCCCATAGTTTGAGTGTGACAGAAACATCTTGGTGAAAAAATTTTCGGTGTCGGATTCATGATATGTTTACAAAACGGAACCATCATAACTTCAGCATTCCATTTTAGGGTTTGCACTTTTGTAGTTAAGTCCCTATAGTTTTTATTTGTATGTTTGAGTCCCTATAATTTACATTGATGTCCTCAGGTTGGTTTTTGCTGAAATGAATCATAAAAAGAAGTGCAAAACGGTGCTAAAAAGAAATAAAAAGAAAATCCACACCAAAAAAATAAGAGAAGAAGAAAAGAGCGAAAAGAAAACAAACGAGAAATCCACACTAGTACGAATGCCTCATAGGTGCCGGTTGGGAAACCCCTTAGGTGCCGGTTTTCCCAACCGGCATCTATTGGTCGGCACCAATGACTTTGGTCATTGGTGTCGGTTCTTCGACCGGCACCTATTCGGGCAAATAAGTGCCGGTTCGTGTAGAACCGACACCTATTTATTTGACACCTATACGGACCAAACGCTATTCATCCAATCTATTCTTATGGGCCCACCATATTTACCGGACCCACCATATTTTTCCACGCGGCGCGGGCCGCGAGATAGAGCTACCGGCACGAGCGAGCGGTTCTACGACGAGCGAGCGAGGTATGGACCTATTTAAGCCGGTGTTGCTCCGGTTCGGCGAGCGGTATGGTACTAATCGAGGGAATAGTGTTTTTCGAGAATAGGTGGCGGTTCGTAATAAAACCGCCACCTATTCATGAAGAATAGGTGCCGGGTGAACAGTAAAACCGCCACCTATAGTCTCAAATAGGTGTCAGTGAACGATAAAACCGCCACCTATACTATAGGTGGCGGTTCGTACAAGAACCGCCACCTATTCATCATGACTAGGTGGCGGTTCTTATTACGAACCGCCACCTATAGTATTGGTGGCGGTTTTACTGTTCACCCGACACCTATTTGAGACTATAGGTGGCGGTTCTTAACACGAACCGCCACCTATTCTTTTGCCGCCACATATATACATTATAGGTGTCGAATTTGGTTTGACCGGCACCTTTTGGGCGACACCAATGATCCTTTTTGTAGTAGTGCCGATTGCTATCTTTGAGTTTAATTTCATCTATCAAAGTCATGCTTGAGCTTTTTCTAGTGTTGTCTTATGATATTGTTTGTGTCTAGGCTTGCATCTCTAGTACGTTCTAGCCTAGGACTATCTGTTGGTGTTTCTTACGATCATAGATAAACCCATACCCAGGAGTATTTCAAGAGTATTGTATTTATATTTCCCGCGAGGAAGGCGGCGAGTAAAGATAGAGTTCACATATTCCTAATCAAGCTACAATTAAATATACCATAGTTGAAACAGGGTTAATTGATAATATGATATAAGGGTAGGTCTGAACACTACTCTAAGGCTATCTCTGCTACTAATAGAGAGATTACAATGTATAGAATGAGAGAATTGCCTAGGTAGGCAGCCCCCTCTTGTGCCTAGGTGAATCTAAAAGCCGCATTGACTGCCACTCGGTCTATCCAAACTCCATCATGCTCACCCTTGCCTGGGTACATCGCACAGGGAAAAGCTACACTACAAGCCCAGCCGTTGCCCACGTTGGTTTGTGGTACGCATGGAAATTCTTCCAGGGTTTCCTACGAACCGGTCCTTAAATGCCATGGGTGCATCTATCAAAACCATGCACCCACAACCCATCATTAGGCATATTTTAGTTGAATTTGTACCATGGTAGCACTTGTCCATAATCATCCTCATTAATCTTATTATAGAGTAATGGTGATATTTCCCTAGTGAGCTAGTTGATCTAAGCATGACTAAGCATGTTCTAATCCTACATCTAGTCATATTAGTTTCAAGTTATCAATGGCATGGGGTAATCAAATTAGGCTGAGTACTATAGGTCCCATCCCACATGACATTATAAAATACTGCAATTTAATAGAAAGTGAGGTATTTTACAAATAGGGACAATATGATCAATATGAACTGCATGACTTGCCTTTCCCTTGCTCTGTGGGGATCCCTGCAACTACTTCGAAATAAACGGCAACGTCGAATCTATGTGACAAACAAAACACACAAGCAAACAGGCTATAAGTCTACTGGAACAAGCATCACAACTATTTTTAATGGATTCTATGCTTTTTTATAAATTTTATGAAATTTGAATGGTCTCAAACGGAGCTCGAATAAATTTTCTATGAATTTTAGAAGCTCCACTAGAATTTACTAGAAACAGAAAAAATTAATGATTTATTGCGCAACCAACCATAGGGCTGACGTCAGCGAGGGGGAGACTGGCGCCGTAGGCCGATCCCACCTGGCGGTGACACGCGAGAGAGCAGTGCATGGTAGACTGAGTCCACGGGCAGAAGGGGTTGCGTGCACCACGTGACGCACGCGTGGTGCCGACACGGTACCCTCGTGGCGGAAATCTTGGAGGGTAGCACCGACGTGGCATCGAAGTGGCACCGACGAGTGACAGCATCGGGCAATGCATGGACAGCCCGGATTCACCCAAGGGTGGATCCGACGGCGTGGGAGGGGCAGCGATGGGTCCGCCGGTCGGTGGGGTGCGATGGCGGCGCGCGGGGACCCTAGGGTCAACGGCGACGCGCGGAACGACGCGGGAGGGACGACGTACTCGGGCAAAGTGGCAACACGCTCGAAAGGAGTGGTAGCCGAGAGGGAAAAGTGGGAAAAGAAGAGGAGGGGCAGCTCACCACGGCAACGGCGACCGGCATGGAGGGAGAGGACGACGGGATCGACAAATGGTGACAATTCGGCGAATTGATGGGCGGCCGAGGTCCTATGATATCCGGCGAAGATGAGAGAGATCAATTGAGGAGAGGAGAGGGTGCGCGACTGTCATGCCCCGATTATTGTCCGAGATTAAAAATAATTTAATAATACATTTGTAGAAATTATATTAAAAGTAAAATAAATTATCAAGTGAAAATTATTGGAAAGAAAAATTCCTTTAAAAAATCATTGGAAAATATTTTTTAATATTCTCCATGCCCTAAAGTACTCACTTGCAATTTTTCATGAAATTTTGGAGCTCTAGAAGTAATTTTAATAATAAAAAGTTCATTTATACAGTTAAATAAAATGAAAAACAAATTAAAAACCGCTTCCGTGTTTCTAGGTCGTTTTTGGCCCATTCCTCCGAACTCTACTTTGCCTTCCTCCTCTCTCTTCTTTGCTCGGCATAGCTCACGCTCGACCCCATCCTTGCAAAGTGTGTTTCGCCTCTTTCTCCTCCCTGTGTCGCCGACAAGTGAGGCCCACCTCGTCGCACCTTTTCCCACCTCTAGCCAAGAGAATCGGCCGGCGCCACCTACGTCGCCACCATCCTCGCGCCTTCCTTTTCCCCTGCACTTGCATGGACCGACCGCCTTCTCTCTCTCCTGCGTGCACTCCCCACCTTTCCTCTTCAAATCCGGCCACGTCACCACCTCTCGCGCCCCTGTCTCCCTCTCCCCATGCCCGACGCCGTGCTGCTGCCTTTGCTTTTCCCCGCCATGATCCCTCTTTCTCGAGGGCCATAAAACTCCTCCAGGGCCGCCCCCCTTCCTTTGCCCCATTCTCCCGAGCTCGTTGTGCTCTTCGTCGCTCTTCCCGTGCCACCTCGCTCTCGCTACTCGGCACTATACTCCGGCCACACGCGCCGCCACTCTAGCCACCACCGCACAACGCCGAGGCCGCCTTCGGCTTTGCCGCACCATGTTGCCCTCAAGCAACGTTCCACCTCCTCGAAATGTCGCTGGATCACCACCCCCACAGCTAACCCGAGGTTGCATCCATCGCCTTCGGTGGACGATTACTGCCGAATGCGACCACCCCAAGGCAAATCATTGCCGCCTCTCGCTTTGCTGTGCGGAGAGCAACCACGGCCACCAACTCTTTTCCTCCTACCGCCATCGGGTTGCTCTTTTACCCGGCATCCCGAGCTGTCACCACCACTCGTAGCCTTCGGCAGACCATCGCCATCGCTAAGGGTCGTCTTTCGCCGTGCCGCCGCCTCCTTTAGCTTTGTTGCCGTGAGGTTAAGGCCTGCCACCCCTCCGCCCACACGAACGATCGTCGGATCCGGCCCATCGCCATGCGCCCAAATGGGCGGCTGCTCCCTCTAACTCTAGTCGTTCCTCGTCGGTGCTTGGGGCCATGCCAAGCCGCTATGCTTCCCCCACCAACTCCACGAGCTCAAGAGGACCCCCGGGCGCACCTCCGCCTTCGCCAATCACGGCTGGAGGCCGCCACCCGCGTCGCCTTCTCGAGGAGGGCCGCCACGCCCTTCCGCCACCGTCCTCCCTTCCACATCACCGCGTGTCACCGTTGTGCACTCGGGGAGCCCCTTTTTTCCTCTCTGCCTTCCTCCCATGCCATCGCCGGTTAGTGTTGCCGGCGAGCGGGCCGGGCAGCTCCGCCTCTTAGGCCGGTGGCCGACAACCGTCGCCCCTTTTCCCGTGGCCATCCGATCCGCCGTCGGGGTAGATCGGGCCGTCCATGCGGCCGCCCACATGGACGCCATGTTGATGCCTCGTCGGCGCGTGTGTGCAACGTGGTGCACCCGCTCGTGCCGCGCATGGGCTCGGTACACCGTGGACCGGCCCTTTGACCCTGATGCATGGGGCCCACATGTCAGCTCCGGTTCCCATCGCTGGCACAAGATATCCCTTTTTCCTTTGAGAAAACAATTAATAATTGTGCAATTAATCGGTTTAATTTCCATAAATTCATTTAAATAGCTAAAAACTTTTAAAATTCATATATAATTCATACGAACTCCAAATTGGGCCATTTAACTTGCAGAATTCATCTAAAATTGAGCTCTACATGTTTGTTTACTTTTATGTATTGTTTATTTGGTTTTTATGAGGGTTTTTCCATTTTTGCATGCCAGTGTGTAGATTCCACCGTTTCAGAGGTTCGCGCTTGCTAGGAAAAGAGTTCAGAAGTTTGTTTGAAGAAGAAAGTCAAGTCACACATTTCCCCTTGAAGCATATTGAGCCCATTTTATAAAATGTTTTACCGTTTGCAAATAAATTGCTTGTTTTGCTAATTACATGGAAATTAGGACTACCTATCTGCTTGCTTGTGCCATGTTTACTTAAATCTATCCTTTGTCAACCTGGGTGAGAATTTGATTAGCTTGTGTCACTTATGTTGTAGCATTTCACCATGGAGTATTCCGAGGTATCGTATTTATTTTATCCCAAAGGAAGACAGTGGTCTAGAAGAGAATGTTAAGCAATGAATATTCATAAGTTACAGTTGAGATGCCTAAGTATAGTTAGGGGTACGAGATAGTTGGATAAAAGGTAGTGTGACACACACAGAAGAGTCCTAATAATAGTCACCAACATGCTTCTCAACGGCTTCAACGGCGAGTCAACGGAGGCGAACGGGATATTGTCCATGGAGCTTACGGTAGGGAACAAGACGTTGCCTACCGCCTTCTTCATCGTCGATGTACAAGGTAACTATAGTGTCATCTTGGGGCGTTGTTGGATTCATGCCAACTACTGCATTCCCTCTACTTTACATGAGTGCCTAGTACAGTGGGATGGTGATGAGGTTGAAGTAGTTCAGGCGGATGCATCGGCCGAGGTTGCCATGGCCGATGTTTCTATGGGATGGAAACATGGAGACATGCAGTGCTTATCAGGGCTAGATCTTTCTAGTTTTGATTTTATTAGTGTTTCCAAAGAAGGCTTTGTACCCATTTCTGTAAAGCCGGCTAGTTTAGCATGGCTGGGTGACATTACTTTATATGATGAATAAAACAACCAACTTGGAATGGTTACAAAAAAGAGTTCAAGAATATCGGTCAACAAAGAACGATATTGGAGAGACTATAGAAGATTTTGAAGAGGTAGAGAAGCTCGGTCAAGGGTTCACATCAGCCGACCCATTAGATGAAATAGACATAGGAGATGGGAGCGTACCAAGACCGTCCTTCATAAATAAAAACATGAGAGCCGATCATAGAGTTAAGATGATCGAGCTCTTTAGAGAATATAGTGATTGATTTGCATGGGAGTACCATGAAATGCCTGGACTTAGCCGTGATCTTGTTGAGCATCGGCTATCGATAAAGTCAGGATTTAGGCCTTATAAACAACCTCCTCATCGGTTTAACCCACTCATATATTATCGTGTCAAAGAAGAGATAGACCGATTATTGAAAGCGGGGTTTATTAGGCCGTGCCGGTATGTGGAGTGGGTGTCTAACATAGTACCAGTAGAAAAGAAGGGGAGCGGCAAAATTAGGTTTGCATAGATTTTAGAGATTTAAATAAAGCCACTCCTAAAGATGAGTATCCTATGCCTATAGCCGACATGCTAATAAATGATGCCTCAGGTCATAGAGTGATTAGCTTTTTAGATGGCAATGCCGGCTACAACCAAATCTTCATGGCGAGAGGAGGATTTGTATAAGACAACCTTTAGATGTCCAGGATTTGTCGGGCCGTTTGAGTGGGTAGTTATGACATTTGGGTTAAAGAATGCCGACGCAACATATCAAAGAGCAATGAACCAAATTTTCCATGATTTGTTAGGCTTTATCCTAGAAATCTACATTGATCATATTGTGGTCAAATCGGATGATATGGATGGACATATGGCCGATTTGAGGTTAGCTTTTCAGAGGATGCGTCGGTATGGTTTGAAGATGAACCCACTCAAGTGTGCCTTCGGTGTGTCGGCGGGAAAATTCGTAGGGTTCATGGTGCATGAGAGAGGGATTGAGATCGATCCTAAGAAGGTTGAGAAGATTCAAGACTTCAAAGCGCCGGCATGCAAAAGAGATGTTCAGAGGTTGCTAGGTAAAGTAAACTATTTGAGAAGATTCATATCTAACCTAGCAGGTAAAATCGATGCTTTTGTGCCTATTCTACGCTTGAAGAAAGAAGCCGATTTTACTTGGGGGTCATCACAACAGGAGGCATTTGAAGGTTTGAAAAATATTTATCTACTCCGCCCGTGGTGCGAGCTCCTAAAGCCGAAATTCCGTTTCAGCTGTATATTGCTGCTGAAGACAAGAGGAAGACGGCAAGGAGTACATAATTACTTATTTAAGTCGCCGTCTTCTGGATGCCGAAACGAGGTATGTATTTATAGAAAGGCTTTGTCTTTGCTTATACTATGCTTGTACCAAGTTACGTCATTACTTGTTATCTAGTACATGCATAGTTGCTTGTCAGACCGATGTTGTTAAGCACATTTTGCAAAGGCCAATTCTAAGTGGGAGAATTGGCAAATGGGCGTATACGTTAATTGAATATGATTTGGCTTATGAATCATTAAAGTCTATGAAGGGCCGGATTGTAGCGGACTTTATAGTAGATCATCATGTAGATGTTGATTGTGGAGATGAAGTCCGTTTAGTTAGTGTTACACCATGGAAAGTTTATATTGATGGCTCTTCGTGTAAGGAAGGTCAAGGCATAGGTGTAGTTTTAGTTTCGCCCAATGGTCAATGCTTTGAAGCATCGGTTCGTTTAGAGTATTATTGTACAAATAATCAAGCCGAATACAATACTTTGTTATTCGGTTTATGTGGAGATTATGGCAATTGGGTATCTACATGACAAGCTTATCCGACTGGAGGTAGGGATAGATTGCGCCTGCCATATCTGTAAACCAAATATGACTTGGGTGTTACGTTGCCGATAGAGATAAGGCAACGGCCCATAGTCACGTTTTGGTAAGATTGAGGAAACCGACTTAGAGTAAGATAGGGTTTCCGATCCGTAAGCCCGCCTCCCGGGACTATATAAGGGGAGTAAGGGGCGTCCCTTGAGGGATATCAGAAATTAGATCATATGCTTTATGAGCCTTTAGCTTTCACCCTTAGATCTTGAGATCAATAAAGACACTCGGCGGATCGAATCCTCCGAAACAGGAGTAGGGTATTACCTCACGAGAGGGCCTGAACCTGTCTAAATCTTCTTCTCCAATCTAACCCATTGTGCTTGGCGATCTTGACTGCGACCCCAGAAATTACATTGCCGAAACCAAGCTTCGACAGTTGGCGCGCCAGGTAGGGGACCGCGCGTCAAGACTTCTTCGACAAATCTCGCCGACAAGCGTGATGGGATCTTCTTCGGGATTCGGCGACTTCGCCGCCGACAACTTCGACAAGCACTCCTCCTTCGACTCGGATTCGAACCAGTCGGAAGGAGAGACCCACTCGGCGCCGTTCGGCCTCCCGAATAGCGCCAAGATCTTCGACGACATCTTGAAGTCCAAGATGCAATCCACCCTCTCCAACGAAGGACTTCACTCGGCACCGTTCGGACTGCCGAACACTGCCGAAATCTGCACCGATCTTCTCGTTTCCCCAATGGAGACGATCCACTCGGAAGAAGACCTCTCGGCGCCGTTCGGATTCGAACGCCACCGAGATCTACGGCAAACTCCTCTCCCCGAGTCGAGGTCGACCAACTCGGAGGAGCCCGCATCACCAAGATCTGACTCGGACTGGAACGATCCAGACCGGGCTACCCAGGATCGAGGGAGATCGCTGTCATCCTCCAGCCGTTCGGCACATGCTCATCTTCGGAGCTCAACGAATATCTCAGCTCTGCCAGCTTTGACGACCTCTATGGCATCCCTTCAGACGAAGCCGATGACTCCGACTGCCACAAGGACTACGAGCCGAAGTGCTTCGATGTCCTCATGGCTGAGCCAGCCGAGTCCGACTCCGCCATGGCCCGCAGGCTTGCAGAGGAAGAGCGAGCCAAGATCGAGAAAGAGCGCAAGCTGGCTGAGGAGCAGAAGAAACGTAGGGAAGATGCTGACAAGAGAAAGCAAGATCTACGGGCAGCCGGACGATCCGCCCAGGAGGCTATCCTTCAAACGCGGGTCCGCAACACCAACATCTTCCAGACGCCAGAGCAGAACGCTGTTGCTGCACTCACGCTCTTGGACAACGTCATGGAGATGGCACCCGCCGACGTGACTCTAATACTTGACAAAATCAAGACCATCGTTGCAGCCATTGCCAACGGTCATCCCTCCACCTCGGCACGAAGGCCGACTGAGTCCGTGGCCGAAACGCCTGACAAAAGCCGACTCCCGCCTCTAAGGTCAGGAGACTACAAGAGGCCCGAGCCAGACCGATCAACGACTAGGCCAAGAGGCCCATGCCACGAGTCCACGCAGAAGCATCAGGAGCAAACGGCCGACTCCCGCGACAAACGACATGGACGTCCACCCGTCCACCACCGCGTTCGCCGCAACAACAGCTCCAGCTACCCAACCAGCCAACCGAGGACCCCGCCGAGTGATCTACTTGAAGTCCTCGATCGCCGTTACCAGGAGCGAGACCGACGCACTCGGAAAGATCGGAGGGGATCACCCGATAGCAACGACGACGGAGTGCCAGCTTTCACTCGGGAGCTTCGCCGAGTGCACTGGTCGAGTCGATTCAAGCCCACGGGAATAGAGAAGTACGACGGCAAGACTGACCCCGAGTTGTGGCTTACCGTATACACTCTCGCCATCTGCGCAGCAGGCGGCGACAACAAGGCTATGGCCAATTACCTTCCCGTGGCCCTCGCCAACTCAGCCAGGAACTGTCTCACGAGCCCGCCAAGAGGCTCAATCGGCTCGTGGAGCGAGCTGAGGGATCACTTCATCGCCAACTTTCAATGCACCTTCGAGAGACCCGGCACCCACTTCGATTTATACAACGTCATCCAGAAGCCGGACGAGCCTCTGAAGGATTACATTCGGCGCTTCTCCGAAAAGCGCAACAAGATCCCCAACATCACCGATGACATCATCATCGCCGCCTTCCAGAAGGGAGTCCGTGATGAGCTGCTAATCGAGAAGTTCGGGCGCAAGCCACCGAAGACGGTGAAACAGATGTTCGAGATGGCCAACTCCAACGCCAAATCCAACGATGCCATCAAGGCGGCTTGTCAAGACCGGCCCGACAGGAGGGAAGACAAGCAGGCGGGAGGAAGCTGGAATCCTAAGAAGGATAAAGGCAACAACAACAACCAGGGCCAAAAGGACCGCAAGCATCGATCCGAGGATCTGGTTGCTGCAACCTCCAATTCTCAACGCCGCCCCCGAGTCGCCGCCTACGACGCCATTATGAACGCTCAATGCACTCATCATCCTAATCACAAGCACGTGGCTAAGGACTCGCTTCATTTACAAACAGTTCGAGCGATGCGGCGCAACTCAACAAGAAGCCGACCGATGAGGCTGGTCCATCGGGCGCCAAGAAAAACAACGCGGCTGAGAATGCCGAACCTTTCCAAGACCCTGTGGGAGAGCTCAATCACATCTTTGGGGGGCCGCTAGCCTATGAATCCAAGAGGAAACAGAAGCTAACCGATCGAGAGGTCAACGCGGCTCAACCCGAAATCCCTCAGTACCTGCGATGGTCGGAAGTGGCCATCACTTTTGACCGCTCGGATCACCCTGACCGAGTGGTTCACCCGGGGCGCTATCCACTCGTCCTGGACCCCGTGGTCCGCAACATCAGGCTCAAGCGTGTCCTCATCGATGGGGGCAGCGCCCTCAATATTCTATTCGCCAAGACCATGGACGAGATGCAGATTCCGAGGGCCGAATTGAAGGCAAGCTCAGCCCCCTTCCATGGAGTCATTTCGAGGCTATCATCTACACCACTCGGGCACATCGCCCTCCCGGTCACCTTTGGGGCTCGAGAGAACTTCCGAACGGAGAACGCCACATTCAAGGTGGCCGACTTCGAAACAGCATACCACGCCATCATCGGAAGGCCTGCGCTTGCCAAATTCATGGCGATCCCACATTACACCTACCTCTGCATGAAGATGCAGGGTCCCAACGGCGTCATCACTCTTCACAGCGATGTGAAGCAAGCCTTCACCTGCGACAAGGAGAGCTGCGACATGGCCCAATCTCGTGAGAGATTGTGTGGCCAGCAAGAAATCCGATTGGCTGCATCGACTTCGGCAGAGGGCGAAGTCCCTGCGAAGAAGATAGCCAAATCAGGATCCAGCGACGCCAAGACCAAGAAGATCTCCCTTGATCCATCGGATCCCTCGAAAACTACTGTAATCGACACTGAACTAGATCCCAAATAGGAAAGCGCGCTCGTCACCTTCCTCCAAAATAATAAATATGTTTTTGCTTGGAAACCATCTGATATGCCTGGAATTCCTATGGAGGTGATCGAGCACTCTTTGCACGTCAAAGATGACGCCAAATCGATAAAACAACAATTACGCAGATTCGTGCAGGATCGAAAAGACGCTATCAAGGAAGAGCTCACAAAGCTCTTGGCTGCCGGTTTCATCAAAGAAGTCCTACATCCCGACTGGTTAGCCAACCCAGTCCTGGTCGGCAAGAAGACGGGGCAATGGCGCATGTGCGTTGACTATACCGACCTCAACAAAGCCTGTCCCAAGGATCCATTCGGGCTACTACCAGATCAGTTTGGAAGAATCCGACTGCCTGAAGACATCATTTATCACGCCGTTTGGGGCCTACTGCTACATCACCATGCCTTTCGGCCTGAAGAACGCCGGTGCCACATACCAACGCATGATCCAGAGATGTTTCCAGACGCAGATCGGCAAGAACGTAGAAGCTTATGTCGATGATGTTGTCATCAAGACCAAGCAGAAAGAAGACCTGATCGCTGACTTAGAAGAAACCTTTGCAAACATCCGGGCCTTCAGAATGAAGTTGAACCCGGAGAAGTGCACTTTCGGCGTCCCATCAGGCAAACTGCTCGGCTTCATGGTGTCACATCGCGGCATTGAAGCCAATCCAGAGAAGATCGACGCTATCTTGAGCATGAAGCCCCCGAGTAACCAGAAGGATGTCCAGAAGCTCACTGGCTGCATGGCGGTGCTAAGCCGTTTCATCTCTCGACTCGGCGAACGAGGCATGTCCTTCTTCAGATTGCTATAGAAAATGGACGACTTCCACTGGACCGCGGAAGCCCACAAGGCCTTTGAGGATTTCAAGGAATTCCTTACAACGCCGCTGTCCCCTCGCCTCGGCCCAGGAGCCCCCGCTGCCGTATGTTTTAGCCACTCACCAAGTGGTTAGTACGGTCCTCGTGGTCGAGCGCGAAGAAGAAGGACGGGCTCAGAAGATTCAGAGGCCGATCTACTTTGTTAGCAAAGTATTGGCAGGAGCCAAAATTCGCTACCCTCAGGTACAAAAACTGCTCTATGGTGTCCTGATAACCACGAGGAAATTGGCACACTATTTTCAGGGTCACTCGGTCACCGTCGTCACCTCCTTTCCAGTCGACAACGTCGTCCACAACCGGGAGGCAACTGGGCGCATTGCTAAGTGGGCTCTGGAGCTGATGCCACTGGACTTGACTTTTAAGGTGAGGACGTCCATAAAGTCACAAGCCCTGGCAAATTTTCTGGCCGAGTGGACTGAGCAACAAGAAAACGTACCTCGGGAAGACCTCCAAGAGGATCACCGGCTTGGGAGCAGGAGTTGTGCTGATATCCCCGACTGGGGAAAGGCTAAGATACGTCCTTCACCTCCACTTCTCCGCCTCACACAATGTCGCCGACTACGAACCTTGCTACATGGACTGCGGCTCGCAGTTTCACTCGGGATACGTCGGCTCATCGTGAAAGGCGACTCCCAGCTGGTCGTCAACCAAGTAATGAAGGACTGGTCCTGTCTAAACGACACCATGGAGGCCTACCGACAAGAGGTCCGTAAACTTGAAGACAAGTTTGACGGACTCGAACTATCACATGTCTTGAGACACTACAACGAAGCAGCCGACGAGCTGGCGCAGTTCGGGTCCAAGCGTGAAGCCGCCCCAATGGACGTTTTTGTCGAGCACCTCTACGAGCCAACCATCACGGCAAAGACAACTTCCAACGAACAAGCTCCAAGCGAAGTCGCCATGGCTGACGCCGACTGGAGGACACCCCTCATCAAATTTTTAACACAGCAAGAGCTGCCGGAAGACCGGGATGAGGCAGAACGTGTCAGACGTCGTTGCCAAGCTTATGTCATGGTTGATTCCAACTTATACAAGAGAAGCCCCTCCGGAATCCTAATGAGATGCATCATGCCCGAGGAAGGACGACAGTTGCTCCAAGACATCCACTCGGATATATGCGGAAGCCACGCGGCAGCACGTACTCTGGTGGGCAAAGCCTACAGACAAGGTTTTTTCTGGCTTACCACGGTCTCCGACGCGGACCAAGTGGTTCGAACCTATGAAGGCTGCCAATTTTTTGCCCGACAGAGCCATGTCCCAGCCCAGGAGCTACAGACAATCCCACTATCCTGGGCGTTCACGGTATGGGGCTTAGACATGGTCGGCCCTTTCAAGAAGGCCCCAGGAGGCTTTACGCACCTATTCGTCGCAATCGACAAGTTCTCCAAGTGGATTGAAGCCAAGCCGGTTGCCAAAATTACTGCTGACAAGGCACGGGATTTCTTCCTCAACATCGTGCACTGCTTCGGCGTCCCAAACAGGATCATAAACGATAACGGGACTCAATTCACGGGAGGCGTCTTCAAGGAATTCTGCAAAGATTTTGGAATCAAGATCTGTTATGCATCAGTCGCACATCCCAAAAGCAACGGACAGGTCAAACGGGCCAACGGCATGGTGCTGCAAGGCATCAAGGCCCGCGTGTTCGATCGTCTAAACCCTTACGCAGGCAAGTGGGTTCAAGAGCTTCCCTCGGTCCTATGGTCTCTGCAGACCACACCCAGTCGGGCTACCGGCCAAACTCCTTTCTTTCTGGTCTACGACGCAGAAGCCATGTTGCCAAATGAGATGGAGTATGAATCCCTCCGAGTCCGCAGCTTCAACGATGAACGTTATGACCCCGACCGAGTGGACGACCTCACCCGACTGGAAGAGGCCCGAGAGGCAGCCCTCATCCAGTCGGCAAAATATCTTCAAGGACTTAGACGATACCACAGTCGCAATGTTCGAGCACGAGCTTTCATCGTTGGCGACTTGGTTCTGCGCAAGATTCAAACCACCAAAGACCGTCACAAGTTATCCTCCTTATGGGAAGGACCATACATAATCGCCGAGGTGACTCGGCCCGGTGCGTACCGACTAAAGCGTGAAGACGGATCTATGGTGGAGAACTCCTGGAACATCGAGCATCTCTGACGATTTTATGCTTAAATTGACTAAAGTTTCATGTTTCTCTTGACTGCCAACCTCAAGTAAGATGACTTCTTGAGTTAGCAGTCGGGGGCTGTACATATGTCAATAAAGCATAGTTTTCCTCATCAACTTTTGTGCATGATTTGGTTTACAATTGTTTAATGTTCCTCGATTCGAGTTCAGTGTCTAAAGATTGAGAGTTTTCTGATGGCCTAATCGAGCCTAGGCTCGGTGACAGTCGGACGAAAATTACTTAAGAAATTTCACACAAAAACTCGGATCAGGGCATTAACATAAATAAACTAAATATTCACAAGTCTACATCAGAGCATCACAATCATACAATATTTACAAGACAATGTTCATGAGACAGATTAAAGCCGAAGGTTGTTCACTACATCTATAGCAATCTTCTTCGCCGACTCCTGCGCTTCACTAAGCATGTCCAGCGCTTGCTCGTCCGAGGTGCCGTCGGCAAAGCCTTCCCCGACTGAGTTGATATCCACTCGGGGGTAGGGAGACCTGGTCTGCGCAAGAGCCAGACCAGCCCCCATGGTGGCAGCCTCGGTGATGTTCGCCAAATATTGGTCGGTGGCCCTTCGCAGGTTGTCAAAGATTTCCAGTGGCTCCAGCGAGATAGCCCCGACCCCTTGATGAAATAAGGATAGCAAGATTGGCGTTGCTGCGTTGGCAACCTCTTCCCGGACCTCTCCGGCGCGTTTGACCCTCTCGAGAAGCACGTCGTATTGAGCTTGGGTCTTGACTTTGTAAGCTGCCAAAAGAATCTGGTCATGCGAAGTACTCGAAAATAAAGCAGCACAAAGAATGTTACTTTGAAGAAGCTTACCTTCGAACTCGGCCTCCAACTCGATCTTGTCGAGGCTGACTGCCTCCAGCTAGACCTGGAGCGAGTGGACCTTCGACGAATTTTCTACAAACACAGAAGGCTATTAGAGACCGAGATCAGCATATAACCCATGAAGAAACTTGGAAGATTGGACTTACTCCCGACTGAACCGCGGAGGTCGAGGTTCTCCTCCCGGAGTTCGTCTATCTCCTTCCTCAGAGCCGCCTCCCTCGATGCGGCCTCCTCCTGAGTGGTCTTTAGTTTCTGCTGGACGTCCTCCAAGGAGTTCAGATGAGGAACCAGTTTCTCCAGCACCTCGGATTTAGCCATGGATCGACAATACTCCTTCTGCACGCAACATCCGAAGAGTGACCGACTGGAAACAAATGATGATACAAGATAGAGAAAAGATCTAGGCTTACGTTGAGTAGCCGAGTCGCTTCATTTAGGCTATTGACAAGGGCATCCCTTTCTTCGCTTTCGGCTTGCTTGTCCAAGACGATGCCCTGCCTCTAGCCTTTCGAGTCTCGCCACTCGATTTTAATCGGAGGAACCCAGGTTTCAGAAGAATGTAACCTGGGGATTTCCTCTACTGTGGTTGGCAGATTAAGAAGAACAGATGAAGACACAAAAGATTTAAACTAAAGAGTAAAGACAAGACTTTGATTCAAAGACTTACCGGCTTCAGTAGCTGCACTCTTGGGTGGAAGCGGCAGTGCCCAGCCTCCTTCTTCGGCTTTTCGCCGGCGGGTCCTCGGTCGGTGCTCTCTGGCTTGCGCACGGGGCTTCTCCGCGGTGTGGCTCCCGTCGGGGCGTCTGGCTGGCGGTCGGGGCTCCTTCCTCGGGATATCCTTCTTCGGAGGCGAGGGCTTTTCGCCCGGAGCACTTTTGCTTGGGAGAGGGCTCCGGGGCCTTTGTTCCGCAGGCTTAGGTGCCTCGGGTGCAGCGGCTGGAGTAGGCCCCTCACCCTTCCCGGCAGGATCTACGTCCTGGGGCCTCCTGCAACAACGAATGCAGTTAGAATGAAGACAAAGAAAATTTTCAACAAAAAGATCGGACCTCAGTCATGAAGCATACCTGGACGACCGGCGGATCTTCGGCGCCGCCTTCGGTGATGGCCTTGGAGGAGGAGTCTCGACTGGAGGAGCCGGGACGTCATCGTCCGAGTCATCAATTACGAGCCTCCTCTTGCTCGCCCGCTTATTGGTGTCCTCACTCGGGGCCGCCCGTTTCCCGACTGGATCGCTTTGATTCTTTACCCCGCCAGTCGGCTTCTTGGCAGGGCGAAGCGGCACGTCATCATGAGGGACCTTGTATGGTCTCGAAATAACAGAGACATTTTCCTGCAAGAGAAATCCTCACCATACTAAGAGGCATGACATCAGGATTGCAAGGCAATACAAAGAAGTCAGTCGGCTTACCGGAGGAGGCCGATGGATGTTGAAGGGAAGAACCGGCAGAATGAGGGCACGCTCGACTGCATCCAGTCGAGAAGATCTTATACATCCGGATCTTCAAGATATCGTAACTAAGGGGATCTTGATCTTCCCGATTGGGGTCCTTCCCGCCTTCGTACTCGAAGGCTGGCTTCGACCACTCTTTGATTGGAGCCAGTCGGCACCTGATGAAGTGTCGAGTGATCTGCTCGCTGCGAAGACCTTTCTGCTTCATCGCCAGGATCTTCGCTAGCAGTTTGTCGGCCTCATCCCAATCTTGAGCCACTTACAGTGCTCCAAGTATGCTTGGGTACAGGGGGAAGGCCTACAAAGGCTGGCAGGCTGGGCTCGAGATTGCCAATGTAGAACCAGCCCGCGTGCCATCCCTTGTTGGAAGATTTCAAGGGAAGAGAGAAGTACTCCTTGCGGAGAGATCCGCGGAGTTGAAAACCCGCTCCACCAACAACGCATGGGTGGTCCTTATTCGGATGAGGTTTGAGGTAAAACATGCGGTGAAAGAGATGAAAGTGGGGGAGGATGCCGAGGAAAGCTTCACATACGTGGATGAAAAGAGCGATGTGAAGCATAGAGTTGGGGTTCAGATGATAGAGCTGGAGACCATAGTAATCCAGAAGCCCCCTAAAGAACTCGAAAGTGGGGAGGATGAACCCGCAATAAAAGAAGGAAGTGAATACAACAAGCTCACCGGTGTTCGGGGTTGGGAAATCTTCACCTGCCGCCGGGCGCCAACCCACGATCTCCTTGGGGGGAAGCACGCCGTGCTTCACCATCTCCTTAAGGGTAGATTCCCTTACATCCGATGTGGCCCATTGGTCAAAGGGGATTTTCTTTTCATCCGCCATGAGTGTGGTTTGGATGGGAAGTGGATCTGGTCGGAAAGGATGGGGATTTGAGCAAGAGATCTTGGGAGTTGGATGCGGAGGCTAGTTTGTGGCAAGTAGCGAGCTCCTGGGTGGATGGATTCGGGTGTGCGCGAGATTAGGGTTTTTCGCAGGGAGCTGGTGAACAGCGCTGTGAAAAGAAGAATTTTTTGGGAAGACGAAGAGGCGTGGATGACCTCGAGGCTTTATAGAAAGATTTGAGGGTTGCGCTAGGTTTTCTCGTGATTGGGCCGAGCCCATGAGAAACCTGCGGCCCAGCTAAGGTGTGGCCCGACGCGTGTCCTTAGGGATTTAAGCGGATGAGCTTAAGCAGATTTGCCTTGGCAATATGCGCGTGTCCGAATGCCCTATACCTTTGGAAATCCTTTCATGTCGCGGTTTGCCTGACTTCATGAGAAGCTGGCACGATGCAATTTGGGAGGTGACCAACAGCTAAGCTTTTTATAGCTGCCTTGATGACAAGGGCTGTTTGGTTTTTTAGCATTTGATTAAGTGATTATATCAACGCTATTTTCCACCTTGGTGAAGATCTTTAATGATTGAGACCAGTATTATGGCAAGAGCTATTTAATGACTTGGTCGTATTTTTCATACGATTGAAAAACTCGTTTTCCCATGAGGGACGATTAAAGTATTTGTTCCGAAATGACTCGGGTAGATCCACTCGGATAATCATGAGCTTATCGAGTGCTTTCCACCCATGAGGGCTGATTGAATTATTTGTTCTGAGATGACTCGGACAAATTCACTCGGATGAATATGAACTTGCCGGGTAATGAGATTTCTATGGTTGCTTTAGCATGAGCTAAGTATTTATATGAGAATGATTTTTTATAGTTCTTGACTATATGATTAGTCTGATTTTGACTAACCATATAGTCGGGGGCTACACCTAATTAGGTGCATCAGGAGATGCACCTAGATATTTGTTTTTGAGAATTTTTTTAGATATTTTCCAGCCCTTCACAGTCTTTGGAGCCACTCGGAACGATTCAGGCAGAGATGATGGAATCACTCGGCACCAGAAGCACTCGGCCAAAGAGGTTTTTGGTTGCGTACTGTTTTGGTTTGAAGCTGAGTTGTCTCGTCGACTGAAAAGGACTCAGGGGCTACTGTGGAGATTGTGGCAATCGGGTATCTACATGGCAAGCTTATCCGACTGGAGGTAGGGATAGATTGCGCCTGCCATATCTGTAAACCAAATATGACTTGGGTGTTACGTTGCCGATAGAGATAAGGCAACGGCCCATAGTCACGGTTTGGTAAGATTGAGGAAACCGACTTAGAGTAAGATAGGGTTTCCGATCTGTAAGCCTGCCTCCCAGGACTATATAAGGAGGGTAAGGGGCGTCCCTTGAGGGATATCAGAAATTAGATCATATGCTTTATGAGCCTTTAGCTTTCACCCTTAGATCTTGAGATCAATAAAGACACTCGGCGGATCGAATCCTCCGAAACAGGAGTAGGGTATTACCTCACGAGAGGGCCTGAACCTGTCTAAATCTTCTTCTCCAATCTAACCCATTGTGGTTGGCGATCTTGACTGCGACCCCAGAAATTACATTGCGAAAACCAAGTTTCGACAGTTTACAAGTGATGGAAATTGTTGGAGCTACACATGTAGAAGCGTTCGATGATTCGGAATTGGTGGTGCAACAAGTTGTCGAGATCTACAAGTGCTTCGACGGATCATTGAACAGGTATTTAGATCAATGCCTAGATATCATGCCAGTTTCGATGAATTTACTATTAAGCATATTGCTAGGAATGAAAATTCTAGGGCAAATGACTTAGCTCAACAAGCATCTAGTTATAGCATCAAAAGAGGTTTATTTTTCATATTGGATCAACCGGTGCTTGAGTATAGTTTTTTGGGCGAAATTGGCAAAGAGGCCGACAGCAGGCGGTCTGACCGGCGCGCTGTAGCCAGTCTGACCGTGGATGGCATCTGGTCTGACCGGCGTTCTGTAGCTGGTCTGACCGCGGGTGGTTGCCAGTCTGACCGGCGTTGCTTTGCCGGTCAGACCAACTTCACAGAAGGTGCTGAGGGCACAATCTTTTCGATACAGAGGCCGAATTAAGTGGAAATTCGGACATGTGTGCCCTGGAAACAGTAAATGATTGGTGAATTCCTTTGATTAGTTATTTGAAGAATCCTAGTCTTAGGGTAGATCGGAAAATTCGGCGGCAAGCGTATAAGTATACTTTGCTTGATGAAAAGCTGTATCGCCGAAATATAGATGGTGTACTATTAAAATATTTAGATACCGATCAATCTAAAGTTGCTATGGGTGAAGTTCACGAGGGAATTTGCAGGACTCATCAATCGGCCCATAAAATGAACTGGCTGCTTAGAAGAGCGGGGTTCTATTGGCCGAGGATGATTGATGATTGCTTTAGATACTATAAGGGATGTGAAGCTTGTCAACGGTTCGGCAATGTTCAATTGGCACCGGCTTCGGTGTTGAATCCTACAATTAAACCATGGCCGTTCCGGGGGTGGGCTTTAGATTTTGTTGGTCAGACTTATCCTCCGTCTTCAAAGGGCCATCGGTTCATGCTAGTTGCGACGGATTACTTCACCAAGTGGGCCGAAGCCATGCCACTCAAGAATATGACGCATAAGGAAGTAATTGATTTTATTCTGAAGCATATTATCCATAGATTCGGCATTCCTCAAACATTAACTACGGATCAAGGAGCTTCTTTTATGTCTAAAGAAGTGAAACGTGTTGCCGAATCTTATGGAATTAAGTTGTTGAGTTGGTCTCCTTACTACGCTCAGGCTAACGGACAAGCCGAGTCTAGTAATAAGACATTATTGAAGCTAATCAAGAAAAAGATCGAGGAACATCCGATAAGGTGGCATGAGGTGCTTTCTGAAGCTTTATGGGCACACAGGATATCCAAGCATGGTGCCACCAAGGTGACCCCTTTTGAGCTCGTTTATGGACAAGAAGCCGTTTTACCGGTTGAGGTAAATCTTGGTTCTCTTCGATATATAAAGCAAGACGATTTGTCAGCTGAAGACTACAAGTTTTTGATGGGGTGATAACCTTGATGAAGTGGTCGACAAACGTTTGAAGGCATTGGAAGAAATAGAAAAAGAAAAGAAGAGAGTGGATAAAGCATACAACAAAAGGGTTAAGGCAAAGACGTTCCAAGTGGGAGATCTAATATGGAAGACTATTTTGCCTTTAGGTTTCCGATCTAAAGAATTTGGTAAGTTGTCGCCGATTTGGGAGGGACCTTATCGGATATACGGAATCGTTCGGGGCAATGCGTATTTCTTGGAGACGCTTCAAGGAGAACGGTCTCAGCGGGCTATCAACGGTAAATATCTGAAGAAATACTTCCCGAGTATTTGGCAAGATGCTTAGGAGATGTTGTGGCCGGTATTTAAGTTATCGTCCCAAGTTAGAACATGACTCATGCTTTTAGATTCACGATGTTCATCATAAAAGGCAGGGGACATGTGTTTACACCCAAAATTGGCACCTAGGAATCAAAATAGGGAAGATTGCCAATATTTGGAAATTTGCCGGTTTCCTTCGGAGAGGCCGGTCTGACCGCCGTGTATAGGCCGGTCGGCCAAGACGTGGGCGTCGGACCGGAGGCATGTGGCCGTCGGCGGCGAAGTCCGAAACCTGGACGACTTCATCGGTATTCGGGTTTCCTTTCTCCATACGGTGTACCTTGGGTTTCCAAACATGTCTATCCCGAATTGGACGTGGAGAAGGGCCTGTGGAGGGCAAGACCAACCCCTATTTAAGGGCCGAGGCCGGTTCAATTGTAAGATCAAATCACACAACATACAATCAATCTACTAGAATTGTTTTTTCAATATTTTTCTACTTTGCCCTAGTTTAGTCCATCTTTGTCGGTTTGCGCCGTAACCGCAGCCGCCGCTGCGAGAGTGCGACATCTCTTTGTAGGTTTGTCCCGAAAACCTTCCGTTCGCTCACGAGACGAGTAGTTATCAATATATCCATCTAAATCGGTTCCGCTAGCCGATTTGATCTACAAAACCCACTTTGTTCTAGGTTTTGCTAGATTGAAGTGGTTAGTGACTCCATACCAAGAACCACCACAAAGCTTTAAGTGATTCGATCGTGTTTGTGTCTTTGCCAAAAAAGGTGCCAACACCATCTTCAGGAGAGGGAGATCTTCTCAGGGTTGGCCTCGATCCCTCTACTGGAAATAACGAAATTGAGGAGCTTTCCCGAGGGCACCCAAAATACGCACTTCTGGGGATTTACCTTCCATCGGTATGCGCGGAGGTTTGTAAAGGTCTTAGCGATATCTCAAAGCAGGTCATCGGGGTCGCTAGTCTTAATCACCATGTCATCGATGTAGACTTCGACATTGCGGCCGATCTGACTAGTTAAGCAACGCTGTACGGCTCGCTGATAGGTCAGGCTTGCGTTCTTGAGACCGAAAGCCATTGTGGTATAACAGAAGGCCCCGAACGACATGATGAAAGACGTCTTCTCCTTGTTGGCTACTTTGAGGACAATCTGGTGATAGCCTGAATAGCAGTCTAGGAAGCACAGGAGAGAGCAACCCGCGATGGAGTCTATGATCTGATCTACGCGGGGAAGAGAGAATGGGTCTTTACGGTAGTGTTTGTTTAAGTCAGTGTAATCAATGCATATTCTCCATTTCCCATTCTTTTTCTTTACGAGGACCAGGTTGGCAAGCCACTCTGGATGGTACACCTCTTTAATGAAATCGGCGTCTAAGAGCCTAGCTAACTATTTCTTGATTTCATCCTTGTGCTCCTGGGTGAACCGTCACAGGTTCTGCCTAACCGGCCTTGCATCGAGAAATACGTGGAGCTCGTGCTCGACCAGCTCCCTGGGTACTCTCGGCATGTCAGCCGGTTTCCACGCAAACATGTCGATGCTCGCCCGCAGCAAGCCACCAAGCATGCTTTCCTATTTGTCACCCAAGCCGTCGCTGATCAACACAGTCTTGGATGGGTCGATATCGGAGATGGAGACGGCCTTGTACTCACTGGGCGCAGTGGTGAGCCTCGGCATGTATGGGATCAAGTCAAAGGGCTCAGAGTACATCGGTGCCTTGCCCTTGGAGTCGGCGACTTGGGCGGAGAGCTCGCGCATGCGGACTGAAAGGTCAATGGCGTCACCCAGGGAGAGGCTTTCACTCTCGCAAGCATGGGAGGTGACCATGTCGCCTCGGACGAAGAACGCACCAGCGGGACCTGGCACCTTGAGAACCAGGCACGTGTAGTGTGGCACCACCATGAACTTGGCGAGGGCTGGTCGCCCAAGCACCGCATGGTACGCAGCCTCAAAATCCACCACATAAAAGCTGAGAGTTTTAGTGTGGTATTTCTCCCATGTCCTACGTATCACTGGGAGGGAGACTATGCCGAGCGGCATGCTAGCCTTGCCAATGACGATACCATAGAAGGGGGAGTCAGTGGGCTCCAAGGCGGTGATGAATAGGCCGAGTTCGCGCAGTGTCCCTCATCAACGAGCGTGTGCTTGAGGCGCACCTTGAGAACCACAAGGTTGACAACCAGTGGGCAATGCCCAGGCTTCGGGACATCAGCCTACTGATCGGCTCGAGAAAAGGAGATCGGGACCTCTAACCACCGTAGGCATTCCGTCGGCTCCGTTGAGATGGCATTCACTCGTCGGGAGAGCAATTTCTGCTGTCGGCGGCTCTCCAAGACAGCCTCCCCTCCAAAGATCATGTTGATCGTGCGGGGTGGCTCCTTGAAGATGCCTCCCTTGGCGTGATCTTCCTTCTGGCACTTGGTATCGTCGTCCTTTCCTCTCTGACTCCTCGAGGGTCGGGGATTATCTTGTGCTTCTTGTAGCAAGTGATCTTGGAGCACATAGCACTGCCGGATGGTGTGAGTGCCCTTCGGGTGTAGGAAGCAACGCCTGTCCAGTGTCTCCTTGTAAACCCCCATTTTTGGATTGGAAATCATTCGTGTTCATAGTACCATTTCCCTGGATCGAGTAGTTTGGTACCCACAAATACAGTACTGAATTATCGGGTGCAAAGTGCACGAATAGTCTTACACCAAAAGTATCACAATAATAGGCCCGAAGGCAATAACATTACATGCAGGACCTACTGGTCCGGATACAACCAAAAGCAGAAATTAGATAAGATAGCAGACGGAAGGCAGCGGCATGTTCATTGCCTACAGGCAACGACTGGGGACTAAGACCTATTGCACTCCAATGCCTTCATTCATCCTGGTAGTATGCGTACAGGTCCTCCAGGTCATCCATGCCTACATCTGTAGGTTTGTACATGTAGCAAGGGTGAGTACCCAATGTACTCAGCAAGCCAACACGGAATGATGCACATGACAGGGTCATTCAAAGGGTGGTCGTGGTTTATTTGCATAAAGCCAATTTTCGCAAATCATTTCACAAACCTAACATCTAGCCAGTCAAGTTTTAGTTTCAGAGTATATTAAATCGGTGACGGTTCTGTTTGCCATACATCGTGATACCAAGGATGGTTTCCCATCTCCGGATCGTCATGGTTTTTTGGGGCCCTTCTCGCAGGTCGAGAAGTTGAGTCCACTAGCACACAAAATCATTATGCATACCAACCCATCATTTTAAATTTTATGAGTCTAGCCATGGGAGAAACTTGACACATCGCTCATTAACCGCGAGAACGGCTATTCGAATAGATTGATTTACTCACACTACAGTGGATGTACACTTTAGCCGTACTCCGCAACTGCTCATTGAATGAGCTTTCATCCCTCTATATGGGACGGTCACGGCAAAGCCTTTCGATAACCTCACTTTGGCAGTACCCGCTCCATGAACTTAAGTCCTCATGCACTCTAGCCGTCATTTCTTAGCAGTGAGAGGAGTTCTGGCGTTCCTAGGGTAAGAGAGAAAACTCACTTAATCTTTAAGTCATTGTTAAGTTTAGTTTATTATTTGTTAGTGATATGCCCTAGAGGCAACATGGAGATGTTGGATATCACGTCAATGTTTATGTATAAATGAATAAAGTGTTATTCAGTTCCATGAAATAGACATCTTGTATTGATCAATAAGTACGTGACTTATTTATGAGACTCTTTATGTATGAATCTATTTCTAAACGATCCCGATCATATGTCATATTGTTGGAACAAATATGATTCTAAGATCGGCATGTTTATTGATTGATGATCATGTCTCATAGATCATGGGTATGGAGATACCAAATCAATAAACATGGACATATGTGTTGGAGAACACATTGTTGGATAGACCCACCATGAGACACTACGGGAATTAATGTGTCATTAGTTGGTCTCGAGGTAGTGTTGGTACAAAGTCCTTAGACCCGAGATCACCATGGATTCCAACATGTGTAGTAGCCTACTTTGGGACTACCAAACGCTATTAAATGCGGGTAGTTATAAAGGTAGTTTTCGGGTTTGCTATGAAACATGGAGTGGGATGTGAGTGATCAAGATGGAATTTGCCCCTCCTTTGGAGAGATATCTCTCGGCCCTCGAGGTAATGGATTATGGAAATGCATGGCCATGCTAAGTTGATTGAGGAGTCAATCAACGGACGATAATCCAATACGGTTCGAGTGAATGGTTAAGCTATTGAAGGGATGGCACACATCTTGCCTATAGCTTAACTAGTATCGTGAGGCAAAGGGATTTGTGTACACATTACAGGTTGAGCCGATATTATATTCTTGTATACTATGGTGTCAATATGTGCTTGCTAGGCGCCGCTATTTGCAGTCGTGAGTTGGACTCGAGCCGACGATCGGCTAAGTTAGACTATAGCCGAACCGAGTATACCTGAACCTACGAGGGTCGCACGCTTAAGGGGATAGAATAGATATTCGAGTTGGACTCGGATACGGCTCAATCGGATAGGGATCCGATCGGATAGAGTCCTATGGGCTTACGACGTATGGGCGGCCAACTCTATGAGATACGGATGAGATCCGATTCAAAATAGAGTCCTAATCGGCCACTAGTCCCAGTCGGCCAACTCTATATAAAGGAGGGACGGGTGGAGAGCTGCATAGACATCAATTGCATCGCGTGCAACAGAAGTCGCCGAGATCAATCTCCACGGAAACCCTTCCCACTTTCGAGCCAAACCCTAGCCTTGCATCGCGTGCTAGCACACGGGTGTACGGCGTTCGTCCCCGGACGTGTGGATACCGGTAGAGCGCCGCTACGTTGCGCGCGTTGATCGGCCGGATCGGCTGCAATCGGGCGATCGGCGTGGTGGAATCGGCTGCGGTCGGGCGCATCGGAGCGAGGCGTGAGAACGCGGCCGGACGACTCGAATCGGCTGGTTGGCGAATCGGTGTCTCCGGGAATCGGCTACACTGTTCGGATCGGATTGCCACGATTGGTTATTCCGCTGCACTCTACTCCAATCGGTAACGATCTATCGGCCCTTACTTGCAAGTGTTCCTGGTTTGCGCGGTAAAAGTTTTTGTTTTTGGCTAGCGTAGCCTCCGCGTAACCCTTCATTATTCACATAAAGGCCTTTTGTCTTATCACAATTACGGGCACTCTACCATTGGTAGGCCTAGGACACTCTACCTATTGGTAGGTCCTTAACTCAACACCTACACCTGAACCACTGTGCAGGGATACTGCCTCCGCTCGGCTATCTACTCCGCTAGGTCTATACCCATTCGAGAAGTACGGTTATACTGGCTCGTTCTAAGTTGTAAGTCTCATGGCTCGGTCCTTCATTGACTAGGGACGGTACTAACCTTTCTCGGAATCTACCCAAATCCAACCATTTGCCCCAGTCTAAAAAAATTAGTTTTGTATTTTCACTTTTCCATCAAAACTATTTTCATCATGTTCAAGGAAATGTGGCGCTCATGTCTCCACATGCCGTTTCTCAACTACCTTCCCTAAGGTAGTTGCCCAAGCATATAGCTTTTTCTAAAAACATGAGTATGAAAATCTCTAGTATAAGCATGGCTAAGCATTTTACCAAAGATATCCTCCGGTTGTATCACATCGAGGGTTACAAAGACTATTTCTAAGGGTAATCAATTTCAAGGCATGGTACATCAAGCATAGGTATTCATTTGTGTATAGCATGCATGTTTTGAAGTTTAAATCAACATCATTTTGCAAAATAGGATCAATATGTTCAAAGGGGAGTGTTGACTTGCCTTCTTCATGACCTTGTTGGCTTGAGTCTTTGATGTTCTCGACGGTTCCCTCGGACTCTATCATACGTGCGAGAAATCAAATTTGAATTCGATTAGAATTCAAATAAAATCCAATAAGATTCAATAAAAGCCAAATGAATCGCAAAAGCGGCTCCTAATACTAGGCTATGACTCTACGCGAACCTAGGTTTGAGTTTCGGCGAAATCCGAGTTAGAGCGAAAGAGTTATAAGGATTTGAAGTTTTGTATTGAATCCGATTTAATTAAATATGATTTGATATTTATTTTAAGTTAATATGTTTAAAGTTTGAGAAATATTAGGGTTGATGATTCAATTAATAAAAGGAAGTGGTTATCTTTCAATTTTATCAAAATATTCATTGGATCGAGAAGCCCTAGGGTTTATAATAATTGGATCTCAAAATATTTGATAAACCTTGAAGCTTAGATGCAAAAATAAATAATTTGGATTTTTGTATATTAAAAACAATATTTGATGACGAGCTAAGATAAATGAATTCCTAAATAATTAAATAATTTATGCGATGGCTAAATATTTTTAAAACAAAACCCCGTTTAATTATCAGTCCCCTAATTATTTTCAAATCTGAATTTATTTCTGAGAGAAAATATATATATTTTTCCAGAGATTTTCCCCAAATATTTTCCAAAAACCTTTTCGTAAATTTCCGAAATTTTCCCTAAATTTTTCCCTATTTTTCTCTTTCTCTTTTTCTTTTTTTTTTCTTTTCTTTCCTTTCCCTCCTTCCTTCTGTTGTCATCTCCCCTTCCTCTGTTCTTCTCTCCGAGGGCCGGCACCGGGGAGATGGGGCCGACGGCAGCGAGGAAGGGCCGGCTCTAGGGGGCAAGGGGTCCTACTCTATCTTCGACCCACGGGGACTTCATTTCACGGCTCGGCTGGGTCGGAGAGGCGGCGGAGAGGTCCGACGACGGCGAGGTGGCCGTGGCGACAGCGGCACTCGTCGCCGGTGGGTTACGGCCCCAATTGAATCCAAATTTCCTGCTTTAGAGCCTCTAGAGACTACAAGGATCATCCCTAGGTGGTTAGTTTGCTCGGATAGGGCTCGGGTTGGCCTGGCACTGTGCGCGGCGGCGACGGCCGAACAGAGCGGCATGGCGGGGCTCGTCACCGGCGAACTCCGGTGGGTTTTCTGCTTGGGAGAACTAGGGAAAAGGAAGCTCAGAGCACGTAGATTGTGGACGTAGCTTTAATTAGGGAAGAAATCAACCGAAGATGACGAATTTTGGAGAATCAGCCTCGGGCGGCTACGGCTAGGGTTCTTCGGTTCTTGATCAAATTGGAATGGCTCAGTGCGTAATAGGTGGGGGAAATTTGGGGGAACTGAAGAGGAGTGACTCACGATGAAGTTTTGTATACGAAGTTTGATCTGTCATGGCCTTTTTATAGGCGTTCCATGTCGGTTTTGGTTCGGGCGAGGCCGGCGGCCATGGCGCGCGTGCGTGGAGGGGACACGATGACGTGCGGCGAGTGCCGAAGAGGGGCCTGGGGTGAGGAGCGACGCGTGGCGGCGCTCGGGAGGGGGCCGGGCGTGGTGAGAGACGCGTGGGCACGAGGGGCGACAGGGCCGGGCACGGCGAGCGGCGCGTGGCGGCGCTCGGGGTGGGGTGAGGGAGGCTGGTGTCAGCTCGACGCGGGCATAGTGCGGCGGTGTGAGGCACGGCGTTGCGGACGTGACACGCGGCGCGCGGTGGCGAGGTGTTCCAGGGCCCTGGGTACGGCGTCGAACAGGTGGCGCGCAATGAATAGTGCAATTTTCCGATTTAATTTCCTATTTTCCCATTTCTTTTTCCTTTCACCTCTAAAATTTAAAATAGAATCTAGCACACCCAAAATTAAGTTGTAAAATATGCTTTCCCCCTTTTCACCCACTTTTTATTATTTATATATATACATATATATATCCATATGTATATTTTGTATGCATATATATATTCACATGTATATTTTCCGTCTTAATTATATTTAGCAATTCTGGCATTTTAACCTAATATTTTAATATTGTTCCCAAAAGTAAGTTTTATTAGATCATAGCTCTCCATAATTTATTTTTCTTAGAATTTTATTTTAATTATTTCATTCTTGCAACTTCTATTTTCTTTTTTTTTAGGGTTTTGAAATTGCCCTCAACCTTATCCTTTTCAAAACAATTATTCATTTAATTTAACTTGGCATCAAAGACTCGCGAATAAAAGGCAAATAAATGTGACAAGATGCAATCAATCAAAAGATTTTTGCAAGTTCCGATTTTTGTGTTTCGATTTTTAAAACTCCAGATTTTCAGGTTGTTACACTCCTGGAACGACTCAATAGAGACTTCATCGCCGGACCTCAGCCTCGACCTGGCGATGACTGCTACCTCAGGATTTGGCTTTTGCTTCACATCATCCCGGTGAAGTCTCTCGGGAGGACGTCGGTCAGCCCTCAACGGAGATCGGCGGCTGGGCTCGGCTGGCTCCTTACCCTCAGAGTTTCTCCTCGGCCGGCGTTCTGGACAGTGAATTTCTTCACGCTCCGCATCCTCAATATCGACGAAGCGCTCATCGATGGAGATCATGTCGGCGGGAGAGGTTGGTGGGTACATGACCAGGAAACAAAATAACTCAGAGGGTTTGCAAAGGCCCTCGGAGAAGATATGGATGACGTCGCCATCGGAGATGCTTCTGATAGTGTTGCGATGCTCGGAGAAGCGTCGGACATAGCCTCGAATCAACTCGTCGACCCCCTATCGGACCTGGCGAAGGTCATAGAAGGAGGCTGGGCGTTGCCAGGTGCCCTGATAGTTGGCAATGAAAGTGTCACTTGGCTCATCCCTGGTGTTGATGTACTTCTCAGGAACCCCGGCGAGCCAAGTGATGGCGGTAAGAGCTAGCATTAGAGGAAGGTAGTTCGCCATTACGTGGTCGTCGTCGCTAGCTGCTCGAACCACCATACAGTATAGGCAGAGCCATAATGACGGATCGGTTTTGCCGTCATAAGGGTTGATCCCGGTCGGGCGGAAGCCCTTGTGCCACGCCATCCAATGGAGATGAGAGGTGAAGGCCAGGAACTCGTGGTGGCGTGGCGCGTACTTGGCGCCATCTGCCCCTGCAAGGGGGCCATGCTCCTGGTCATACTGATCACAATGCTGAACCTCTTGGCGCCTTCAGTCAGCGACACGATGCTCAATGGTGTTGCGGGAGTCAGAGCCTCTGCATGATGATCTCGAGCACATTCCCAGTGAAGCAACTACTCTACTACTGTTTAGGTAAGACTGTCTTTGGGTGTCGCTTCGGGTCAGCAGTGGATTCGGCTTTTGCTGCCCGGGTCTAGGGGTTGCGCGGTGAGGTAGAGTGGCCTGCGCTCGGCTACCGCCGTGACCTATGTCGACGAGTGCTCCCTGTGGTGCACCCGGACGAGCCTAGAGCGTCGAACTCCATGGTGAAGGCGGGCCCAGGTTCCACGGTTGGACACGAGTAGGTTGGGCCTGCTCACGCCGCGCAACCCGTGCAGCGTTGCGATGGGCATTGGACTCATGGGAATCCATAGCCTCATCGTCAGAAATGATCTCCACCATCAAGATGAAGTTTGTCGGCCAATGGTTGCCAGGAGCGAACTCCGCATGACACAACCTCCTAGCCGATGTGGTGGGGCGTATGGGAGCCCTCTGGGCAGGTCTCTTGGGACCAGCCATCCCCGAAGGAGCGGAAACGCGTCCAGCAGCGGTGAGGATAGGCGGCGACATCCCACGTCATGGAGGAACCAGGCATGCCTAGCGACGGCAACATGCGGCACACTCAATGCGTGTCCATGCAGAATATGCCCTCGCGATCACCGTGCGGGATGTGGGGAGCTTAGGCCGCTAGATCTTCGCGGCCGGACGTGCCGCTGGCCCTAGGGCCGCTGGTCACGGTGTCGCGCCTCACCCCCGGCATCACGTGTGGTTGAGCAGCGACACACGCCAGCGCTCCGGAAGCCTCCTAGGAGAGGGTGAGGTGGTTGAAGTCGTCAGCACGGAAAACCAGACTCCTGAAGACTAACGTCATCCCCGCGGGTGCTGTGAAGTTTGTGGAGAAGAAAACCGCCATCCCACTGCTCGGATCGATGAAGATGAACCCCTACCTACCGTGCCAACTATCGATGGATGGGTCGGCACTCCTCCGAGAAGGCTACCCAAGGAGGTGAAGGAGTGATCGGGAACGTCTTCGAAAGGGTGTGATGGTTTGCTCAAGAAACAGAATGAGCCAGAGAGCTTTTTAGACAGGTTCGGCCCTCCCGAAGGATAACAAGCCTATGTCTTGTGTTTTTTGTTGGGTTGGTGTATGGAACAGAGTCCAATAGATGTGAGTTCTTCGGGTTCTAGAGATTGGACCAAGCTCCCAAAGAATCGATCCCCCCTGCGGTAATGCCCTCCCTTTTATAGGTCAAGGGGGCAGTTACAAGCAGACTTGGGGGTCAAGAAAGCTAAGACAAAAAGCTAAAAAGCAAGAAAAACAATATCTAAAAAGTACATAGAGATCCCCCCGTGTCTTGCTGTTGATGAGAAAATTTCTCACGCACTGGCCTGAGAGATTTGCTTTACTCTAGTGCAGGTCCAAATTATTGCTTTGAGGTTCATAGGCGTGCTAGTTGATTTGATCCTGCAATCAACAACAAACAAATAGAAAGTATTAATTTGCCAACGATAGCCAATCGGCTGGTGGCCGATTATGTATCGTCTAGGATTAAGGTGATGCGATGCATACTGAATCGGCGACCATTAGACTTGTCCGATCGGCTACAGATGTTAACAAAATGGAATCCAAATCTTAAAGCATATTTAAACCAAGTGACTGGGATAGATCGGTAGTGTACTGAGACAGTATAAATCACTTAGATCTAAAGATACTATAAAACAAGGATTATACTTGTTCACAACATAGCCGAAGAGATTAATCTAACATGTATCGGCCAGTACTCCGATACTGCTTTATACTAAGATATCATTATTAACCAAATATATTAAGCAAGAACCAATTTATGCTAAGACGAATTAACAAGTCGGTTATAATCATATAAAGGGCAACTTCAACATATCAAATAAATATAAAACATACAAGACGGTTAAAACATATAAGATCGGCTAAAACTCCAATACTATCTCCAATAATGAACATAAAACAAGATAGATCTGTTATAATTCTTAAGGCGACTTAATAGATCAAACTTAACTGATTCATCATTAAGTACCAAAAGAAGCATAGAATCTGTACGAGCCTATGAACATCTTTCAAGATGGTCGATATACTATGTAATCTAGATTAACATTGAAACCTAAACCTATCGGCTATCATCTAGCAGTTAATACTAGCCGATTAGGGTTTAGACCACAATGTTGATCTACATTATATAGCATATATGATAACTATGCAGATTACGAAGACAGAATTAGAGTATCATGATGATGGAAGCACTAACCCCGACAACGCAAACTGCTGTGACAATAATTACCTTTTCGCTGGAGATCAAACGATGCAGCCCAACTAGAAGCAATAACTCGTTGAAACTATTAAAGGAAAAGGTGGCGATGCGCTGAGATTGTATTGATTGTATGTTGATCTTATTTTACATGGTCTTGGGTCATATTTATACCCGGATACATGATGAGTCCATAATGGACACGATACCTATCCTTATTACATATTGAATTACAGATATTCCTAAAACAAACCGGCATTATCTATAAGGAAACTATACAAAATATCCTAAATTAAAAGATAGAATTACCTTTTCAGGACTTTATCCGTAGATGACAATATCTCTGAAGCACTTAGAAACGGAATCCAATGATGATCTTCATATCTTCCTTCCGAGATCTATCATATCTGTTATCCCAATCAGAATCGGCTATATCAGAGGTCCTTATCTGATTCGGTCTCAGCCGACAAAATCTTTCAGCCGATTTGGTCTGCACTTGGCATGCACTATCTTCAGAAGAACTCGATTCTTTCCAAATCGGTTTCGGCTTTAGATCCAGATCTGATAATTTGCTTTCCAAATTTGGTCGTTAACAACTACGCTCCGTGGGTACTATGTGCTCGACCTTGCTTTGGGATCTGCTCTCCGTAGGTACCTCATGTGCAGTCTTGTCGGATGACGTGATCTTCTATCGGGTTGTCTCCTCCTTATCTTTTCCGTGCAAGCCTCCTACCCCGAGGGGATCAGAGGTCGGGCCGATGAGCCATAATCGGGACGAGACACTGAGTCATATCAGTCAAGGGGGTCAGGGCTCCTCCCGAAGACTACTCATCCGACTTCAGCTGTCCCTAATCCCGCTCTGCGGGCTACCCCGGGGTGATACCCCCCCCACACACACTAACGCGCAACACAACAACGTCTTGTACATTTATAATTGGATCATCAATGTTTCTCCCAAATCGTAGTTATCATCAACTCATAGAAAGATCAGGCCAATCAGAGCGGAGAGTGTATCGAGTGGGGCTCAGGTCTTATCAAGTGGTATGATAGCTTTCGTTGCTCAATAAGTTTCTATCTATCTATAACCAGAAAAAGAAAAAAGAAAATCCATAAATTACCCAGCCATCTTTGTGTCGCTGTATTGTTCTTTTCAGTCCTTATTTTGTTGAGTTTTGCATTGCATCGTCATGTCGTGTTATTGGTTTTAGCTTCTAGTTTGTTTAGAGTTTTTATTTCTTGTCATGTCTAGTACTACCTTTGTCGCTGCCGCCACCGGGACTTTGCTATTGTCAGGATCTCTGAAATCGGAGTGTTGCTCTGTTGAAAGCTTGAATGTGTATGGCTTTGTGCCTACACTCCCTAGTGGTTGGTAGGAACGTGGATATCTTTGTGTATGTTTCTTTTTTGCTACTAAGCATGGTAGGGTTTCACAAGGGGATACGAGACGCTCATGCTCAACATCAACTTTCTCACTTTCAAAGAGATATAGCAACTTCTCCATGTGATACATATGAGGTACCTGACTATAACTTTGCACGACTTGAATCTATTGTTGCTTATATTGTTTGAGAGCTAGTAGTAGACAATGAATTTGATGAATATGATTTTTCTGATGCTCAAATGGTTAAGGCCGCAAGTAATAAGTGACCTCTTATGTATTTTTTTGGTGGAGTCATGTTAGTAATAAACCTGAAACTTGGGATGAATGCAAAACCATGATGAAAAAGTGCTTCGTGAGTTTTTCTTACAAATGTACTCTTCTTGAGAAATTAGAACATCTAAAACAAGGTAATAGAACTGTTAGGGAGTAAATACATGAATTTATTGTTTGTATCATCTATAGTGGTCTAAAAGAATGCAATGAAAACATAATGCATAGATTTTTAAGGGACTTAATTCTGAAGTTCAGGTTATGCTTGCTAATGTGACATACAATTCATCCTTACTCGTAGCATTAAAAGCATGAACAATATGATTTATCTCCTGTTTCTAAATCTTCTATATCCTTGTGTATATCCTTGTGTAGTGATGATGTGCAAACATGGGAGGAGCGATCTTTTGTGTCTCCTGTTACTAACGTTTTATAGGGAGTTCAGAACATTCGACAAAAGGAGAAGAATGATATACTTGAGAAGAAAAAGGAGAAGCATTAAGCACATATGATGTATGAAGAAAGTTTGTAAGGTAGATTACATAATGCTGAGATAAATGAAGGTGAGTATTCTCAAGCTGAGCTACACATATCCACTTTTCATACTACAATAGAGAAACCATTAGCGGAACCTATTGCTGGGATTCCTTTGACACAAGTTGATTTGCTTGTCTGATAAAGAAGAGTTGTGTGATAATGCTTCACTTATATCCGTACCACAACTACTGGATCAACATGTCACAGTTAGATGATGTTATGTGCAATGATTTTAAAGATGATGTTCACATTTCTAGTGAAAATGAAGAACTTAAATTGTTACCTTCTTTAAACACTATGGGCTATATTCAATTTGATGATTTTGGTAAGCTCGATAATTTGAAGGAGAAAATATTTTGGTAAGCTCGATAATTTGATAATATGGGCTATATTTTAAAGATGAAGTTTGATTTGCCATATCCATTTAATGCTATTTTTCATATCTTCAGTAAATATACTAATAGAGGAACATATTCTGTGTATAGAGTTTATATATGTGCCACCAGAGTCGATTTCTTGCTATATGCCATACGCCATACCCAAACGTGGAGGATTACAAAGGACAGACATGGTTGTCACCACCTGCCACCTACCTCTACAACCCGTGGGATATGACCATAACCAATGTCTATGGAACAACCTAAGCACCGCGCTTACATTGTCATAGATACTCTTGCCTCCCGCAGTGTCATTGACTAACACAAGAGCATACCTACATCCTAATTGCTCATTGAACTGTGATCGTGACAATAAAGTTACTCGTCTAACCATTATATAATTATCATATAAACTAGCGATAGAACACACATCTAAACAACTAGTGTATGAACCATACTCAATTATGTGAGAAGATGAATATATTATATAGAGAAAAGTTATACAAAGTAAGTAAGATACAAAAGCCATACCTGACTCGCCGAACACAACTTGGCAACCGAGTAGAAGCTCTAACCTCACTCCTAACTCCACTAGCGTAGAGACTAAGTGTGAAATATAGAAACTCCTTCTTGTGGTGTGTGTTGAATGAAGTGAAGCCTTCTCCTTTTATAGCCTTGAAATGACGGTTGTAGAGTTGGTTCCCATCTGCCAAACGTGTTTAACCGCCATTAGGGATGGTTGAGAACTTGCCACGTGGAAGGAGGGAGCCGGAGCTCTTAGTGATATGCCCTAGAGGCAACATGGAGATGTTGGATATCACGTCAATGTTTATGTATTTATGAATAAAGTGTTATTCAGTTCCATTAAATAGACATCTTGTATTGATCAATTAGTACGTGACTTATTTATGAGACTCAATATGTATGAATCTATTTCTAAATGATCCCTGATCATATATCATATTATTGGAACTAATATGATTCTAAGATCGGCATGTCTATTGATTGATGATCAAGATGGAATTTGCCCCTCCTTTGGAGAGATATCTCTGGGCCCCTCGAGGTAATGGATTATGGAAAGGCATGGCCATGCTAAGTTGATTGAGGAGTCAATCAACAGACAGATAATCCAATACGGTTCGAGTGAATGGTTAAGCTATTGAAGGGATGGCACACATCTTGCCTATAGCTTAACTGGTATCGTGAGGCAAAGGGATTTTTGTACACATTGTCACGCCTAGAAATTCACACCAGAAATTCTGCAGCTAATTTGTGCATTACCTCCTCGTCCAGGAATCAGCCGAGATACACAAATCGACGTTATTGATAATACAGAATCCTCGTCTTAGAAACAATATAAAAGAGTTACACAAATGCAGCGGAAAGGAAAAAAAACTGACTTAAGTTAAACTTGACACGAGCGAAGAGGAACACCAACTCCACGGCTAAACCTTGACGAGAACAAGCCTACACCTCCTCGGAGACCTCGATCTCAACCTCGGCGAAGGGGGAAAAGAAGCAAGGCGAGTACAACCACCGTACTCAACAAGTCACACCGGAAAAGGGGACATGATGCAAGATAAAATAGCAAGGAAGGGTCAAGGGGCTCAATTTGCATAAACGGCATTTGCAGTATATAATAATAATATTTGAAGACAGTAAAACAGTAGTAATATTTAAGCAATATTAAATAAACGCTGTCCAACGCTCAAACCACGTTGCAACAGGCCCATCCATCCACCGCACTAGTCATACTTCAACAGTTCATTCAAATAAATAAATGAGACTAATCAAGGTGAATCGGTCGATCGCCGTGCAGTGGGCACGGCTATTCGAATAGTTTTTACTCTGATCAGAGGTGTACAACTGTACCCACAAGACACAATCCCACGACACGTTACCGTGCGCCGGTGCACCACCACGGTGCCCCGGAAAGGAATTGTGACAGGACCCTTCACACAACCCCCTCTAATAAATCGTACCACACCAAGGTTTCGCCCCCATTGCCATCGGGCAATGGGCAGCCCCCTCTAGTGCCGCGGTGAATCCGGAAGCTGATCAACCCTTAAAACCGGGGCCGACCCAACTCCATCCCGCTCACCCTCTCTGGGATACGTTAACTAGAGACAGCTACGCTACAGGCCCAGCCATTACCCATGCTGGCTTGTGGTATGCACGGCATTTCTTCCAGGGTTTCCGAGAACCGGTCCTTAATCGTCATGAGCACGCTAACCAAAGTCCAACCATGTGCTCACGACCCACCTTTCTCATAATTCAATATTATTAAAACCAAAGTCATATCTTAATATCGTCGGAAGATCCACTTTAGAAATAAACTTGATTAGTGTGACTCCCTTAAATGAGCTAGTTGCGCTAAGCATGACTAAGCAACCTTAAACTATCATCTAGTCACATTGGATCCCAAGTTATCAATGGTATAAGGTAAACAATCCTATGGTTGAGTATAATAGGTATAAAACATCCCATGAAATGACATTCTAAAACATATGCAGTATTTGAATGAAATAGAGGTATTTACATAAAATAGGTACAATATGGTCAATGTAAGGTATGACTTGCCTTGTTCGGAGGCGAGGAACCTCGGCGACTACTTCGAAGAGAACGGGCTCGCGGAAAACTCGGGATCTACACGACAAACAAAGCACTCAACAAACACCCTAAAAAGTCTACTGAAACAGCACTGAAAAGTATTTTTAATGGATTCTTGACATTTTTCTGGATTTAATGAAATTTGAATGGGCTAAAACGGAGCTCGGATTCAAAAGATATGAATTTTAGAAGTTTAATTGCGATTTTTAAACTAAACGAAAAGATTAAATTATTTATTGCGCAATTAAGTCCCTGGTGACGTCACCCTCGCGCGGCTCGGGGCTGGCGTCAGCATGACGTCAGCGGCTGGCGTCAGCCCTAGGGCTGACGTCAGCGCACGGCTGGCGCGCGGGAGGCGGGGCGCGGCGGCCGGGTTGCCGCCACGTGGCGCGATCCGAGCGGCCGGATTGCGGCGACGTGGCGCGATCGGAGCGGCGGGCGGCGCGATCGGACGGCGCGGATCCGTCCGATCCGCAAGATCGGGACGGCACGGGGCGGCGCTAGGGTTAGGGTTAGGGTTTCACGGGTGCGGCGGCGGCGGCGGCGGCGGCGGCGGCGACCGGCGCAGCGGCGGGCGGCGGCGGCGACGCCGCGGCGGCGGCGGCGGAACGGCGGCGGCGACGAGGCGGCGCGCGCGGAAAAGAAAAGGAGACAAACAAAACGAAAGAGACCGAGGAAAGCGGCGGCGAGCTCACCGACGGTGAAGCGACGAAACGACGGCGAACCGGGCTAGAATCAACGGCGAACAAAGGGCAAAACGCGGCGGAGCTCGAGGGGTTTAAAGGGGAAAGGAAGAGACCGAAACGGGCACGGATAGGGCGGGGATAAGGTCGCCGACGTTTTCGGACTCGGAGAGGGAGAGAGATATCCGGCGGTCCTTTCGGGCGGCGACGGCCGTTTGGCGTGCGGGAAAGCGGGCACGGGTGCGGCGGCGCGGGCGGAGCCGGCGTGGGGCCCACGCGGCGCGAGTGCGCGGAAGCGGCATGAGAAAACGGCGGGCGGCGCGGCTATGGCGGCGGCGGTTGGGCGGCCGGGCGCGAGGGAGCGGCTCCGGCGGTGGGGCCCGTGTTCGGTGGCCGCGGCGCAAGGGAGGGCCGCGGACTCTGCGCGATGCGGCGGCACCGTGGGCCTCGGCCCACGGCCGCGGAGGAAGCGCGCGTGGAGGCTGGGCCGACGGCCCGTTACGGCGATGGGCGGGAAAACCGTACGGACGTACGGAAAAAGGAAAAAGAAAAAGAAAAAGAAAAGAAAAAGGGATTTAGGGACTTAATTAAATTCCTGTTTTCTTATTTAATTGATTAAAAATACTTAGAGTGCTCTAAAAATTCCAGTAAAAATCCTGTTAGCGTATTTTGACATGAAGTATTCAAGAAAAATCCTACCATGTCATTTCCATTTATTAATTGCATTTTAAAATTATAGGTTGACTCCAGGTTAATTTCAGAAACTTCGATTATTTCCGGGTAAATTATTTTAAATGCATTAGGGAAAAACCCAGGATGTGACAACCTACCCCCCTTAAACGGAATCTCGACCCCGAGATTCGGAGGTACTGGCGAAGAGGTGCGGGTGCGCGGCTTTTAGCTCATCTTCTCGTTCCCAAGTAGCTTCTTCCTCGGAGTGATGAGTCCATTGAACCTTGCAAAACCTGATAACCTTGTTCCGAGTCCTTCTCTCACTGACCTCAAGAATACGTGCTGGTCTCTCTACATAGGTTAAGTCCTCTTGGATTTCAATTTGGTCTGGACTCGCCTGCTCTTCTGGTACCCTTAAACACTTCTTTAACTGGGACACATGAAACACGTCGTGAATACCAGTCATGTTGGAGGGAAGCTCCAGCTGATAGGCCACTTCTCCTCGACGTTCCCGAATCCTGTATGGTCCCACGAAACGTGGTGCCAACTTACCTTTGGTTTGGAAACGGTGTACTCCCCGGAGTGGTGTGACGCGAAGATACACAAAATCCCCTGCTTCAAAAGCGAGATCTCTTCGACGATTATCTGCGTAGCTCTTCTGTCGGGACTGCGCAATCTTCAACCTTTCCCGAATCACTCGGACCTTTTCCTCTGCTTCGCTTATTACTTCCGTGCCAAACAACTGGCGCTCACCCGTCTGATCCCAGAATAGGGGTGTGCGGCATTTCCGTCCATACAGTGCTTCATACGGTGCCATTTGAATGCTGGCCTGATAACTGTTATTGTAAGAGAATTCTGCATAGGGCAAGCTTTTGTCCCATGCTTTTCCAAAATCGAGCGCACATGCTCTCAGCATATCTTCCAAAATCTGATTCACTCTCTCAGTTTGGCCGTCTGTTTGCGGATGATAGGCCGTGCTAAAATTCAAACGGGTACCGAGTTCTTCTTGCAACTTCTTCCAGAACTTGGAAGTAAACTGACTTCCCCTATCGGACACGATCTTCTTAGGCACGCCATGCAAACACATGATCCTTGCGAGATAAAGCTCTGCCAACTTCTTCCCTGAGTAGGTAGTATGTACTGGTATGAAATGGGCCACCTTGGTGAGTCGGTCCACCACGACCCAAATCGAGTCATATCCTGACGTTGTGCGGGGTAAACCCGTGATGAAATCCATTCCAATTTCTTCCCATTTCCACTCCGGAATTTGAAGTGGTTGCAATGATCCGGCGGGCCGTTGATGTTCGCCTTCACTCGCGACAAACATCACAAAGTGCAACAAACTCGGCTATCTCCCTCCTCATCTGACCCACCAAAACTTTTCTTTGAGGTCTTGATACATCTTTGTCTTGCCGGGTGAATTGAGTATTGGGTTTGGTGAACTTCCGTAAGGATCGTCTTTTCAAGTCCTTGTCCTCTGGCACACACAATCTCTTTCCCATCCAGATTGTGCCATGTTCGTCTTCCGTAAAACCACGAGCTTTTCTGACTCTCATGTTCTTCTTGAGTTCGGCTATCTCGGGATCGACGCTGAGCAGCCGAATTTGATCAATGAGAGTGGGTTGGGCTTCCGAGCAGCCACAAAACCAAAGTCCACCACTTGTAGATTTCGATTCTTGAATTCTCGCTGCAAGCTGGTCACACATTCTTTCGACACGAGAGTGGTGCGGTAACTCTTTCGGCTTAGTGCGTCCGCAACCACATTAGCTTTGCCGGGATGGTAATGTATCCCTAAGTCATAATCTTTGATTAATTCCAACCATCTCCTCGTCGGAGGTTTAAATCCGGTTGGGTGAAAATGTACTTAAGACTTTTGTGATCCGTATACACTTCACAACGATTACCAATTAGGTAGTGTCGCGGATCTTCAATGCATGAACCACTGCGGATAACTCCGATCATGAGTGGGGTAGTTGTTTTCATGTGGGCGCAATTGACGAGATGCATATGCGACCACTTTGCCTTCTTGCATCAACACACATCCCAACCCTTGGCGAGATGCATCACAATAAACTTGGAAGTCCTTTTCTTGGGTCGGGCAGTATCAACACGGTGCGAGACACCAACTTCCTCTTGAGCTCTTCAAAACTCTTGTTACATTCTGACCACTTAAACTTCTCATCTTTCTTCAACGGTTGAGTCATTGGCTTGGCGATTTTGGAGAAGTTCTCAATGAAGCGGCGGTAGTAACCCGCAAGTCCAAGGAAACTTCGGATCTACGTGACTGTTTTAGGCGGGGTCCACTTAGTAACGATTCCACATTTCTTGGATCCACGGCTACTCCTTGGGCATTCACAATGTGGCCGAGAAGCTGTACCTCCTTTAACCGAGAAAGCACACTTGCTAAACTTGGCGTAGAGTTGATGGTCTCTCAACTTTTCGAGTCTTGTCCGAAGATGTTGCTCATGATCCTCCTCGACTTAGAGTAGACCAAAATGTCGTCAATGAACACCACCACAAATTTATCCAAGAACTCCATAAACACCTTGTTCATCGATTCATAAAGAAAGCTGGTGCGTTGGTTAACCCAAAAGACATGACCGTACACTCGCAGTCCATACACAGTTGTGAAGGCGGTCTTGGGAATGTCCTCTTCCCGAATCCTCAGCGATGATAGCCCGATCGCGGTCTATCTTGGAAAATACCTTGGCCCCTTTGAGCTGATCGAATAAGTCATCAATCCGTGGTAGGGGATACTTGTTCTTGATAGTAACCTCATTGAGGGCTCGATAATCCACACACATTCTCTTGGTCTTGTCTTTCTTTTCCACAAAAATCACCGGAGCACCCCAAGGCGACGTGCTCGGCGAATATACCCTTTTTGCAACTGTTCATCCACTTGCTTCTTCACTTCGGCCAACTCGTTGGCTCCCATCCTATATGGCCTCTTGTGTATTGGGGCGGTCCGGGTACTAGGTCAATCCGAATTCGATTTCCCTTTTTGGCGGCATCGAGTTAAATCCTCGGGAAAAACTTGGGTATTCTCGATGATGGGGATATCCTCTAACTTCACATGGGTCTTGGCCGCCATTTCGGACGATTCCCGGTGGAAACATGATTCAAACTTACTATAGTCTTGACTTGCATGGGAGAGCGAAAAACAACTCTTTCTCCTTTCGTATTAATTAAAGTAATGGTGCGACTAGCGCAGTCAATTACTCCCTTATGTCCGGACAACCAATCCATCCCAAGAATGACATCTATGCCTTTGGTGAAGGAGGATAAGGTTGGCTAGAAACATAGATCCTTGGATTTCTATGGTCACGAAGGACAATGCGAGTGGTCTCCAAGTGGTTTCCGGGGTTTGAACCCGCATAGGTATCTTAAGTCCCACTCTCGACAACCCATGTGCCCCAACAAATTGCTTTGAGATAAAAGAATGTGTAGCGCCGAGAATCAAATAATACGTGGGGAGTATAGTTTAGGAAACATACCCAGTATAACTTCGGGAGCGGTCGTGCTTCCTCGGCGGACGCATGGTTGACTCGAGCTGGATGAACCTTGGCCCGGCGCGTCTTAGCTTCGGACACTTGTCGCAAAATGCCACGGGTCACCACGGTTGAAAGAGACTCGGCTTTCCTCCCGAGTCCTTCCTTGGAGGTGGTGGTTGTGATTCTTGCGGATGGCACCGTTGGAGGGCGCGGGCTGGAGTACGCGTTGCGACCACGCCACTACGCTAGTTTGGAAATTCCCTGGGTGATAAGGTCGATGCGACGAACAATCATGGTGGTAGGTCCACTCGACTTCCGGGCATGAAACGCGGCCTCTGCTGATTTCCCTGTGTTGAGGAGGTCGTGTGCGGAATACTTTTCTCTTCTTGATCATCTTGTTGCGCCGATCTTCTGTCGAATGGCCTTGTCAACCAGCTTCTCAAAGTTAGCATACTCTCAGGAGATAAGCTTGTCCGTGAGTTCATCATCCAAACCAGCCAAAAACTTTTCTGCCTTTACGCATCGGTGCGCACATCTTACGGGGCATAACGGGCAAGACGATTGAACTCGTGCGGATACTCGAATGCGATCGTTACCTGCTCAAGAGAACGGAACTCACGCTTTTACGTGCAACTATTCCGCAGGAATATGTGCGGTCCGCTGCGACGAAACTCTTCCCAGTGTAACAGCTCCCCGGGCGAGTAACCAAATAGTTGTCCCACCAAGTGAAGCGGGACCGTGTGCGATGAGTGGCAAACGAGACTTTCTCGATCCGTGCACTGGGATCTAACTTCTTCTCTATGGCATGAAGCCAATCGTTAGCCTCCATGGGATTGGTGGTGCTGGAGAAGGTCGGCGATCGGACACGAAGGAACTGCGCGCTTGGGGGTGGTGGGGCGGCAAGCGATTATTCTGCTGCGTTGCTTGCATTTGTTGCGGCATCGCGTTGCATCAGTGGTGTTGTTGTTGCATTTGCTGCATCATTGCAGCCATCATCCGTGCGTGAAGCGAGCACTTGAGCAATGGTGGGATTCTCGGGTGGCGGTGGAGGAGCATTGCCATTGGCGTCGTGAGCCTCGTTGTTGTGGGCACTGACGCCCATTGTTCTTGTTCGCCCGGTCCCGGTGTTCACCATGAAGGAGACGCCCGACCGAGAGAGAGAAAAGAAGAAAAGCAGACGAGACTTAGAACTAATCTTTATTATTTGAATTCAAATGCATTGTTCGATCTTGACTAAAAACAAGGAAAAGCACCAAACATCCTTAATTGGTCGGTCATATCACACTTGATATCGCGCCGGCTATCCCACACATAGCGCCTAACACACGCAACTACCAAGAAGACAAACTAATTTAAACGGTAAAACTAAAGAGGGCAACTAGAACGATCCACGAGACGAGGAGTCGCGCTTCCTTCGAAGATCCCCATTCTTTCGAACGGCTCTGGAGTCCTCGGGCGTCACCTCGAGACTTGGACTCTTCGAATCGGTTGCCGTAGCCCAACCGATCCTGCCTCTTCCCTCCGAGGAATCTCGAGTCTCTTCAGAGTCCATGTCTTCCGCCGAATTATCTGAGCTTGAGTCACTGGAGACGGAGATCCAACCATTACTGCCACCTCCGCCTTGATTTGCCGAAGCTGGAGCAAAGGTGAGGGCAAAACCTGCAGCAGGAGGAACTGGGACCGGCGCTGGAACTAGAGCGGGTGGAGCTGGAGAAGGCGGGGGAATCCGAGGTGCCAGCTGGATACGGACAGGCGCGGTGGTGGTGTTCCGAGGCGTAGTGCGGAGTCTGACCCCAACTGGTGGCGGGAGTCCCTTCAACTCGGCTACCTCCTTCTTTAGGCGAACCACTTCGTCCTGCGATCGCGCGATCCTCGGCATCTTCTTGTCGTTCGGCTCTTTGGTCGCCTTGTGTAGGTCAGAGTGCATCTGATCCAGTCCTTTGAGCACAGTGCACATGTGACCGAAGGTAGTGTCATTCTCCTCGCCGTAGACTTGAATGCACCGACCTCGGAGGAACTACCTCGACGGGGATGGTAGCGGTAGGAGGAGGTGCAAAGGTCGGCGTCATGCGGCTCCCTCATCTGGCTAACATCGGGTAGGCGGCTTCTTGACAAGCGTGATCGACGTGCCTCCGGAAGCTGTGACCTCCATGTTGGGAAGACACGTTCCCACAAACCCGTGAACCTCCAACCGAACACGGTATGGCAACTCGCCACGAGAGGCGCAAGCGTTGTATACTCGGTGCTTCGGGATATCCAACCGCAAGGGCCATACGCGCCGGCTCGCAACGGCTTGTCATCCCTTTTCCACAGTGCGTCGGGGAACTGCCATCTATAGAAACAAAGGAGTGGGAAAAAATCAAAACATGCTCAAAAACCCACGACCAACATCCCGTTTTTGCAATTCCTAAACCCTAGACGACTCCACTTTTCAAAACACCCTCTTTTTTTTAAAACATATGCACATGAAAAGAATTAGAGGGCTCTTAAGGTTTCCGGTTGGCTTGTCCTACGCACGGGAAGGCTCGATACCAACTTGTCACGCCCGAAATTCACACGGAATTTCTGCGGCTAATTGTGCATTACCTCCTCGTCCGGAATCGGTAGAGGTACACAAATCGACGTTATTGATAATACGAGAATCCTCGTCTTAGAAACAATATAAAAGAGTTACACAAATGCGGCGGAAAGGAAAAAAACTGACTTAAGTTAAACTTGACACGAGCGAAGAGGAACACCAACTCCATAGCTAAACCTTGACGAGAACAAGCCTACACCTCCTCGGAGACCTCGATCTCAACCTCGGCACGAAGGGGAAAAAGAAGCAAGACCGAGTACAACCACCGTACTCAACAAGTCACACCGAGAAAAGGGGACACGATGCAAGATAAAATAGCAAGGAAGGGTCAAGGGGCTCAATTTGCATAAACGGCATTTGCAGTATATAATAATAATATTTGAAGACAGTAAAACAGTAGTAATATTTAAGCAATATTAAATAAACGCTGTCCAACGCTCAAACCACGTTGCAACAGGCCCATCCATCCACCTGCACTAGTCATACTTCAACAGTTCATTCAAATAAATAAATGAGACTAATCAAGGTGAATCTGGTCGATCGCCCGTAACCGTGGGCACGGCTATTCGAATAGTTTTTACTCTGATCAGAGGTGTACAACTGTACCCACAAGACACAATCCCACGACACGTTACCGTGCGCCGGTGCACCACCACGGTGCCCCGGAAAGGAATTGTGACAGGACCCTTCACACAACCCCCTCTAATAAATCGTACCACACCAAGGTTTCGCCCCCATTCCCATCGGGCAATGGGCAGCCCCCTCTAGTGCCGCGGTGAATCCGGAAGCTGATCAACCCTTAAAACCGGGGCCGACCCAACTCCATCCCGCTCACCCTCTCTGGGATACGTTAACTAGAGAGCGCTACGCTACGAGCCGACCATTACCCATGCGGCTTGTGGTATGCACGGCATTTCTTCCGGGGTTTCAGAGAACCGGTCCTTAATCGTCATGAGCACGCTAACCAAAGTCCAACCATGTGCTCACGACCCACCTTTCTCATAATTCAATATTATTAAAACCAAAGTCATATCTTAATATCGTCGGAAGATCCACTTTAGAAATAAACTTGATTAGTGTGACTCCCTTAAATGAGCTAGTTGCGCTAAGCATGACTAAGCAACCTTAAACTATCATCTAGTCACATTGGATCCCAAGTTATCAATGGTATAAGGTAAACAATCCTATGGTTGAGTACAATAGGTATAAAACATCCCATGAAATGACATTCTAAAACATATGCGGTATTTGAATGAAATAGAGGTATTTACATAAAATAGGTACAATATGGTCAATGTAAGGTATGACTTGCCTTGTTACGGAGGCGAGGAACCTCGGCGACTACTTCGAAGAGAACGGGCTCGCCGGAAAACTCGGGATCTACACGACAAACAAAGCACTCAACAAACACCCTAAAAGTCTACTGAAATAGCACTGAAAAGTATTTTTAATGGATTCTTGACATTTTTCTGGATTTAATGAAATTTGAATGGGCTAAAACGGAGCTTGGATTCAAAAGATATGAATTTTAGAAGTTTAATTGCGATTTTTAAACTAAACGAGAAAAGATTAAATTATTTATTGCGCAATTAAGTCCCTGGTGACGTCACCCTCGCGCGGCTCGGGGGGCGTCGGCATGGCGTCGGCGGCGGCGTCGCCCTAGGGCGGCGTCGGCGCACGCAGCGCGCGCGGGAGGCGGGCGCGCGGCGGGTTGCCGCCACGTGGCGCGATCCAGCGGCGGATTGCGCGACGTGGCGCGATCGGCGGCCGGGCAGCAGCGCGATCGGACGGCGCGGATCCGTCGCGATCGGACGGCGCGGATCCGTCGCGATCGGACGGCGCGGATCCGTCCGATCCGCAAGATCGGGACGGCACGGGCGGCGCTAGGGTTAGGGTTAGGGTTTCACGGGTGGCGCGGCGGCGGCGGGCGGCGGCGATGACCGGCGACAGCGGCGGCGAAGGCGGCGGCGACCCGGCGGCGGCGCGCGGAAAAGAAAGGAGACAAACAAAACGAAAGAGACCGGGAAACGGCGGCGAGCTCACCGACGGTGAAGCGACGGAAACGACGGCGAACCGGGCTAGAATCAACGGCGAACAAAGGGAAAACGCGGCGGAGCTCGAGGGTTTTAAAAGGGAAAGGAAGAGACCAAACGGGCACGGATAGGGCGGGGATAAGGTCGCGGCGTTTCGAACTCGGAGAGGCGAGAGAGATATCCGGCGGTCGTTTCGGGCGGCGACGGCCGTTTCGGCGTGCGGGAAGCGGGCACGGGTGCGGCGGCGCGGGCGGAGCCGGCGTTGGGCCACGTGGCGCGAGTGCGCGAACGGCATGAGAAAACGGCGGGCGGCGCGGCTATGGCGGCGGCGGCGGTTGGCCGGCCGGGCGCAAGGGAGGCGGCTCCGCAGTGGGGCCCACTGTCGGTGGCCGCGGCGCAAGGGAGGGGCCGCGGACTGCGCGATGCGGCGGCACCGTGGGCCTCGGCCACGGCCACGGAGGAGCGGCGCGCGCGGGCCGACGGCCCGTTACGGCGACGGGCAGGAAAAACCGTACGGACGTACGAAAAAAGGAAAAAGAAAAAAGAAAAAGAAAAGAAAAAGGGATTTAGGGACTTAATTAAATTCCTGTTTTCTTATTTAATTGATTAAAAATACTTAGAGTGCTCTAAAAATTCCAGTAAAAATCCTGTTAGCGTATTTTGACATGAAGAATTCAAGAAAAATCCTACCATGTCATTTCCATTTATTAATTGCATTTTTAAATTATAGGTTGACTCCAGGTTAATTTCAGAACTCCGATTATTTCCGGGTAAATTATTTTAAATGCATTAGGGAAGAACCCAGGATGTGACACACATTACAAGTTCAGAGCCGATATTATATTCTTCTATACTATGGTGTCAATATGTGCTGCTAGGCGCCGCTGTTGACAGGTCGACTGAGTTGGACTTGAGCCGACGTTCGGCTAAGTTAGACTATAGCCGAGACCGAGTATACCTGAACCTACAGGGTCGCACGCTTAAGGGGATAGAATAGATATTCGAGTTGAACTCGGATACGGCTCGATCGGATAGGGATCCGATCGGATAGGGATCCGATTGGATAGAGTCCTATGGGCTTACGACGTATGGGCGGCCAACTCTGTAAGATTCGGATAGGATCCGATTCAAAATAGAGTCCTGATCGGCCACTAGTCCCAGTCGGCCAACTCTATATAAAGGAGGGAGGGGTGGAGAGCTACGGCACATCAGTTGGATCGCTTTAAACCGAATCCGCAGCAGAAGTCGCCGAGATCAAACTCCACGGAAACCCTCCCCACTTTCGAGCCAAACCCTAGCCTTGCATCGCGTGCTAGCACACGGGTGTACGGCGTTTTGTCCCCGGACATGTGGATACCGGTAGAGGCGCTGCTACGTTGCGCGCTATTGATCGGCTTTGGATCGGTTGCGGTTGGGCGCATCGGAGCAAGGCGCAAGAACGTGGCCGGACGACTCCGCGAATCGGGCGATTGGCGAATCGGGTGTCCCCGGGAATCGGCTACAGTTCCAAATCGAATAGCCACGATTGGCAATTTCATTGCATACTCCAATCGGTAACGATCTATCGGCCCTTACTTGCAAGTGTTCCTGGTTTGCGCGGTAGAAAAATTTTTGTTTTCGGCTAGCGTAGCTTTCACGTAACCCTTCAGGAGCTGCCTTGCCTGGTTTGGCCGAACCATGGCCACCGCCTCTGGCCATTGACTTTGGCTCGAGGATGACAGATGAGCCCCTTAGTTGGTTTCCAGGTGCTTGGCCCCAATTTGAGTCGGTTTCATCTAACTTGTGGGCCCTCCAGTACGTGGGATGCTGATGTGGCGAGCTTCGATTGGTCAGAGTTGTGTTTCCTTGCCATGCAAGTGTGCTTTCACTTTATTTATTTTTATAAGTACCTACATTCACATAATCTCTAGAACACATGTGAAACTTTATTAATTCTAAACCTATATGTGTGTAAGGGAAGCTAATTCCCTTTTATTCCTGAGGTCTGTGATGGTCCAAATTGGTACTTAACGACCGTCAACAAGGAGTGACTACATCGCTCAATATTGATGCCAGCCATGGTTACAGTTGCACCATGTGAGTACTTTGTTCTTCAAGAAGGAGAGCGATCTGCATCCTATGCTGTGCATCCTATTTACAAGGTATACATGTTTCATTGGACGTTAATACTATTTGCTAAAGAACTAATCATATTGTATGGCGAACGTTTGTTGCATTTGTTTGCATGTACACAATTCCATGGCCAAGATCATGAACTACGCGAAGAGTTCTATATGGAAAAATCGAGGACAATTTCCCATGAAGAAGGAGAGGATGATGTGATCATGACTACTATGGATACTACCGGTGCTCGCATCATATGTCAATTGAAGACATCAAGAACAAGTCGTACATGTTCTAAGTCCAATTCGGCCACCGACAGCATGTAACACCCTGGGTGTTTTCCCTTTTTAAAAATCCAAAAGAAAAATCATAAAAGAAAATTGTTGAAATTAACTGGAGAGAATAAATAATTCTAAAACCCAAATGTTAAATGGAAATGACATGGTAGGATTTTTCCAAAATTCTACATGTCAAAATACGCTAACATGATTTTTAGTGGAATTTTCAGAGCACAAGAAATAAATTTTAACCAATTAAAATCAAAATCGGAATTAATAAATACCGAAAAAATCAGTTTCTCTCTCCTCCGTCCTTTCCCGCTCTTTTTTCGGCTGTGGGCCGCCGGCCCGAGCCGACGGCCCAATCCCCCCCGCGCGCGCCCGTCCTTTTTCCGCCCGCGAGTCCCTCTCCTTCTTCCTAGCGGGCGAGAGAAAGCCGCGGCCGTTTAACTCAGTGCCGCGAACAAGTCCGGTTCGCCTCCCTCTTACCTCGGACGCCGACGGTGGGGCCCACTGTCGGGCCGTCGTCCCCGACCCGCCGCCTCGGCGCCATTTCCGCCGCCTCCCTCCGCTTGGATCTCGCGCACCGTTTTCCCGCGATCCAGGGATCCCACCGCCTTAACTCCCCACCGTGTCCGACATTCAAAGCCCCGCCGCCGCTCCGCGCGCCCTAATTGCCGGATTCCATCCCGGCCATTACTTCCCCAAACCACGCCGGCAAGAAATTCCGCTCTTATCCGGTCGCAACCAACCTCCCCATCCCCTATATAAGCACCCCCTCATCCTTCCCGAGCTCCCCACACCTCCACTCAAGCCTCCCTCTCTCTCCGTCATTCCCGCACTGTGCGCCCCTGCTTCGGACTTCGTCGTCGAGGTTCGGCCGTGTTTTTCTCGCTGCTCCGAGACGCTCTGAGCTCCGCCGACTCCTCCCTCCTCGTTGCCGGTGCCCGCGCCACTTCGGCCACCCCTTCCCGAGTGGTTCCGCCGTCTCCCTCACCGTCCGAGTCGTTGTCCTCTTCACCTCCGGCGACCGCGGTGAGCGCCCTCCCTATTTCCCCTCTTAGTCGAGTGCGCGCCGCCGTTCCGAGTGCGCACGGCGCCTACGCGTGAGCCGCGGCTTTCGTCGCCGCCGCCCCCCAGTGGCGCCGGTCGGTCTCCGGCCGCCGTGCGCCATCGCCGGTCGATCGTGCCGCCCGAACCCCTTCCCGACCGTCCGATCTGCCTCGGCAGATCGGGGCCGTCTGTCCCCGCTGGCCCACGTGGCACACCACGTGGTCGCCGTGTCAGCACCATGTGTACGCCACGTGGTGCACCGCTCTCCCTCTTGGCCCGTGGACTCGGTCCACCATGGACCGGTGCTCCCGCAGCCGATGACGCCCTCGCTGACGTTAGCCCTAGCGCTGACGCAATTCCGGGATTTATTGCGTAATAAATTATTAAGGATTTTCCTGTTTTAGTAAAAACACAGATAATCTTCTAAAAATCGTATCTTTTCAATCCGACCTTCGTTTTAGCCCATTCAAATTTCATTAAATTCATAAAAATGCCAAGAATCAATTAAAAATGGTTTTGTTCCCTGTTTTAGTAGCTTTTTAGCCTGTTTTGTTGAAGTACTTGTTTGCCGTGTAGATCCCGGTAGTCCCTCCATCCCGGTTTACTTTGAAGTCGTCGCGGAAGTCCCCCAAACTGAAGAGCAAGGCAAGTCATGCTATATTATTGATCATATTGGTCCCATTTTGCTAAAACAACTGTTTTACTCTATGAAATTGCATGTACTTTATATTGTCATTTCATGGGAAATAATACACCTGATGCTTAGTTTATGCCTTAGGTTTGACACCCCAAACCCTTTGATCAAACTTGGGAAAATAATGTGATTAGATTTCAGGACTAGGTTATGCTTAGCCTGGCTTAGACTCACTAGCTCACTAAATGGGTCATTTTCTCACTTAATGTATCCCTCTTGGACTTCGGTTCGGAGGATTATTAATTAATTATAGGTGAACCGGACTAATAACTAAAATATGACAAATGGTGGGCTGTGGGAGCTATGGTTTTGGTTAGCGGCGCCCATAGCAATTAAGGACCGGTTCACGGGACCCCTCGGGAGAATGACCGTGAAAACCACAAGCCGAAATGGGTAAGGTAGGTACCGTAGTGTAGCCTCTCCTAGCTGACGAACCCATCGGCAAGGGTGAGCGGGATGGAGTTTCAGTCGGCCCCGGTATAAGGGCTGCTGGGCTGATTCACCGAGGCACTCGGGGGGGCTGCCCACTCCCAGGGTCCGGGAGTGGGGGCGAAACCTTGGTGGGGTTCGCTTGGTTAGAGGGGGGTTATACGAAAGGTCCTACCACAGTTCCCTTTTTGTGGTACCGCGGTGGTATTCCGGCGCACGGGAAACCGTGTTGTGGGGCTGTGTCTTATGGGTACAGTTGTACACCTCTGATCAGAGTAAATCTATTCGAATAGCCATGCCGGCGGTGATGGGGCGATCGACCGAGCTCTCCATGATTAGTCTCACACTTTTACACCCTAAGTTTTGGAACATGACTAGTATAGGTGGATGGTTTGGGCCTGTCGCAACGTGGGGATAACGTTGGACAGTGTTGGAGTCAAAATGTTTTACATACTCAATTTACTGTTGTTTTGACTGTGTTCAACATTCGTATTGTTTGGAAAAACTCATGTCGTTTGCGCAAAAGCAAACCTTAGCGAGACCTTTGTCTCCCCTGCATTCATTCTTCTCTTCTTTCGGCGTGACTTGTTGAGTACGTGGAAGTACTCATCCTTGCTTTTTCACCAGAACCTGAGCCAGAGGCTGAAGACGAAGATGAAGTGGAGTAGGCTTTGTCCTACACTCTGGAAGCTGCCTATGGAGTGGTCGCTGCCACGTGGCCAGCGTCAATCTTAGGCTTAGGCCCTTTTCTTTTTCATTGCTCTTTTGTAATCTTTTTGTATTGTTTCTAAGACGTGGAACCGTAATATCAACAATTGTCGTATGTGTACCCTGGCTGGTCTGGACGGGGATTTTAATACACATATAGCTTCGGAAAGTCGGGTCAATTTTTGGGCATGACAAGTTGGTATCGAGCCAACTTCCGGACCGTAGAAAAGCCAAACGGAAAAACCTTAGGAGCCCCTCGAATCTTTTCATATGCATAAGCCCGGCTTGTAAAAATAGTTTTGGGAAAATGGGTCTTGTTTCCTCGGGATTGGGGAAAAATTTTAAGTTTCTCTCAGAGCATTTTGAAAACCTGGTCAAGTCTAAGTGATGGGATTCTAGAGTTAAAATTTGGAAAAATCATTTGATCTCTTATTCAGCCACCAAGTTGGGATTTTCTAAGGGATCAAAGTCCTAAGTCGAGATAGGAGGGAATGGTCGCCAATTTTATATTATAACTAAGCATCTATTTTTCAGCATCATCTAGGGGATGTCCTTAGAAGTTTTACTTAGCCTCATAAAAATATTTCTCGAAAACCCTCTTTTTCTCGTTTACTTTACTTGAGTCCTTTATCGTTTGTCTAACTTGGGTTTGAGCATGCATTGATCCCCTACCTTGTCTTCTCTAGATGGCGGGCCGTCCAGTCACCCACAATGGTCAGGGTCCGAAAGGGTTCGTCGCGGAGCTGGCAAGAATGGCCTTGGCAGTGGGCTATCCGGATGCACCTGAGTACACTGTCGTCTCACCATTCGACAGTGAGTTGCCTCACCAAGTCCGCCTGGAGGTGCACGGGTTCGTCGGCACCAATATCACAAACATGGTGGTCACGGCGTCAGGAGGAACAGATGAGCATGCACGCCAAGAGGCGGCTTATCTAATGCTAGCTCGGATGAGGGAAATGCATGACTACCATCTCCGCCACTCGCCTACCGGTACCATCCTCGGCGGGGAACTTCGTCAGCAATCAACACCTTCCAATCGGCAGAAGGGGAGAACGACACCACCTTCTCCCACATGAGGACGGTGATTGAAGGGCTGGATAAGATGCATGCAGAGCTTCAACTGGCGGCAAAGGCTCTGAATGACCAGAAGATCTTAAAGATCAAGAGTTTGAAGGATGAGGTGGATCGACTCAAGAGGGAGATCACCGGTCTAAAGGGGCGGATAAGGATCACGCCGCGGAAGAACACCAAGGCTCCGGTACGGATGCAGCTGGCGCCCAGGGTTCCACCTCCTGCACCACCGCCTTCCCCAGTCCCCGTCCCAGTACCAGATCCTGCTCTTGCTCTGGTCCCTGCCCCAAGCGGAGGAGGAGGATGGATCTCGGTGTCCAGTAGCAGCAAGAGCAGTAGCAGTGGCAGCTCCAAGAGTCCCAGACGAAAAGGCGAGTTAGCCAGCTCTCGAAGCCGCTCGAAGGAAAAGGAAGACGAAAACTCCCTTGGAAGTGGCTTCGACTCCTCCGACCGTGGAAGCCGTTCCGACCCTTAGAGCGTCGCCACCCTTAGTTTAGCGTTTTCCTAATTTTTCTGTTTGCTTAGTTGTTGTGTGTTAGGAGTGTTGTGTGTGGGTAGTGGTCAACCTGTATCAAGTGTGGATATGGGTTGCCCAAGTAAGGATGTTGGGTGTGTTTTAAATGTTTTAAGTCAAGAACAGATCAAAACAAGTGATAAAAGATCAACTTCTCTGTTCAATCTGTTTTACTCCTTCCCCCCGCCTTGTTTGTTCCGCTTCTTCAGATGGTGAACACCAGGAATGGCAGCAACAGCAATGAGTCAGCTGAGAACAACACCCGCGCTAATACTAACAACCCACCTCCTCCCCCTGAGAACATCACTTTGGCACAAGTCCTAGCCAACCAGACCCAGATGATGGCTGCAATGAGGCAGCAAATGCAACAGCAGCATCAGCAGATGCAGTTCCAAATGATGCAACAGTTTCAACAGCAGAACCAGCATCAGCACGACCATTTCGCACCACCACCTCCCCCACAAAACAAATTGTCAGAATTACTTCGAGTCTGACCCCCAACTTTCTGCAGCACCACCAACCCAATGGAGGCTAATGACTGGATCATTGCCATAGAAAAGAAGTTGGACCTTCTCCAGTGCACAGACCAAGAAAGGGTGTCTTTCGCCACTCACCAACTTCAAGGTCCCGCCTCAGCCTGGTGGGAACATTTCTTGGTCACCCGTCGGGCAGACACACCCGCAGTTACTTGGGCAGAGTTTTGCCACCAATTCCGGAAGGCTCACATCTCCGGAGGGATAGTAGCCTAGAAAAAGAGGGAGTTCAGATCCTTGGAGCAAGGCACCCGAACTGTCACCGAGTATCTGCACGAATTTAATCGCTTAGCGCGATATGCTCCATAGGACGTACGTACTGACGTCGAGCGTCAAGAGAAGTTCTTGGCCGGGCTGGACGATGAGTTGACGAACAAACTCATCTCCGGTGAGTATACCGACTTCGAGAAGTTGGTCGACAAAGCCATCCGTCAAGAAGACCAACGCAATAAAATGCTCAGAAAATGGAAGGCTACCCAGTTTAGGCCGAATCCTCAGCAAGGGAATTCCAAGCGGCCACGCTTCACTTCGGGTGGTCAGAATGGACCTACCACTATGATCGTTCGTCGGCATCGCCCGTACCATCCCGGAATTTCCAACCCAGCGGAAGCTGTCCGGACGCCCGGCGAAATCCGGCCCCACGTCCGCCAACGCGGCCGCCACCGCGATCAAAGCCAATGCCACCAAAGAAGGACTCGGGATTCAAACCGGGTAATTGTTTCAACGGAGAACCTGGACATTTCGAGACAAATGTCCAAGACCAAAATGCGCGCCCGGAGTTCATCCAAGCAAGAGTGAATCATGCTTCGATAGAGGAGGCACGGGACGCACCGGATGTCATACTGGGTATGTTCCCTGTGAACTCCTTTAATGCCATCAGTCCTGTTTGATTCGGGTGCAACACATTCTTTCATATCAAAAGCATTTGTGGGAAAACATGGGTTGTCAGTGTTAAAACTTAAGATACCCATGCGGGTCCAAACACCCAGGAACCGTTTGAACACCGCCCACTTTTGCCCTTTAGTGGCAATACAAATCCAAGGATTCCCCTTTCTAGCCAATCTTATCCTTCTAGAATCGAAAGGCCTGGATGTCATCCTTGGGATGGACTGGTTAACCCGTCATAAAGGTCTGATCGATTGCGCAAGCCGCACGATCTCTTTAACCAATGACGAGGGGAAGAAAGTAATTTACCGCTCCCCTAAACCACTGAGGGTAGTAGCAAGTCTGAATCGGATCTCGGCTAAGGAGAAGCTCGAAGAGAAAGGAAAGGATCAGGCGAAATTAGAAGATATTCCTGTGGTTTGTGGATACCCGAAAGTCTTCCCGGAAGACCTAACCACAATGCCGCCTGAAAGAGAAATAGAGTTTCGGATTGACCTAGTCCCTGGCACTGCTCCGATCCACAAGAGACCCTATAGAATGGGAGCCAATGAGTTGGCAGAGGTCAAGAAGTAAGTAGATGAACAGTTACAGAAAGGTTACATCCGCCCGAGCACATCGCCCTGGGGTGCGCCAGTCATTTTTGTGAAGAAAAAGGATAAGACCAAAAGGATGTGCGTTGACTATCGTGCACTCAACGAGGTCACTATTAAGAATAAATACCCTCTCCCTAGGATTGACGACCTGTTCGATCAATTAAAGGGAGCAAAAGTGTTCTCCAAGATAGACTTGCGGTCAGGCTATCATCAACTAAGAATCCGAGAAGAGATATTCCCAACACTGCCTTCGTCACTTGGTACGGTCTGTACGAGTGCACGGTCATGTCCTTTGGACTTACAAATGCCCCAGCCTTTTTCATGAATTTGATGAACAAAGTGTTCATGGAATTCCTAGACAAGTTCGTCGTGGTGTTCATCGACGACATCTTGATCTATTCGCAGTCGGAAGAGGAACATGAGCACCATCTCCGGTTGGTACTTGAAAAGTTAAGAGACCACCAGCTCTATGCTAAGTTTAGCAAATGTGCTTTCTGGTTGAAGGAAGTGCAATTCCTCGGCCATATCGTGAATGCCCAAGGGGTCGCAGTGGACCCTTCCAATGTAGAAGCTGTGACCAAATGGACTCCACCTAGAACCATCACCCAAGTCAGAAGTTTTCTAGGACTTGCGGGTTATTATCGTCGGTTCATCGAAAACTTCTCCAGAATTGCCAAGCCTTTGACGCAGTTGTTAAAGAAGGATGAAAAGTTTATATGGACTGCCGAGCGCAACCAGAGTTTTGAAACACTCAAGAGAAAACTGGTGTCAGCACCCGTGTTGATCTTGCCAGATCAAACCAAGGATTTCCAAGTCTATTGCGACGCATCTCACCAGGGGTTAGGTTGTGTGTTGATGCAAGATGGAAAGGTGGTCGCATATGCTTCGCGCCAATTGAGACCCCATGAGTCTAATTACCCAACACATGACTTGGAGCTAGCAGCGATCGTCCATGCTCGAAAATATGGCGACATTACCTCGTCGGTAATCGCGCGAAATATATACGGATCATAAGAGCCGAAATACATCTTCACCCAACCGGATTTGAACCTCCGTCAACGGCGATGGTTGGAGTTGATCAAGGATTATGATCTCGGTATACACTACCATCCCGGCAAAGCTAACGTGGTAGCGATGCCACTGAGCCGAAAGAGTTATTGCAAATCTATTCACATAGAAGGGAGATGTGAACAGCTACTACAAGATTTAGAGCACCTCAACCTGGAAATTGTTGAACTCGGATTTGTGGCCGCTCTTGAGGCCCAACCCACACTCTTAGATCAAATTCGCATAGCTCAAGCCTCGGATCTGGACATAGTTGAGCTTAAGAAGAATATGAGAGTGGGAAAAGCTAGTGACTTCACGGAAGACGAGCATGGAATCATATGGATGGGCAACAGGATATGTGTGCCAGAAGACAAGGAATTGAGAAAGTTAATCCTTCTTGAAGCACATCGAGTCGGTACTCTATCCATCAGGAAGTACCAAAATGTACCGGGATCTTAAGGAAAAGTTCGGTGGGTTAGCATGAAAAGAGAAATAGCGAGTTCGTGGCACTATGCGATGTATGCCACCGAGTAAAGGCGAACACCGAGGCTGCTTTGGATTATTACGACCACTTCAAATTCCGGAATGGAAGTGGGAGGAAATCGGGATGGATTTCATCACCGGTTTACCCCGGACATCATCAGGACACGATTCTATCTGGGTTATAATCGACCGCCTCACTAAAGTGGCTCATTTTATCCCAATGCTTACGACCTATACGGGCGAAGGTTAGCGAGAATTGTACCTTGCAAGGATTGTGTGTCTTCATGGTGTACCTAAGAAGATAGTATCGATCGGGGTAGCCAGTTCACCTCCAAGTTTTGGCAAAAACTACAAGAGGAACTCAGCACCCGGTTGAATTTTAGCACGGCTTATCACCCGCAAACCGATGGTCAGACGGAACGTGTAAACCAGGTTTTGGAAGATATGTTGCGAGCTTGTGCTCTGGATTTCGGAGGAGCTTGGGATAAGAGCCTGCCCTATGCAGAGTTCTCTTATAACAACAGTTATCAGGCTAGTTTACAAATGGCACCTTTCGAAGCACTTTACGGACGAAAGTGTCGAACCCCGCTTTTCTGGGATCAGACCGGCGAACGTCAGTTGTTCGGGACCGAAGTGTTAAGCGATGCCGAAGAGAAAGTTAGAATCATAAGAGAAAGGCTGAAAGTTGCACAGTCTCGTCAGAAGAGTTATGCAGACAACCGCCGTAGAGAGCTAGTTTTCAAAGTTGGAGACTAAGTATATCTTTGTGTTACTCCACTTCGGGGAGTGCACCGATTCCAAACCAAAGGCAAGTTGGCACCACGCTATGTGGGACCATATCGGATTCGAGAGCGACGAGGTGAAGTGGCATACCAACTCGAACTGCCACCCACCATGGCAGGAATCCATGACGTTTTCCACGTCTCCCAACTCAAGAAGTGTCTAAGAGTACCAGAAGAACAAGCCAGTCCAGATCAAATTGAAATCCAGGAAGATCTGACCTGTGTGGAGAAACCAGCACGGATACTCGAAACTAGTGAACGGAGGACCCGGAACAAGGTCATCAGGTTCTGCCGAGTTCAGTGGACTCATCACTCCGAAGAAGAAGCAACCTGGGAGAGGGAAGATGAGCTAAAGGCCGCTCATCCCTATCTGTTTGCCAGTACCTCCGAATCTCGGGGTCGAGATTCCGTTTAAGGGGTAGGTTTGTAACACCACGAGGTGTTTTCCCTTTTAAAAATCCAAAAGAAAAATTGTAAAAGAAAATTGTTGCAATTAATTAGAGAGAATAAATAATTTTAAAACCCAAATGTTAAATGGAAATGGCATGGTAGGATTTTTCCTAAATTCTACATGTCAAAATACGCTAACATGATTTTTAGTGGAATTTTGAGCACAAGAAATAATTTTTAACCAATTAAAATCAAAATTGGAATTAATAAATCCGGAAAATCTGTTTCTCCCTCCTCCGTCCTTTCCCGCTCTTTTTTTGTGGGCCGGCCCGAGCCGACGGCCCAATCCCTCCCGCGCGCGGCCCGTCCTTTTCCGCCCGCGTCCCTCTCCCTCTCCCCTCGTGGCCGGCGGAAGGCTGCGGCTGTTTAACTCGGTGCCACGAACAAGTCCAGTTCGCCTCCCTCTTACCCCTAGACGCCGATAGGTGGGGCCCACCTGTCAGGCCGTCGTCCTCGACCCCGGCCGCCTCGGTGTCATTTCCGCCGCCTCCCTCCGCTTGGATCTTGCGCACCCATTTTCCCTGCGCTCCGGGATCCCACCGCCTTAACTTCCCAGCGTGTCCGTCAGCATTCAAAGCCCCGGCCGCCGCTCCCGCGTGCCCTAATGGCCGGATTCCATCCCCGGCCATTACTTCCCCCAAACCGCGCCGGCGAGAAATTCTGCTCTTATCCGGTCGCCACCGACATCCCCATCCCCTATATAAGCACCCCCTCGTCCTTCCCAAGCTCCCCACACCTCCACTCAAGCCTCCCTCTCTCTCCGTCGTTCCCGCACCGTGTGCCACTGCTTCGGACTTCGTCGTCGAGGTTCCACCGTGTTTTTCCCGCTGCTTTGAGATGCTCCGAGCTCCGCCGACTCCTCCCTCCTCGTCGCCGGTGCCCGTGCCACTTTGGCCACCCCTTCCCGAGTGGTTCCGCCGTCTCCCTCACCGTCCGAGTCGTCGTCCCCTTCACCTCCGGCAACCCGCGGTGAGCGCCCCTCCCTATTTACCCTCTCGGCCGAGTGCACGCCGCCGTTCCCGAGTGCGCACGGTTCCGCCTACGCGTGAGCCGCGGCTTTCCGCCGTCCCCGCCGTCGCCCGAGTGGCGCCAGTTGGTCTCCGGCCACCGTGCGCCATCGCCGGCCGATTGCGCCGCCCGAACCCCTTCCCGACCATCCGATCTGCCTCGGCAGATCGGGGCCGTCCGTCCCCGCTGGCCTGCGTGGCCGTCGCGTCAGCAACACGTGTACGCCACGTGGTGCACCGCTCTCCCTCTCGGCCCGTGGACTCGGTCCACCATGGACCGGTGCTCCCGCGGCCGATGACGCCCTCGCTGGTGTCAGCCCTAGCGCTGACGCAATTCCAGGATTTATTGTGCAATAAATTATTAAGGATTTTCCTGTTTTAGTAAAAACACACATAATCTTCTAAAAATCATATCTTTTCAATCCGACCTCCGTTTTAGCCCATTCAAATTTCATTAAATTTATAAAAATGCCAAGAATCAATTAAAAATTGTTTTGTTCCCTGTTTTACTAGCTTTTTAGCCTGTTTTGTTGAAGTACTTGTTTGCCGTGTAGATCCCGGTAGTCCCTCCGTCCCGGTTTACTTTGAAGTCGTCGCGGAAGTCGCCCAAACCGAAGAGCAAGGCAAGTCATGCTATATTATTGATCATATTGCTCCCATTTTGCTAAAACACCTGTTTTACTCTATGAAATTGCATGTACTTTATATTGTCATTTCATGGGAAATAATACACCTTATGCTTAGTTTATGCCTTAGGTTTGACACCCCAAACCCTTTGATCAAACTTGGGAAAATAATGTGATTAGATTTCAGGACTAGGTTATGCTTAGCCTGGCTTAGACTCACTAGCTCACTAAATGGGTCATTTTCTCACTTAATGTATCTCTCCGGACTTCGGTTCGGAGGATTATTAATTAATTATAAGTGAACCGGACTAATAACTAAAATATGACAAATGGTGGGCTGTGGGCGCTATGGTTTTGGTTAGCGGCGCCCATAGCAATTAAGGACCGGTTCACGGGACCCCTCGGGAGAATGACCGTGCAAACCACAAGCCGAAATGGGTAAGGTAGGTCCCGTAGTATAGCCTCCCCTAGCTGACGAACCCATCGGCAAGGGTGAGCGGGATGGAGTTTCAGTCAGCCCCGGTATAAGGGCTGCTGGGCTACCAGATTCACCGAGGCACTCGGGAGGGCTGCCCACTCCCAGGGTCCAGGAGTGGGGGCGAAACCTTGGTGGGGTTCGCTTGGTTAGAGGGGGGTTATACGAAAGGTCCTATCACAGTTCCCTTTTTGGGGTACCGCGGTGGTATTCTCGCGCACGGGAAACCGTGTTGTGGGGCTGTGTCTTGTGGGTACAGTTGTACACCTCTGATCAGAGTAAATCTATTCGAATAGCGGTGCCCGCGGTGATGGGGCGATCGACCGAGCTCTCCGTGATTAGTCTCACACTTTTACACCCTAAGTTTTGGAACATGACTAGTATAGGTGGATGGTTTGGGCCTGTCGCAACGTGGGGATAACGTTGGACAGTGTTGGAGTCAAAATGTTTTACTTACTCAATTTACTGTTGTTTTGACTGTGTTCAACATTCGTATTGTTTGGAAAAACTCCTGCCGTTTGCACAAAAGCAAACCTTAGCCAGACCTTTGTCTCCCCTGCATGCATTCTTCTCTTCTTCCGGCGTGACTTGTTGAGTACGTGGAAGTACTCATCCTTGCTTCTTCACCAGAACCTGAGCCAGAGGTTGAAGACGAAGATGAAGTGGAGTAGGCTTTGTCCTACACTCTGGAAGCTGCCTGTGGAGTGCTCGCTGCCACGTGGCCAGCGTCAAGCTTAGGCTTAGGCCCTTTTTCTTTATCCGCTGCTCTTTTGTAATCTTTTTGTATTGTTTCTAAGACATGGAACTGTAATATTAACAATTGTCGTATGTGTACCCTGGCTGGTCCTGGACAGGGATTTTAATACACATATAGCTTCGGAAATTCGGGTCTAAATTTCTGGGCGTGACACAGCAGCTCTAACTTTGAACAATCACCAAATATGTATACGAGCTCTATTCTAGGCCCATGAGTATTTTACGGAAAGCTCTTGGAGTCCACTTTCCAATAGTCCAGCCTCATCTCCAAATTCCATCTCAGTCACTCGCAATTGAAGAAACAAGGTGCAATGACACCTCTCATGGGCCTTTGGGCGTGTAACTTTGTGTGGGACCCTTTCCCAAGTGGGGCCATGTGGAGTGTTCCCCAATAATGTGGAGCACAACCCTAGGGACCCCTTGGTCATCCTCCCACCTTGTTAAATAGCTAGGTACCCTATGCTACTTGACCTTATTGTGCATGTCAGCTAGACCGCCTAATTACTCATCTTCAAAACCCCAACTTATCATGTGTATTCAATTCTATTTTCAATATCAGATTGCTTTTTATCTTGATCTTACTTGTTTCTTTGATTTGCTTGCAGGAATAAGGTTGATCTACACCAGCAAGATCAACAACCCATGGAGAGGTGTATCGATCGCTAAGGCGTAGTACAACAACGTCTTGTACGGCTGTAGTCGAGTCGTCAATGTTTCTCATTGAAAGATCAGGCCAATCAAAGCCAAGAGTATATCGAGTGGAGCTCTGGGCTTATCATAACATTTCGTGCGGTTGTAGTTGGGTCGTCAGCATTTCTCTCATATCGTAGTTATCTCAAATCACCGAAAGATCAGGCCATTCAGAGCCAGGAGCATATAAAGTGGAGCTTTGTGTTTATCAAGGGGTATCAAAGCTTTTGTTACTTGGTGAGTTTTTATCTACCTATAACCAGAAAAAGGCCAAAAAAATCATACATTACCTAGCCATTATGGTCCCGCTGCATTGACCTTTTCAGCTTTTGTTTTGTCGAGTTTGTGTTGCATCGTTGTGTCGTGTTGCTGGTCTTAGCATCTAGTCCATTTGGAGTTTCGAGATCTGGTCATGTATAGTTCCACTGTCACCATTGCCGCCGTGTCTGTTGTTGGCGGGATCTTTGAAAACGGAATCGTCTCGCCACTAGGGTTCTAGTTTTATAGTTTTTAGAAGTTTCTATCGGTCTGTTTTGAAGTTGTCAAGTTGTTAGAGTTTCTACAACGTGTTTTTGTTTTCGGTTGATGAGAAAGAAGAGATAGCAGATTGTATGGATGAAGGTCGGTTGGTCTCATGCTTTCTCACGATTTTCCTACTTCGGATGCCAGTTCCATCGGAGTCCTGAGTCCCACCTCTCCACTTGAGTTCTTGAATCCGAGTGGGTGTTCGCCCCTCGTTGCTGTGATGTCGTCCCTTCCCATAGTTTGAGTGTGACAGAAACATCTTGGTGAAAAAATTTTCGGTGTCGGATTCATGATATGTTTACAAAACGGAACCATCATAACTTCAGCATTCCATTTTAGGGTTTGCACTTTTGTAGTTAAGTCCCTATAGTTTTTATTTGTATGTTTGAGTCCCTATAATTTACATTGATGTCCTCAAGTTGGTTTTTGCTGAAAAGAATCATAAAAAAGAAGGGCAAAACGCTGCTAAAAAGAAATACAAAAGAAAATCCACACCAAAAAAAGAAGAGAAGAAGAAAAGAGCGAAAAGAAAACAAATGAGAAATCCAGTTGCTATCTTTGAGTTTAATTTCATCTATCAAAGTCATGCTTGAGCTTTTTCTAGTGTTATCTTATGATATCGTTTGTGTCTAGGCTTGCATCTCTAGTACGTTCTAGCCTAGGACCATCTGTTGGTGTTTCTTACGATCATAGATAAACCCATACCCAGGAGTATTTCAAGAGTATTGTATTTATATTTCCGCAGGGAAGGTGGCAGTGTAAAGATAGAGTTCACATATTCCTAACCAAGCTACAATTAAATATACCATGGTTGAAAGAGGGGTTAATGGATAATATGATATAAGGGTAGGACTGAAGACTAGTCTAAGGCTAACTCTGCTACTAATAGAGAGAGTACAATGTATAGAATGAGAGAATTGCTCCTTGAGGTCTGTCTTGTGTACTGCGAGAGCTCCTCCTTTTATAGCCCTCAATGTCGTTTGATTAAGGCGGTTGTAGGTCGGTGACCACCAGTAACCGTCATTATGAGTTCATCAGGAACATCCATGAGTAAGATGGCGATGAGAGGAGCCACAGGTGGTTCGATCGAACCAGGGGTTTGGCTGAGCGCTGGGCCCCACCTCTGGCCATCGATCTTCACTAGGAGCTGCCATGTGGGCCCCTATGGCGGTTGAGGATGGTTTGGTCCCACTTTATGTCGGTTTGAACTGACATGTGGGCCCATCAATCCGTGTGCTCGCACTTGATTCGCCAGAAGTGTGTTTTTCGCGTGGCAGCTAATTTGTCCTTCACTTTATTGTATATCCCTGGCATACATAGTATTTCTCCCAGACAAGTGGAACTGCATTATTTAATACTAACATACGTGTAAGAACTGTTAGTTCTACATTTATCTATTATGGTAGTTAACGGCTGAAATTGGTACTTAACAATTGTGAACACTGGTGCAATGTTGTTTGTTGCTCTTGGCATGATGGAGTTGCTGATATTGCGTGTGTTCTTTTGTTCGCGTCCCTACAATTCCTTCTCTACAACCATAGCAAGCTTGATCAAACGGTTGACAATATTATCTTCTTTATAAGTAATGATGTTTTGAATTTCAATCCTCAACTGTCATGCCCAAAAATTCCTGCCCGGAATTTCCCAAGCTAAATGTGTATTACATCCCTATCCATGACCGGCCAGAATCCATGTCTTATAAAACATCAAAAAAGTCTTACATATACAGTGGAAATATAAAAACGAACTAGCCTAACATCATGGCGCTCGCAGCGTGGCGACTCCACTCCACGGGCATCCTCGACGGTAGCAATGAAGCCTACTCCTCCACATCTTCATCATCCGAATAACCCTACAACTTTGAGGTGCGAGAGATGAAGCAAGGCTGAGTACTACGCACTCTACTCAGCAAGTCATACCAAAAGAAGGTATCATGCAAGTAATTCCAGAGGAGGCTAGGGGTTCTTTTGCACAAAGTGGGCATTTTAAGGCAATAATTGAAAAATAGTAAAACCATTAAATTTAATTAAGCAGAATTAATCATCTCTGTCCAACGCCACACCACATGGAAACAGGCCCAACCCATCCACCTCTTCTATGCCAGTTCCATTAAGTTAAATTATTAAAGATGGGACTAACACGATGAATTTGGTCGATCGCCCGTAATCGCAGGCATGACTATTCAAATAGTTTTACTCTGATCAAAGGTGTACATCTGTACCGTACCTATAAGGCATAGCCCACGACATGTTTCCATGCACTGGTATGTCACCACGACATACCGAAAGGGACCTATGATATGACCCTTCACATAACCCTCCCTGACTAAGCGATACCACACTTCAGGTTTCACCCATACCCTTAAATCCAGGGTAGGCAGCCCCCTCTTGTGCCTAGGTGAATCTGAAAGCCGCATTGACTGCCACTCGGTCCATCCAAACTCCATCACGCTCACCCTTGCCTGGGTACATCGGACAGGGAAAAACTACACTACAAGCCCAGCCGTTGCCCACGTTGGTTTGTGGTACGCATGGAAATTCTTTCAGGGTTTCCTGCGAACCGGTCCTTAAATGCCATGGGTGCATCTATCAAAACCATGCACCCACAACCCATCATTAGGCATATTTTAGTTGAATTTGTACCATGGTAGCACTTGTCCATAATCATCCTCATTAATCTTATTATAGAGTAGTGGTGATATTTCCCTAGTGAGCTGGTTGATCTAAGCATGACTAAGCATGTTCTAATCCTATATCTAGTCATATTAGTTTCAAGTTATCAATGGCATGCGGTAATCAAATTAGGCTGAGTACTATAGGTCCCATCCCACATGACATTATAAAATAATGCAATTTAATAGAAAGTGAGGTATTTTACAAATAGGCACAATATGATCAATATGAACTGCATGACTTGCCTTTCCCTTGCTCTGTGGGGATCTCTGCAACTACTTCAAAATAAACGGCAACGTCGAATCTATGTGACAAACAAAACACACAAGCAAACAGGCTATAAGTCTACTGGAACAGGCATCACAACTATTTTTAATGGATTCTATGCATTTTTATAAATTATATGCAATCTGAATGGTCTCAAACGGAGCTCGAATGAATTTTCTTTGAATTTTAGAAGCTCCACTAGAATTTACTAGAAACAGAAAAAAATTAATGATTTATTGCGCAACCAACCATAGGGCTGACGTCAGCGAGGGGAAGACTGGCGCCGGTAGGCCGGTCCCACCTGGCGGTGACACGCGAGAGAGCAGTGCATGGTAGACTGAGCCCATGGGCCGAAGGGGATGCGTGCACCACGTCACGCACGCGTGGTGCCGACAAGGTATCCTCGTGGCAGAAATGCTGGAGGGGCAGCACCGACGTGGTGGCGAAGTGGCACCGATGAGTGACGGCATCGGGGCAATGCATGGACAGCCCGGATTCACCCAAGGGTGGATCCGACGGCGCGGAGGGGCAGCGATGGCTCCGCCGGTCGGCGGGGTGCGATGGCGGCGCGCGGAGACCATAGGGTCAACGGCGACGCGTGGGAACGACGCGGGAGGGACGACGTACTCGGGCGAAGTGGCAACACACTCGAAAGGAGTGGTAGCCGAGAGGGGAAAAGGGGAAAAGAAGAGGAGGGGCGGCTCACCACGGCAACGGTGATCGGCATGGAGGGAGAGGACGACGGGATCGACAAATGCGGCGGCAATTCGGCGAATTGATGGGCGGCCGAGGTCCAATGATATCTGGCGAAGATGAGAGAGATGAATTGGGAGGAGAGGGTGCGCGACTGTCACGCCCCGATTATTGTTTGAGATTAAAAATAATTTAATAATACATTTTTAGAAATTATATTAAAAGTAAAATAAATTATCAAGTGAAAATTATTCCGGAAAGAAAAATTCATTTAAAAAATCATAGTGGAAAATATTTTTGTAATATTCTCCATGCCCTAAAGTACTCACTGAAATATTTCGTGAAATTTTGGAGCTCGAAGTAATTTTAATAATAAAAGTTCATTTATATAGTTAAATAAAATGAAAAACAAATTAAAAACCCCTTCCGTGTTTCTAGGTCGTTTTTGGCCCATTGCTCCTAAGTCTACTTTGCCTTCCTCCTCTCTCTTCTTTGCTCGGCACAGCTCGCAGGTCGACCCCTCCTTGCAAAGTTTGTTTCGCCTCTTTCTCCTCTCTTGCGTTGCCGACAAGTGAGGCCCACCTGTCAGCCCCATTTCCCACCTCTAGCCGAGAGAATCGACCGGCGCCACCCACGTCGCCACCATCCTCGCGCCTTCCCTTTTCCCCGCACTTGCATGGACCGACCGCCTTCTCTCTCTCCTGCGTGCACTCCCCACCTTTCCTCTTCAAATCCGGCCACGTCACCACCTCTCGCGTCCCTCTCTCCCTCTCCCCATGCCCGACGCCGTGCTAGTGCCTTTTGCCTTTCCCCGTCATGATCCCTCTTTCTCGAGGGCCATAAAACTCCTCCAGGGCCGCCCCCTTCCTTTTCCCCATTCTCCCTGAGCTCGTTGTGCTCTTCGTGGCTCTTCCCGTGCCACCCTCCCTCTCCGCTGCTTGGCACTATACTCCGGGCACATGCTGCCGCCGCTCTAGCCACCACCGCACAACGCTGAGGCTGCCTTCGGCTTTGCCGCACCACGTTGCCCCTCGGCAACTGCTCCACCTCCTCGAAATGTCGTTGGATCACCACCCCCATAGCTAACCCGAGGTCGCATCCATCGCCTTCGGTGGACGATTACTGCCGAATGCGACCACCCCAAGCCACATCGTTGCCGCCTCTCGCTTTGTTGTGCGGAGAGCAACCACGGCCACCAACTCTTTTCCTCCTACCGCCATCGGGTTGCTCTTTTCCCTAGCAACCCGAGCTGTCACCACCACTCGTAGCCTTCGGCAGACCATCGCCATCGCTAAGGGTCATCTTTCACCGTGTCGCTGCCTCCTTTAGCTTTGTTGCCGTGAGGTTAAGGCCTGCCACCCCTCCGCCCGCACGAACGATCGTTGGATCTGGCCCATCGCCATGCGCCCAAATGGGCGGCTGCTCCCTCTACCTCTAGTCGCTCCCCGTCGGTGCTTGGGGCCATGCTAAGTCGCTCTGCTTCCCCCGCTGACTCCACGAGCTCAAGAGGACCCCCGGGCGCACCTCTGCCTTCGCCAATCGCGGTTGGAGGCCGCCGCCCGCGTCGCCTTCTCGAGGAGGGCCGCCACGCCCTTACGCCACCGTCCTCCCTTCCACATCACGGCATGTCGCCGTTGTGCACTTGGGGAGCCCCCTTTTCCTCTCCGTCTTCCTCCCACGCCATCGCGCTAGTTGGTGTTGCCGGCTCCGCCTCTTAGCTGGTCGGCCGACAACCGTTGCCCCTTTTCCCCGTGGCCATCTGTTCTGCCGTCGGGATAGATCGGGGTCGTCCCTGCGGCCGCCCACATGGACGCCATGTTGGTGCCTCGTCGGCTCGTGTGTGCAACGTGGTGCACCCGCTCGTGCCGCGCATGGGCTCAGTACACCGTGGACCGGCCCTTTGACCCTGATGCATGGGGCCCACATGTCGGAGCCGGTTCCTGTCGCTGGCACAATATATCCCCTTTCACTTTGAGAAAACAATTAATAATTGTGCAATTAATCGGTTTAATTTCCATAAATTCATTTAAATGGCTAAAAACTTTTAAAATTCTTATATAATTCATACGAACTCCAAATTGGGCCATTTAACTTGCAGAATTCATCTAAAATTGAGCTCTACATGTTTGTTTACTTTTTATGTATTGTTTATTTGGTTTTTATTAGGGTTTTTCCATTTTTGCATGCCAGTGTGTAGATTCCGCCGTTTCGGAGGTTCACGCTTGCTAGGAAGAGAGTTCGAAAGTTTGTTTGAAGAAGAAAGGCAAGTCACACATTTTCCCTTGAAGCATATTGAGCCCATTTTATAAAATGTTTTACCATTTGCAAATAAATTGCTTGTTTTGCTAATTACATGAGAATTAGGACTACCTATCTGCTTGCTTGTGCCATGTTTACTTAAATCCATCCTTTGTCAACCTGGGTGAGAATTTGATTAGCTTGTGTCACTTATGTTGACCTTGTTAGAACTATATATGCTTAGCCATGCTTCATTACCACTTACTCACTTAATGGGATTATCACATTAATTATTTTAGTATTTGGCAAGCTGGAAGCTCGAGACATCTGGCCATGTTTATTGGTCATATTTATCCAACTAAAATATGACTTAATGGTGGGCTGTGGGTGCACGATTTTGCTTGTCACACCCATGGCAATTAAGGACTGGTTCACGGGAAACCCTGGAAGACATACCATACTTACCACCAGCAATAATGGGCAACTGTTGTACTTGTAGTGTAGTTTTTCACTGTCCGACATACCTAGGCAAGGGTGGGCGTGATGGAGTTTGGATGGGCTTGGCAAGGCCTATGCGGCTTCCGGATCACCTAGTCACAAGGGGGACTGCCTGTTGATAATTCTTGTGTTTACAGATAAATCCACAAGGGCACGGAGGATATACTGTTGTAGCATTTCACCCTGGAGTATTCCGAGGTATCGTATTTATTTTATCCCAAAGGAAGACAGTGGTCTAGAAGAGAATGTTAAGCAATGAATATTCATAAGTTACAGTTGAGATGCCTAAGTCTAGTTAGGGGTAAGAGATAGTTGGATAAAAGGTAGTGTGATACACATAGAAGAGACCTAATAATAGTACACTAGTGCTAAGTGGAGGTATAGTTTTATAGCTAGGTTCCTAAAGTTCATGGGTAGTTACCCAGTTCTATGATCCGAGGACTACGGGGGTACTGCCTCCAGTGGCTCGGCCTGCCACCATAAGACAATTTCTTACCGTCCGCCTACGCCATGCCCGAACTTAGAGGATTACAAAGGACGGACAGGGCTATCACAACCTGTCGCCTACCTATACAACCCATGGGATATGACCGTAACCAATGTCTATGTAACAATCTAAGCATCGCGCTTACATTGCCATAGTTACCTTTACCTCCCCGGATGTCAATGACTAAAGCAAAAGCACACCTACATCCTAATTGCACATTGGACCTTGTCCGTGGGAATAGAGTTACTCGTATAACCATGTCATAATTATTACAAACTATAAATGGAAGTCCTATCTAAGCAAGTAGAACATGAACCACAGTCAGATAAAGTAGAAGATGGAACAAGCTCAAAGTCATACAAAGGAAGAAAGATACAAAAGACATACCTGACTTCCGAACATGACTCAGGAACCGAGTAGAAACTCTTAACTATTTCTAAACTCCACTAGCCTAAAGACTAAGATAGAAATGTAGGAACTACTTCTTGTGGTATGTGTTGATTGAAGTGAAGCCCCCTCAAATAGTTTCAAATGATGGTTGTAATGGTGGTTTACAACCGCCATACCTACCTAACCACCATTATGAAGAGCTGAGAGAGTGCCACGTGGTCGGTGGAGGTGAGAGGGGCCAGCCGGGGTTCGACCGAACCCTGGTCTTCTCCCCTCTCCACCGCCTTTCACCAGTCATCACCATGTGGGCCCCTAAGGCGGTTCCCGGGTGTTTGGCCCCACTTTTAAGTTAGTTTCACCTAACTTGTGCGTCCTCCGATCCGCGTGAAGCTGACATGGCAAGCATCGGTTGGTCGGAGTTGTGCTTCTTCACCACACGAGCATGTCTTCACTTTATTTATTCAAATATGTTCCTGTATTCTCATAATCTCCAAGGACATGTGGAACTTTATTAATTCTAAAGCTATATGCAGGTAAAGGATGCTAATTCCCTTTTATTTCCAAGGTCTGTAACAGTCGGATTTGGTACTTAACGACCGTTAACAAACTCCCCCAAGCTTACCCTTTCCTCGTCCTCGAGCAAAGTCAAGACTTTGGCTTGATGGATCAGGAGTTGCTACCATGTTTTATTTCTCTAAAGTACCATGCCTACAACCAAGTATTCTACCTTGAATTGAATAAGTTGGCAATGGTCGTCTCACCCTTTTTACCTTAGTCCTCATGAGGCTTTTGGCTTCTCCTTGTTCTTGGTGGTTGAGAAAAAGAATGGTAGATGTGAGAGTGCTACCCTCTCACTCCTTGTTCCACTTTTCATCCGGAGGTTTTCAAAATTTTTGAAAAGAAAAGAGAAGAGTTCGTCGAATGACACTCTCGTATCTAAAGAGTTATGGGATGGCTACACTAGCACACAACAAAAATTTATGTCCCATAAACCAGGAACTACTGCCGTTATAGATCACAGGATTACCACTAGATGCGCAGATGCAGCGGAAGATGTGTCGGTGTAGACTCGATCTAATTGTGGTGGCGCGTCGTTGAAGAGGAAGTAGTCGATCACGTCCTCACGTATGGCTCGTCCTTGTGCTCCGGATGCAGCACCTCCGAGGTATCCACACATACAGGAGGAAGCGTCGCGCCCCTGCATCGCTAGATCCACGAGGAACAACCGGTCGTTGGCTAGGGATTGGCGGCGGCGGCGGCCAGGAAGATTGATCTCTAATCCGTGCGCCCCACACCTCTATATATAGACCCCACTGATGGGCCTTTCCAAAAGGCCCACTCACAGTCCGACCTAGGTTATAGTCCGTCCGACCCTCGATGCGGGCTGACCCAAAAAGGTCGGCATTGTCTCTTGGGCATATATATCCAACAATCTCCCACTTGCACTAGAGACAATCTCATAGTCAGGTTTATTAAAGCTTCATCCCGTTAAGTGTGTGACCCTATGGGCTCAAGTGTGAATAGACATGGTCCGAGTACTCCTACTCGAGCCAATAGTTGATAGCGGCCTAGCAAGACATGTCAACTCCTAGACGCGCGTAAGATCATATCAGATGAACCTCCACAACGTCATATACAAGCTATTGCCTTTGCCTAACAATATTTGCTCTGGCTCCAAGTCGACCGCTCTTTCTCGATGCTGTGATTCGGAATCCCTTAAAAGGTCAACTCTTAACCTTAGCACGGCCATGCATTTCCGGATCCGATCACTCGAGGGGCCCGAAGATATCTCTCTCAAGTAGAGAGGGGCAAATCCCATCTTGACTAACCATGACTTGCAGCATGCTTCCTGTCAATCCCGAAAACTAAGCAAGATTAGCTCTGATACCACTTCATCTACCTTCGGGATTAGTTTTGGAATTAAATAATTGTTATTGTGTTCCAACACTATGTCAAAACGTTATTTCCGCTTCATGTTTGCAAGCGGAAGGATATGATTTTAGATCAATGAACAATGGTTGTTCAATATATCTCAGAGATATGTTCTATTTTCATGCTCCATTGGTGAATGGATTATACGTTTTGAATCTTGAAGTGTCTCCCATCTATAACATTAATACGTAAAGGCAACTCTCTAATGATATAAACCCCACGTTTATCCGGCATTGTCGCTTAGGCCATATAAATAAGAAACGCATGGAGAAGCTCCATAAGGATGGATTGCTTCACTCTTTTGATTTTGAATCATTTGAGACATGTGAGTCTTGTTTACTTGGTAAGATGACAAAGGCACCTTTCACGGGACACGGTGAGAGAGCAAGTGACTTATTGGCACTCGTACATACCGATGTATGTGGACCAATGAGCTCAACGGCCGAGGTGGTTATCGTACTTCATTACCTTTACCGATGACTTTAGTAGATATGGTTATATCTACTTAATGAGGCATAAGTCCGAATCCTTTGAAAAGTTCAAAGAATTCCAGAATGAAGTACGTAATCATTTAGGGAAAACAATCAAGTTTCTACGATCGAGATCGTGGAGGAGAATACTTGAGCCAAGAGTTTGGTAATCATCGAAAGATTGTGGAATTGTTCCACAGTTGACTCCGCCAGAACTCCACAATGGAATGGGGTGTCCGAACGGAGAAATCGCACCTTGTTGGACATGGTGCGGTCGATGATGAGCCAAAGTGATCTTCCGTTATCCTTCCGGGATATGCTCTTGAAACAATTGCGCTCACACTAAATAGAGTTCCATCTAAGTCGTTGAAAAGACACCATATGAGATATGGACAGGGCAACCCCTAGTTTGTCTTTTCTCAAAATATGGGGATGCGAAGCTTATGTAAAACGTTTACCGACAAGCTCACACCCAAATCGACAAGTGCTTCTTTGTGGGATATCCTAAGGAAACCAAGGGATATTACTTTTATAATCGGGAACAAGGCAAAGTGTTTGTCGCCCGACACGGTGTCTTCTTGGAGAAAGAGTTTCTTTCAAGAAGGGTTAGTGGGAGCAAGGATGTATCTTGAAGAAGTTCAAGAAACACCGTAAAATGTTTCAAGCAACCACGTAACCACAACGGGAGGAGCAAAGTGTTGCGCCACCGGTTGTAGATACACCCGGCCCACGGAGTCGAAGATCACGTCGTGCACTGACAGTACACAGTGCGGAACAACGTGATATATTGTTGTTGGACAACGATGAACCTAAGACCTATGAGGAAGCGATGGTGGGACCCGATTCCAACAAGTGGCTTGGAGCCATGAAATCCGAAATAGAATCCATGTACGACAATCAAGTTTGGAACTTGGTTGATCCACTGATGGTGTCAAAACCATTGAGTGTAAATGGGTTTTTAAGAAAAGGCCGATATGGATGGAAATGTTCACATCTATAAGGCACGATTGGTGGCGAAAGGTTTTAAACAGATTCAAGGAGTTGATTATGATGAAACCTTCTCGCCCGTCGCAATGCTTAAATCTATTCGGATTATCCTAGCGATTGCTGCATATTTCGATTATGAGATATGGCGGATGGATGTCAAAACGGCTTTCCTAAATGGAAACCTAAGCGAGGATGTATACATGATACAACCTCGGGGTTTTGTCGATCGAGAATCGCCTAGAAAGATATGCAAGCTACGAAATCCATTTATGGATTGAAGCAAGCATCTCGGAGTTGGAATATTCGTTTTGATGAAGTAATCAAAGGGTTTGGTTTCATCAAAAATGAAGAAGAGGCCTGTGTTTACAAAAAGGTCGGTGGGAGCGCAATTGTATTTCTAATCTTATATGTGGATGACATATTGTTGATTGGAAATGATATCCCTATGCTTGAATCCGTCAAGTCTTCATTGAAAAATAGTTTTTCCATGAAAGACTTAGGGGAGGCAAGCATACATATTGGGCATTCGGATCTATAGAGATAGATCCAAGAGGCTAATTGGATTAAGCCAAAGTACATACATTGACAAGGTGTTGAAAAGGTTCAACATGCATGATTCCAAGAAAGGTTTCTTGCCCATGTCACATGGCATTAATCTTAGCAAGAATCGTGTCCTCGACACATGATGAGCGGAATAAGATGGGTATGGTTCCATATGCTTCGGCAATTGGATCCATCATGTATGCCATGCTTTGTACACGCCTGATGTCTCGTACGCTTTGAGTGCTACGAGCAGATACCGGTCGGATCCAGGTGAAGGTCACTGGATCGCAGTAAAGAATATCCTTAAGTACTTGAGAAGAACTAAGGATATGTTCCTAGTCTATGGAGGTGAAGAAGAGCTCGTTGTAAGTGGTTACACCGATGCTAGCTTCCAAACAGACAAGGATGATTATAGATCGCAACCGGGTTCGTGTTCTCGCCCGAACGGAGGCGCGGTCACTGGAAGAGTTCCAAGCAGGATACCGTTGCGATTCTACAACGGAGGCCGAGTACATTTCGCTTCAAGCGCAAAGGAGAACATTTGGATCAAGAAATTCGTTTCTGAGCTTGGTGTGATGACTAGTACGACTGGTCCAATGTCTCTCTATTGTGACAATAGTGGAGCCATTGCGCAAGCCAAGGAGCCGAGGTCACATCAGAAGTCCAAACACATACTTCGGCGATATCATCTCATCCGCGAGATTGTGGACAGAGGTGATGTCAAGATATGCAAAGTGCACACGGATCTCAACATAGCCGATCCGCTGACAAAACCTCTCCCTCGCGAAGCATGAGGCGCACACAAGAGCAATGGGTATTAGATACTTACATGATTGACTCTAGTGCAAGTGGGAGATTGTTAGTGATATGCCCTAGAGGCAACATGGAGATGTTGGATATCACGTCAATGTTTATGTATTTATGAATAAAGTGTTATTCAGTTCCATGAAATAGACATCTTGTATTGATCAATAAGTATGTGACTTATTTATGAGACTCTATATGTATGAATCTATTTCTAAACGATCCCTGATCATATGTCATATTGTTGGAACAAATATGATTCTAAGATCGGCATGTTTATTGATTGATGATCATGTCTCATAGATCATGGGTATGGTGATACCAAATCAATAAACATGGACATATGTGTTGGAGAACACATTGTTGGATAGACCCACCATGAGACACTACAGAATTAATGTGCCATTAGTTGGTCTCGGGTAGTGTTGGTACAAAGTCCTTAGACCGAGATCACCATGGATTCCAACATGTGCAGTAGCCTACTTTGGGACTACCAAACGCTATTCCGTAATCGGGTAGTTATAAAGGTAGTTTTCGGGTTTGCTATGAAACATGGAGTGGGATGTGAGTGATCAAGATGGAATTTGCCCCTCCTTTGGAGAGATATCTCTGGGCCCTCGAGGTAATGGATTATGGAAATGCATGGCCATGCTAAGTTGATTGAGGAGTCAATCAATGACGGATAATCCAATACGGTTCGAGTGAATGGTTAAGCTATTGAAGGGATGGCACACATCTTGCCTATAGCTTAACCGGTATCGTGAGGCAAAGGGATTTGTGTACACATTACAGGTTCGTGAGCCGATATTATATTCTTGTATACTATGGTGTCAATATGTGCCGCTAGGCGCCGTTGATGACAGTCGGCCGAGTTGGACTCGAGCCGACGATCGGCTAAGTTAGACTATAGCCGAAACCGAGTATACTGAACCTACAGGGTCGCACGCTTAAGGGGATAAGAACAGGCATTCGAGTTGGACTCGGATACGGCTCGATCGGATAGGGATCCGATCGGATAGAGTCCTATGGGCTTACGACGTGTGGGCGGCCAACTCTATATGAGATACGGATGAGATCCAATTCAAAATAGAGTCCTATGGGCTTACGACGTGTGAGCGGCCAAACTCTATATGAGATACGGATGAGATCCAATTCAAAATAGAGTCCTATGGGCTTACGACGTGTGAGCGGCCAAACTCTATATGAGATACGGATGAGATCCAATTCAAAATAGAGTCCCTGAGCGGCTACTAATCCCGTCGGCCAACTCTATATAAAGGAGGGAGGGGTGGAGAGCTGCCATATATCAATTGTATCGCGTGCAATGAAGTCGCCGAGATCAATCTCCACGGAAACCCTCCCCACTTTCGAGCCAAACCCTAGCCTTGCATCGCGTGCTAGCACACGGGTGTACGGCGTTCGTCCCCGGACGTGTGGATACCGGTAGAGGCGCCGCTACGTTGCGCGCTATTGATCGGCCGTTGTCTCCGGAATCGGCTACACTGTTCCGGATCGGATTGCCACGATTGGCTATTCCGCTGCACTCTACTCCAATCGGTAACGATCTATTGGCCCTTACTTGCAAGTGTTCCTGGTTTGCGCGGTAGAAAATTTTTGTTTTCGGCTAGCGTAGCTTCCGCGTAACCCTTCAAAGTGGTATCGAGCTAATCTTGCTTAGTTCGGGTTTTAGATTGGATCTGGAACAAGTTTTGCGCACGGGTTGATTAGATCAATCGGTTTTACGGGATCTCGTTGAGGAGAGTAGATGGTAATTGCGTTCCTTGATAGTGTATCGGAACGACGTAATGTGATTACGTCGAAGCAATTTCCAAATAACTCGGTTTGAGTTGGGTTCGAGATAGCGTTCCTTGATAGTGTATCGGAACGGTATAATGTGATTATACCGAAGCTATCTCGTAGTCCGACTTTGTTGCTGCCTCGCGCCTACGCAAACCATCTCCCTTGATAGTGATCGGGACGGCATAATATGATTATGCCGATATGGTTTCCATAAGCGATTTCATAGATTGGATCTATGAATTTCGTGTGAGTGTACCCCCTTATAGGTCGTCTCGATGCCGTAGCTCTGCGATAAGTAGAAAACGTTTCTACGCCTAACTTGTTTTTGCAGAGAATGCTTTGAGATGGTATGGCCCTATTGTATGTATGAGATGCATGTGATGCATGTAATATTCTTTCATATGTGCAATCCCTGTAATATTCTTTCATACGTGCAATGCTTGTAATATTCTTTCACGACTGCGAGTCGATGTAATCTTCAATTAGAGCTTCTATAGTAGTAGCTTAGTTTGAAGAAATCAAGCATCATGCACATTGGAAGATGGTGCCGAAGATGGAGATCCTCGGCGCCAACATGGAGATGGAGATCACCATGTGAAGGGGCCATACTATTTCATTATATGCTATTCTACCTGCTTTCATATATGTGATATGTTTGTTTGATAGGATAGCATCCCTCGTAAAATTAAGTAGTAATGATGCCCTTCCAAATGTTGCACCGTCACCGTTATGCTCGTCAATGGTGGGTCCGCCAAAGCGAGTGCCATTCTCTATCATAACACGAGGGGTATATGTCGACATATACATGCAGGAGCATTTGGTTTACTTAACAAGGCTATCAAAACAGTTTTGGGCCTTGGGGCATAGGTTGGCGCCGGGGCATGGAGATGCCACACCAACAACAAGAGTCACATAGAGATGTGATTAGCAAGGAGTTGCTTACCGATGTTATTAATTTTCTAGCGGTGATGCCAAAGCTCACTAGAAAATTAATTAACATGTGGATCTTGACCCAATACGTAACCTAGAGGGAAGGTGAAAAATACGTAATGGGAGTCTTATGTTAAATTGTTTAACAAAAGACATAGCATAAACATTGTGCTAAACTTTGCTTTTTCGTTGTGGAATAAATGGCGGCTAATACTACACCCAGTACCTTTAATTTGCGATCTATTCTCGAAAAAGAAAAATTAAATGGAACAAACTTTATGGATTGGTATCGCAACTTGAGAATTGTTCTCAAGCAAGAGCGTAAGGAGTACGTTCTTGAAGTACCCTATCCCGAGGATTTGCCAAATAATGCCACCGCAATCGCACGGAGAGCTTACGAGAAGCACACTAATGATGCCCTAGACATAATGTCTCATGCTTGCTACAATGTCCCCCGAGCTTCGGAAGCAATATGAGAGCAGTGATGCTCACACTATTATTCGGGACTGCGTGGCATGTTTGAGAACCAAGCTCGGGCCGAGAGGTTCAACACCTCGAAGTCCTTGTTTGCGTGCGTGCTTGTTGAGGGGAATCCCGTCATCCGCATGTGATAAATATGATTGGCTATATCGAGAGTCCGGAAAACTAGGTTTTCCCTTAGCCAAGAGTTGGCTGCGATGTGATTCTCCGTCGCTCCCTCCGAGCTTCGAGCCATTCATATTAAATTATCACATGAACAACATGGATAGAACCTTGGCTGAATTGCATGGGATGCTAAAGACATGAGGAGAGTATCCGAGAAAATGGTCATCATGTGATGATGATGCGAAGGCTAAGCGCAAACCACCTGTCAAGAAGCTTTGCACCAAGAGGAAGTTAACTCCCGATGAGATCGCGAGTGCCTCTAATGCAAAGAAGGGCAAGAAGGGGTCGGCGGCATCGATGCCGTTTGCTTCTATTGCAAGGAGACAGACACCGGAAAAGGAACGCAAGAAGTACATGGAGGATCTCAAGAAGAAGCAAAGTACGACTTACGCCGTGTATTAATGTTATAGACATTAATCTTGCTACTTCACCTACGACTATTGGGTATTTGATACCGGATCGGTAGCTCATATTTGCAAGTCGTTGCGGGAATGAGAAGAAGTAGAGGATTGAGAAGGGGCGAGGTGAACTGCGCGCGGCAATGGAGCAAGCGTTGCTACGATTGCTTGTCGCCGCAAGATACCACTTCATCTACCTTCAGATTAGTTTTGGAATTAAATAATTGTTATTGTGTTCCAACACTATGTCAAAACGTTATTTCCGCTTCATGTTTGTAAGCGGAAGGATATGATTTTAGATCAATGAACAATGGTTGTTCAATATATCTTAGAGATATGTTCTATTTTCATGCTCCATTGGTGAATGGATTATACGTTTTGAATCTTGAAGCGTCTCCCATCTATAACATTAATACGTAAAGGCAACTCTCTAATGATATAAACCCCACATTTATCTGGCATTGTCGCTTAGGCCATATAAATAAGAAACGCATGGAGAAGCTCCATAAGGATGGATTGCTTCACTCTTTTGATTTTGAATCATTTGAGACATGTGAGTCTTGTTTACTTGGTAAGATGACAAAGGCACCTTTCACGGGACACGGTGAAAGAGCAAGTGACTTGTTGGCACTCATACATACCGATGTATGTGGACCAATGAGCTCAACGGCCGAGAGGTGGTTATCGCTTCATTACCTTTACGATGACTTTAGTAGATATGGTTATATCTACTTAATGAGGCATAAGTCCGAATCCTTTGAAAAGTTCAAAGAATTCCGAATGAAGTACGTAATCATTTAGGGAAAACAATCAAGTTTCTACGATCAGATCGTGGAGGAGAATACTTGAGCCAAGAGTTTGGTAATCATCGAAAGATTGTGGAATTGTTCCACAGCTGACTCCGCCAGAACTCCACAATGGAATGGGGTGTCCGACGGAGAAATCGCACCTTGTTGGACATGGTGCGGTCGATGATGAGCCAAAGTGATCTTCCGTTATCCTTCGGGATATGCTCTTGAAACAGTGCGCTCACACTAAATAGAGTTCCATCTAAGTCGGTTGAAAAGACACCATATGAGATATGGACAGGGCAACCCCTTGTTTGTCTTTTCTCAAAATTTGGGGATGTGAAGCTTATGTAAAACGTTTACGATCGACAAGCTCACACCCAAATCGACAAGTGCTTCTTTGTGGAATATCCTAAGGAAACTAAGGGATATTACTTTTATAATCGGGAACAAGGCAAAGTGTTTGTCGCCCGACACGGTGTCTTCTTGGAGAAAGAGTTTCTTTCAAGAAGGGTTAGTGGGAGCAGGGTGCATCTTGAAGAAGTTCAAGAAACACCGAAAACGTTTAGCGACCACGGAACCACAACAGGAGGAGCAAAGTGTTGCGCCACCGATTGTAGATACACCAGCCCCACGGAGGTCCGAAAGATCACGTCGTGCACCCTGTGCAGTACAGTGCGGAACAACGTGATATATTGTTGTTGGACAACGATGAACCTAAGACCTATGAGGAAGCGATGGTGGGACCCGATTCCAACAAGTGGCTTGGAGCCATGAAATCCGAAATAGAATCCATGTACGACAATCAAGTTTGGAACTTGGTTGATCCACTCGATGGTGTCAAAACCATTGAGTGTAAATGGGTTTTTAAGAAAAAGGCCGATATGGATGGAAATGTTCACATCTATAAGGGCGATTGGTGGCGAAAGGTTTTAAACAGATTCAAGGAGTTGATTATGATGAAACCTTCTCGCCCGTCGCAATGCTTAAATCTATTCGGATTATCCTAGCGATTGCTGCATATTTCGATTATGAGATATGGCAGATGGATGTCAAAACGGCTTTCCTGAATGGAAACCTAAGCGAGGATGTATACATGATACAACCTCGGGTTTTGTCGATTCAGAATCGCTGGAAAGATATGCAAGCTACGAAATCCATTTATGGATTGAAGCAAGCATCTCGGAGTTGGAATATTCGTTTTGATGAAGTAATCAAAGGGTTTGGTTTCATCAAAACGAAGAAGAGGCCTGTGTTTACAAAAGGGCAAGTGGGAGTGCAATTGTATTTCTAATCTTATATGTGGATGACATATTGTTGATTGGAAATGATATCCCTATGCTAGAATCCGTCAAGTCTTCATTGAAAAATAGTTTTTCCATGAAAGACTTAGGGAGGCAAGATACATATTAGCATTCGGATCTATAGAGATAGATCCAAGAGGCTAATTGGATTAAGCCAAAGTACATACATTGACAAGGTGTTGAAAAGGTTCAACATGCATGATTCCAAGAAAGGTTTCTTGCCCATGTCACATGGCATTAATCTTAGCAAGAATCGGTGTCCTCGGACACATGATGAGCGGAATAAGATGGGTATGGTTCCATATGCTTCGGCAATTGGATCCATCATGTATGCCATGCTTTGTACACGCCCGGATGTCTCGTACGCTTTGAGTGCTACGAGCAGATACTCGCCGATCCAGTGAAGGTCACTGGATCGCGTAAGAATATCCTTAAGTACTTGAGAAGAACTAAGGATATGTTCCTAGTCTATGGAGGTGAAGAAGAGCTCGTTGTAAGTGGTTACACCGATGCTAGCTTCCAAACAGACAAGGATGATTATAGATCGCAATGGGTTCGTGTTCGCCCGAACGGAGGCGCGAGTCACCTGGAAGAGTTCCAAGCAGGATACTTGCTGATTCTACGACGGAGGCCGAGTACATTGCTGCCGAAGCACATACTTCGGCGATATCATCTCATCCGCGAGATTGTGGACAGAGGTGATGTCAAGATATGCAAAGTGCACACGGATCTCAACATAGCCGATCCGCCGACAAAACCTCTCCCTCCGAAGCATGAGGCGCACACAAGAGCAATGGGTATTAAATACTTACATGATTGACTCTAGTGCAAGTGGGAGATTGTTAGTGATATGCCCTAGAGGCAACATGGAGATGTTGGATATCACGTCAATGTTTATGTATAAATGAATAAAGTGTTATTCAGCCCATGAAATAGACATCTTGTATTGATCAATAAGTACGTGACTTATTTATGAGACTCTATATGTATGAATCTATTTCTAAATGATCCTCGATCATATGTCATATTGTTGGAACAAATATGATTCTAAGATCGGCATGTTTATTGATTGATGATCATGTCTCATAGATCATGGGTATGGAGATACCAAATCAATAAACATGGACATATGTGTTAGAGAACACATTGTTGGATAGACCCACCATGAGACACTACAGAATCAATGTGCCATTAGTTGGTCTCGGTAGTGTTGGTACAAAGTCCTTAGACCCGAGATCACCATAGATTCCAACATGTGTAGTAGCCTACTTTGGGACTACCAAACGCTATTCCGTAACGGGTAGTTATAAAGGTAGTTTTCGGGTTTGCTATGAAACATGGAGTGGGATGTGAGTGATCAAGATGGAATTTGCCCCTCCTTTGGAGAGATATCTCTGGGCCCCTCGAGGTAATGGATTATGGAAATGCATGGCCATGCTAAGTTGATTGAGGAGTCAATCAATGACGATAATCCAATACGGTTCGAGTGAATGGTTAAGCTATTGAAGGGATGGCACACATCTTGCCTATAGCTTAACCGGTATCGTGAGGCAAAGGGATTTGTGTACACATTGTTCGAGCCGATATTATATTCTTGTATACTATGGTGTCAATATGTCTTGCCTAGGCGCCGCGGATGTGTCGGCCTGAGTTGGACTCGAGCCGACGATCGGCTAAGTTAGACTATAGCCGAAACCGAGTATACCTGAACCTACGTGGTCGCACGCTTAAGGGGATAAGAATGTGCATTCGAGTTGGACTCGGATACGGCTCGATCGGATAGGGATCCGATCGGATAGAGTCCTATGGGCTTACGACGTGTGGGCGGCCAACTCTATATGAGATACGGATGAGATCCAATTCAAAATAGAGTCCTATGGGCTTACGACGTGTGAGCGGCCAAACTCTATATGAGATACGGATGAGATCCAATTCAAAATAGAGTCCTATGGGCTTACGACGTGTGAGCGGCCAAACTCTATATGAGATACGGATGAGATCCAATTCAAAATAGAGTCCCGAGCGGCTACTAATCCCGCCGGCCAACTCTATATAAAGGAGGGAGGGGTGGAGAGCTGCCATATATCAATTGTATCGCGTGCAACGAAGTCGCCGAGATCAATCTCCACGGAAACCCTCCCCACTTTCGAGCCAAACCCTAGCCTTGCATCGCGTGCTAGCACACGGGTGTACGGCGTTCGTCCCCTGACGTGTGGATACCGGTAGAGGCGCCGCTACGTTGCGCGCTATTGATCGGCGTTGTCTCCGGAATCGGCTACACTGCTCCTGCATCGGATTGCCCCGATTGGCTATTCCGCTGCACTCTACTCCAATCGGTAACGATCTATTGGCCCTTACTTGCAAGTGTTCCTGGTTTGCGCGGTAGAAAATTTTTGTTTTCGGCTAGCGTAGCTTCCGCGTAACCCTTCATCTCGATGCTGTGATTCGGAATCCCTTAAAAGGTCAACTCTTAACCTTAGCACGGCCATGCATTTCCGGATCCGATCACTCGAGGGGCCCGAAGATATCTCTCTCAAGTAGAGAGGGGCAAATCCCATCTTGACTAACCATGACTTGCAGCATGCTTCCTGTCAATCCCGAAAACTATCTTTATGACTACCCAGTTACGGAGTAGCGTTTGATAGTCCCTGTGTAAGGCATTTCACATCCCAAGCACATGTGTTAGACTCAGGTCTAAGGATATAGCATATACATTTGTGTAATTAGAGAACTATTTAATAATTCCTCACACTCGGTCAGTCCAGCCCCATGTCATACATGTGCCCACATTATTAGTTCGACATCTCCATGTCCCTAACTTGTGAAACATATTCACCAACTAATACATGTGCTAGTCATCAACCATGACTAGAGACAACATTAGAATAACCATACAGTAAAGAGTTTCATAGACAATCCACATAATTATCAACCAATACAAGTTGCCTTTCTCATGGATATTCTAAGAGATATCTGAATACAACGAATATTCTCATGGATATATCATGATACAATAGATTAGAATCATCTCTATGATTACTGGAGCTTGTCTAAAAGATATCCAATACCCATAGCTTTCATGTGCAACTCGTGCTTAGGCTGTGGAAGAGGCTTTGTCAAAGGATCTGCAACATTCAAATCCGTATCTATTTTGCATATCCTGATCTCACCCCATCTAACGAACTCTCGAATGAGATGAAATTTCCGCAGTACATGTTTGTTTTTCTGGTGATTCCTCGGTTCCTTTGCTCGCACAATTGCACCATTGTGTCATAGTAGAGTTCCAATGGGCTGAACACGTTCGGAAACACACCAAGCTCAATGAGGAACTTCCTCATCCAAACACCTTCCTTCGCAGCTTCAGAAGCTGCAATGTACGCGGCTTTTGTTGTAGAATCGGCCACGGTTTCTTGCCTAGAACTCTTCCAGCTAACAGCACCCCCATTTATTGTGAACATAAATCCTGATTGCGACTTTGAATCGTCCTTGTCAGTTTGGAAACTAGCATCGGTGTAACCTGTTACAACGAGCTCTTCCTCACCTCCATAGAATAGGAACATATCTTTAGTCCTCCTGAAGTACTTAAGAATATTTTTCACCGCTGTCCAGTGACTCTCACCATGATCAGACTGGTACCTGCTCGTAGCACTTAGAGCATATGAGATATCTAGACGAGTAGGTATCATGGCGTACATGATAGATCCAATTGCCGAAGCATATGGAACCTTACTCATGTGCTCCCGCTCATCAGTCGTTGAAGGGCACTGAGTCTTGTTAAGTTGTATGCCATGTGACATATGCAAGAACCCTTTCTTGGACTGTTCCATGCTGAACCGCTTCAACACTTTGTCAATATAAGTATCTTGGCTTAATCCTATAAGCCTCCTCGATCTATCTCTATAGATCTTTATGCCCAGAATGTAAGTTGCTTCCCCTAAATCCTTCATAGGAAAACTATTTTTCAGTGAAGTCTTTACGGATTTTAGTGTAGGAATATCATTCCTAATCATTAATATGTCATCTACATACAAGATTAGGAATACAACAGCGCTCCCACTTTCTTTCTTGTAAACACAAGCTTCTTCTTCGTTTTGACAGAAACCAAACCCTTTGACCACTTCATCAAAACAAATATTCTAACTTCGAGATGCTTGATTCAACCCATATATGGATTTCTAAAGTTTGCATATCTTTCTAGCATTGGTCGGATCGACAAAACCCTCGGGTTGTATCATATACACATCCTCATCTAGATTTCCATTTAGGAAAGCTGTTTTGACATCCATCTGCCATATCTCATAGTTAAAATATGCAGCTATTGCCAGAATGATCCGAATGGACTTAAGCATCGCTATCGACGAGATTGTCTCGTCGTAGTCAACTCCTTGAACTTGTTGAAAACCTTTTGCAACTAGCCGTGCTTTATAGATGTGAACATTTCCATCCATATGTCTCTTTTTCTTATAGATCCATTGCACTCTATGGGTCTAACACCATTAGGCGGGTCAACCAAGTTCCAAACTTGATTGTCTCGCATGGAATCTATTTCTGATCTCATGGCACTATGCCACTTCTCAGAGTCTGGGTCCATCATGCTTCTGCATATGTCACATGTTTGTCATTGTCTAACAATGATATTTCCCGTGCTTTGCAGATCCTTGCCGACCTTCGTGGTTGTGGTGGTCCTTTCCTTGTCACAGGTATCTCAACCTGTTCTGCTATAGTAGCATCTCTTGCAAGGTCTTGCTTGGCTGGCTCATCTTGAACTTCTTCAAGAAACACCTTTTGTCCACTTTTCTCTGTTTTGAGAAACTCTTTCTCTAAGAAAACGCCATTCCGAGAGACAAACACTTTGCCATCTGATCGGTTGTAGAAGTAATACCCCAAAGTTTCTCTGGACCCTCGTTTTTGGAACGAGAATCTTTCATGTTCATAGTACCATTTCCCTGGATCGAGTAGTTTGGTACCCACGAAATAGAGTACTGAATAATCAGGTGCAAATGCATGAATAGTCTTACAGCAAAAGTATTACAATATAGGCCCGAAGGCGATATCTAACATATAGGACCTCATGGTCCAGATACAACCAAAAGTAGAAATTAGGTAAGGCAGCGGAATGAAGGCAGCGGCTTGTCGATTGCCACAGGCAACGACCGGAGACTAAGACCTAGCACGCACCATCGTCTTCTCCGCCCTCCTAGTAGTAGGTATATGGATCCTCCAACTCTTCATTTCCATCATCTGAAGGTTTGTGCGTATAGCAAGGGTGAGTACCAACCGTACTCGCAAGCCAACACGGGAAGGTGCACATGATAGGGGATTCTCAAGGGAAAGCCGTGGTTTATTTGCACAAAGCCAACTTTATAAATCTTTTCACAAACCTAGCATCTAGCGAAGTCAAGTTTTAGTTCCATAGTTCATTAAGTCGACGAGGTTCTGTCTACCATCCATCGTGATTCCAAGGATGGCTTCCCGCGTCCGGTTCGTCATGATTTTCTTGGGAGTCTACCCCTTCTCGCCTTTCGAGAAGTTGATCCACCAGTGAATAAAAATCATCATGCAAACCCATCCCGTCATTTTTACATTTAGAGTGTAGCCAAGCGAAAGTCTTGTCACGATGCTCAATATCCACGAGCACGGCTATTCGAATAGATTGATTCATTCACACTGCAGTGGATGTACACTTTACCCGTACTCCGTGACTGCCCAACAAATGAGCCTACGTCCCAACACATGAGACGGTCACGACAAAGCCTTTCAATAACCTCACTTTGGCAGTACCCGCTCCATGAACTTAAATCCTCTTGCACTCTAGCCGTCCTTTTCTAGCAGTGTGAGGAGTTCTGGCGCTCCCGGGGTAAGTTATAAATAAATTTTGATTTCCAATCATCCATTCCCAATCTCATCTCATACATAAGAACCACTATACAGGGGTACCGCCTCCGCTCGGCTATTTACTCCGCTAGGTCTATACCCATTCGAGAAGTACGGTTGTACTGGCCGTTTCCCAGCTATCTCATGGCTCGGTCCTTAATTGACCAAGGTCGGCACTTGCCTTTTCCGGAATCCACCCAAATCATCCAGCCGCCCCAGTCTAAAACATTTGTTTGGTATTTTCAGTTTTCATCAAAGCTCATTTGATCATTCTCATGGCAATGTGACCCTCATGTCTCCACATGCCGTATCTCAACTACCTTTCCCAAAGGTAGTTGCCCAAGCATATAGCTATTTGCAAAAACATGAGTATGCATGAATCTAATAATAGCATGGCTAAGCAGTTTACCGAAGATATTCTTCGGTTGTATGTATCACATCGAGGGTTACATGGAATAATTCTAAAGGTAATCAATAACAAGGCATGGCATAACAAGTATAGGTAATTCTTTGTGTATAGCATGCATGTTTAAAGTTTAAAACAATATCATTTCGCAATTGGGATCAATATGTTCAAAGAGTGTGATGACTTGCCTTGTTCGCACGTTTGTTGAGTGGGGTCTTCGACATAGTCAGTAGCTGCCTCTTCGGATGCTATCCATACGTGCGAAATAAAAGATTGAATCCAATTAAAATTCGATAAGAACGAATAAGGAATCAAGAAAAACCAAAAAGAGTACTCCAAAATATCTCCCTATGATTTTACCCGAGTTACGGAGGATTTTAGGGCAAAATCGATCGTATTGTCGAGTTACAGTTATCTAGGGTTTTTCGTAAAAAGAATCGATAAGCGATGAGAGGAACTCTTGCGAATGCTTGTTCAAAAAGATTTATTGATATTTCTTTTTAATGTATCCAAAAGATAGGTATAGATTTGAAGTAAAAGAAAAGGTATATTAATTCTTTTGGAAAGGGTTTTCGTAACGGAAGATTTTCCCAAAATTCGTATTTAGGGTTTCATTTTATCTAAAAGAGAAATAGCTGTGAAAACTACAAAATTTTGGAATAAATTTTCCCAAAATACTCGAAAATATTCCCCAAATTTTTCTAAGATTTTTCCCTATTTTTTTCTAATTTTATTTTTCTTCTTTTTCTCCCTTTTTTTCATTTTCCCTAGATCGGCACGATTCCTTTTCTCTCCTATCCCCCTCCCGGCGTCTACCCCCCTCCGACGCCCGGCCAAGCGGCAGCGACGGCGCGGCGTTCCCGGCTAATGGCGACCTCGGCGGCACGAGCTAGGGTCAGAAATGGAAACGTGGGTCACTCAACGACCGGCGGGCGGCGGCGAACTCCGGCGACCGACGGCCGGCGGCGAACGAGGCGGCAACACAAATTTTGCAGACCCGGCGCACTAGCGGCGTTCCGGCGTGTTTCGGCGATGGCAAAGGAGATAGGGGAGTGGAATGGTGTTGGCAATGTGTGGGGAGGTGAAGGGAAGCTAGGGACCTATTTATAGTGTGCGGGGTGCTCGGGAACGGGGAGCAACGACTGACGACGGCTGCTACACGAGCGCGCGTGCGTGCGCACGTCGCGCGTCGTGCGCCACTGTGGTTGACGTGTGCGTACGGTGAACATGGTGCGGGAGCGTGGCGTGCGACGTGCCAAGGCGTGGTGTGGACTGTGCTTGCACTGGGCTGACACGGGCGGTACGACAACGGCATGGGTGCGCGTACGGCGTGGACTTCGGGAGCTCGCGCGCACGTACGTTGCCCGGCGGCCTGGCGAGCGGCATGGCGAGCGCGGCGAGCGGTACGGTGAGCACATGCGCTGGCGTACGGGCGAATCCAGCGACGACTTTGGCGACCGCGGGATGGCGCGCTATACCGGCGATGGCTGTGCGAGGACATGGTGACGCGGGCGACGTGGCGAGCAGCTGCGGCGCGCGACGTGTGTGCGCGCGCGCGGGGCCGGACACGGTCGAACACGCGCATGATGAACAGTAAAATTTCCTATTTTCCCGAATTAAGAATCCTATTTTCCCATTTCTATTTCCTTTCACTCTAAAAATTCAAAATAAATTCTAATATTCCCAAATTGAATTTAGAAATTTATCTTCAAACTTTTCCCCACTTTTTATTATTCAAAATATATTTTGCATATTTATTTTATTCCTCCCTTTAAATTCAAGAAAATAGGTCCTTTGGTTAAAAATAAGTTTCTAATTTCATAATTCTTTTTCAAAAATATTTTCATCATTCAAATCCAAATGTTTATTATTTTTCCTTCACCAATTTAGGATTTAAACCAAAATATATTCTTTTCAAGGAAGCCCTTATAAATCCCCAAAATTATATATTTATCCTCTTTCAAAAATATATTTTGAATTATTTCTCCCAGCTGGGATTTCAAAGCTTAGGGTTTTTATCCAACTTCACATCAAAGTAATTCCAGAAGAAACTCTCACGCAACTGAAGCGGCAAATAAACACGATAAAAAGCAATGACTCCAAAAGTTTTTATGAGTTCTGATTTTTAAATTTTGATTTTAATTTCTTCGATTTTCAGGGTGTTATAGTTTCCTTCGGGTATCCCACGAAGATGCACTTGTCCAACTTGGGTGTTAGTTTGTCCGACTGAAGTCGCCTGACATAAGCTTCACAACCCCAAATTTTTAGAAAAGACAAACTGGGAGTCTTACCAGTCCACATCTCATATGGTGTCTTAACAACAGACTTAGACGGTACCCTATTTAGTGGGAAAGCTGTTGTTTCTAGAGCGTAACCCCAAAATGATAATGGTAGGTCCGACTGGCTCATCATTGATCAAACCATGTCCAACAAAGTTCGATTATGTCGCTTGGACACGCCATTTCTTTGAGGCGTTCCTGGCGGTGTAAGTTGTGAAACAATTCCACAACTCTTTAGATGGTTGCTAAACTCATGGCTCAAATACTCGCATCCACGTTCAGATCGTAAGGCCTTAATTTTCTTGCCACGCTGATTTTCTACTTCATTCTGAAATTCTTTGAACTTTTCAAAAGTTTCAGACTTATGCTTCATCAAGTAGACATAGCCATATCTACTAAAATCATTAGTAAAAGTTATGAAGTATTGAAATCCTCCTCTAGCTGTTGTGGTCATTGGTCGACACACATAAGTATGTATGAGTCCCAACAAGTTTGACGCCCTCTCATGAAAACTGTGAATGGCGCCTTGGTCATCTTACCAAGCAAACAAGCCTCACATGTCTCGTATGATTCAAAATCAAATGAAGTTAGAAGTCCATCAGAATGAAGTTTTTTTATGCGTTTCTCACTTATATGACCCAAACGACAATGCCACAAAAAGGATGGACTCAAATCATTCGGCCGAGGCCTTTTAACACTTATATTACAGATAGGTGAATCATCAAGATTTAAAATGAATAACCCATTCACAATGGTTGCAAAAGCCATAGACATGCCATTCTTAGCGATCACACAACCATTGTTTTCACTCGCAAATGAATAACCGTCCTTCATCAAACATGAAGGAGACACAATGTTTCGACTTAAGCTAGGAACATAATAACAATTATTTTATTCCATAATAAATCCTGACGGGAGGTGGAGTTGCATCGTCCCGATTGTCAAAGCAGAACTCTTGCATTATTTCCCACGCGGAAATCAACTTCTCCTTTTTCCACGCTTCTACTTCTTACTAGTCCCTGCATCGAATTGCAAATATGAGGAACCGATCCAGTATGAAATACCCAAGAATTAACATAAGAATCAGTGAGAAAAATGTCTGTAACATAAACAACAAGTGTACCTGCATCGGGAGTACTCTTACTGCCCGATCCTTCAAGGAAGTCAAGTACAGCTTGCAGTTCCTCTTCCAGTGACCACGTTTCTTACAATGGAAGCACTCAACATCTGCAGCTAACCCAGCCTTGGGCGTCAGGTTTGGCTTAGAGATTGCATCTTTAGCCTTGCCCTTCTTCTTCCAATTGCCCTTCTTCTTAAAGTTAGGCTTGTTTTGGACCGCCATCACATGGCTGCTGCCTGCGCCTTTCTTCATGTTAGCCTCTGCTGTTTTAAGCATGCCACATAATTCATTAGGGCCTTTCTCTGCCCCATGCATATGGTAGTTCGAGATGAAGTTCCCATAGCTAGGCGGAAGAGAAGCCAAAATAAAGTCAGTGGCCAACTCTTGGCCAAGTGGGAAGCCCAGCTTCTGCAACCTCTGAGTGTAACCAACCATCTTGATCACATGTGGCCCAACTGCTGTGCCTTCTGCTAGCTTGTACTCAACAAAGGATTTGGAAATATTGAACCTTTCAGTCCTGGCTTGAGTCTGGAACATTTCCTCAAGCACCACGATCATATCGTATGCCTCATGGTTTGTCTCAAACTGCATCTGTAGCTCAGGTTCCATGCAAGCAAGCGTAAGGCAACTAACTTCAAGATCAGCATCACATGCTTTCTTGTATGCAGCTTTAACTGCAGCAGTTGCATCTTCAGCAGGCTCCTCTGGTAATGGGGTGTCTAAAACATCCTCCTTTTTCTCAGCCCTGAGAACAATTCTCAGGTTTCAGATCCAATCCAAATAGTTTGTTCCATTCAATTTATCTTTCTCAAGGATCAAACGCAAAGTAAATGGTGTGTTGCTAGTAGGTGCCATTTAATCTACAACAAAACAATGCAAAATACTAAGACAATGTATTCATGATAGAGTGAATCATATTAACCATCTAACAGAATTTACCCCCACTAAAATCAATATCCCTCCATTTATACTTAGTGATTCAGGACTCACAACTATCAAGTCGACTAGTGAGCTTTTGCATCACTGCTAGAAGACAAGGTAGATCAATAAGCAACTGTTTGCTAATCATATCTCATATGACTCCTATTGTTGGGTGACATCTCCATGTCTCGGCGCCCAACCTTTATGTCCCAAAGACATTAACCGTTAAGATGACTTTGTTCAAGATAACCAACCCTTATGCGTGTAAGTGTCCGACACGGACCCGTCAAGTCAAGGAAAACTAGTGGCACCCTAATTTCATAGACCCACCACTAATTGTAGAAGACATGTGACAATGCAATGTTTGGAAGGACATCCAGACTTAGATATTGTGAGGGATCATTCTACTTCTGTCATCGCATGGAAAAAATAACAATTATAGCATGCAAATAAGAGTAGAACGTAAGGAATGGCATTCACATATCACGACACGATATAGCCCTGTATCACATGGCGATCTCCATCTCCATTTAATTGTTTATCATGACGATCTCCATCTCCATGATCCATGTAACCATCCTTCTAGTGATGAGGCCTCCACAGACTATCTAACGCACTATCTCTATGTAGTTACACAGTCGCATATTGGATCATCACAATACGGCATGCATGCCATTACATTAAATTCAAAATACATAAGGCTCCAGCCGTATTGCCGTACTCATGACACACAGGCCACAAATTTATTACATACATGCATCACATACACATAAGGGCCATACCGATCACATGAATCTGCAAAAACAAGTTAAGCGTTTTTCGACGTCTAAACTTAAATCGCCGAAAACTCCACTTTCCCGGCCGAATTTGGAAAATCTAAGTTCCCCCAAACTGCCATTGGCAGTCAGTTTCATGTGTAAAATTTTTTGTAGATGAATTTTCATATAAAATTCTCCTCAATCCGAGATCGTATGCAAAAGTTATGGCTGTTTTACCAAACACTATGTTTTTGCAATTTTCCTGGTCTAGTAGTAGATCCAACCTACCACCGCCACGCATCAAATTCACCCGGTACTTCAACCTCGTTTCGATTCAATCAATCTCATTGATCTATGCCTGTTACGACCGGACTTACATGTATCACTTAACTCCGAGGGCAGAAAACCGATCGGTAGGAGTAGATCGTTACACAGCCCTCGCTCCAGGAGCACGAAACAGATTGGGCTTTAACCTAAATCAACGCATATCTCCATATGCACACATCCGAACCTATAACGAAACAGCTACGGCTCTGATACCACTGAAGGGTTATGGGACGGCTACACTAGCGCACAACAAAAATTTATGTCCCATAAACCAGGAACTACTGCAGTTATAGATCACGGGATTACCACTAGACGCGCAAATGCAGCGAAGATGCGTCGGTGTAGACTCGATCCAATTGTGGTCATGTGTCAGTGAAGAGGAAGTTGTCGATCACGTTCTCACGTGTGGCTCGTCCTTGTGCTCCAGATGCAAGACCTCCGAGGTATCCACACGTACGAGGAGGAAGTGTCGCGTCCCCAGACTACTAGATCCGCGAGGAACAACTGATTGTTGGCTAGGGATTGGCGGCGGCAGCGGCGGCCAGGAAGATTGATCTCTAATCCGTGCGCCCCACCCCTCTATATATAGACCCCGCTGATGGGCCTTTCAAAAAGGCCCACTCACAATCCGACCTAGGGTATAGTCCTTCTGACCCTCGGTGCGGGCTGACCCAAAAAGGTCGGCATTGTCTTTTGGCCATATATATCCAACAGTATCACTCAATGCGTTTCAATTCCTTACCAAGGCATTATTTTGCCTCTTTTCTCCTACTTCTAATCAGACTTATGTGGGGCTCAAGGTAGGAAAAATCATGAGGCATACTTGCATCAATTATTTTGTAAAGTCAAAAAGCAGATCCTAAAAGAATACTAATCATGCAACCAAGATCAAGCTTGTGCATACATTTGGAAGTGGACATATAAGTGGAAAATTGGAAGAAAGAAAAAGAAAAGGGTTAGTGACTCCTTTTTGTATGATCCTCCTCCCTATCTTTTTATTTTAGAGAACATGGCTATGAATACATACCTCTTTTTTTGTCATCATGCTCAAGAAGATTTGTTTCTTCTTTTGTAAGCATCATGAATTTTGTACTATCATTTTGTATGTATCCATTTAGCTAATGTCTCATTTGGCATGGATATGAGGATAGAGGATCATAACTATTTGGAGTCTTAATTTGGTGGATGCAAACTTCCGGAGTAGAAGTTAGCATATGGTAGGGAATATATATATATATAAAAACCTTTAATGTAGAGGGAGAGAAATTTTTTATGGTGGATATGCACAAGACTTTGATCATGAAAGCATGAAAAGATTCTAACAAGGGTCTAACTATTTGACGAAACTCAAAATGATTTCAAGTAGCATATGCATAGGATATTTCAATTTAATATATGGCACTGGTAGGAATGTCTCATCATTGAGGAACTAATCATTTTTGTATTTTTGAAAATAAAATCTCCAAATTCCAATTTCACTTAGAATAAGATAATAATTACTCTGCTATACCATATCATATTTCGCAACAACCTAAATTAGATCATGCACTTGCTACCCACAAGTTTTCAAGTTCAGGGTGGTATACTCAAGCAAACAAACTCAACTATTCAGGAAAGGGAATTAAAACAAAGCAACTATTCATCATATCCAAAGTGTGGGAATTAAAAATTCCTACCATGCATAGCTACCTTATATTTTTTTTTGTAATTGCAATGTGGGAAATAAATGGATAAGCGATACGGGTTACCTCTTGTGGGGTCCTCCCCCAAGCTTGTTCTTTTGCTCATGGTCCGCTATAGGGATTTAATCCCTGCAAAAAGAAGTAGGCAATCAAATCTGATTGGCCTTGCTGCAGTGTTGAGCTGATTTGTCTGAGCTGTTCATCGGTCTGCTGTTGCCACTGATGAGTTTCTTGGGCATGTTGATAAAGTGTATCTTAAATTTCTGTGGTTCTCAGCTGATTTGTCTGAGTTGTTCAATGGTCTGTTGTTGCCACTAATGAATTTCTTGGACATGTTGATAAAGTGTACCTTGAATTTCTGTGGTTCTCATGTCCAATTTGCCCATCCTTTGGGTGATCTCTGTAAATCCTTGGTCACGAAAGCCTCGTGCCGAGAATGAGTGTTGAGCACCAAATGGTGGAAGTAGACCACTAGAGCTTGATGACTCTGTGGCCTGTCCATTGTACCAGCTAGGTCCTTGTGCCCATTGTTCACCGCTAGCTGATTGCCATGATGAACTTCCAGCCTCATAATACTACAGGGGTTGTTCCCAACCGAATACCTATCCAGTTAGAACCCACCTCGGCCGAAGTGTGTGCTGTGGAGGCTGTTGAGGTTCTTCCTCCATAGTGGCCCTTCTCGACCTCCTTCTTGTGGCCCAACAAGACATACTACTCCTGCGAGCAACCTCTCTTGGCTGGAGAGTGATGGTTAGTGCCTGACACTTATACAAAATGATATTTCGGGTTAGAAAGTGGAATTTCATTTGTATATCCAGGGAAGAAAACACAAGGGATCCATTGGGACCATGTTTCAAAGTATGGCCCTTCACTAAATACTCCTTGTCTATTATTTCGCAGGGTTCGGTGTCACGCCCAAAAATTTATCCCAAATTTCTAGACTATCTTGTGCATTAAATCCCTATCCAGGAATCAACCAGGGTACACAAAGCGACAAATTAATACATAGATCAAAACGTAAAATAAAGCATAAAAATAAAAATACTTACTTAAGAGACTCTTAGTGCTCACACCCAAAAGAAACAGCAGCGAAAAAGAAAAACGATCCTAGCGAAACTTCAACTCCACTCTATAGGCAAACTCAACTGGGGTCCGAGCCTTGGTCTTTAACTCTGGCTTATCCTCAGAAGCACTACACTTCTGAAAAGGGGAAAATCGCAAGGCTGATTACAACAGTACTCAACAAGCCACACCGAGAAATGCAGACGTGCAAGGGGAGACAAGAGTGGCTTAGGCTATTTTGCATAAATGCAGTTTGCAAACATTTAATATTTTAAAAGCAGTAAAATAGTTGAGTATTTAAGTCAATATTGAATATTCACTGAACAACGATGTTCCACGTTGAACAGGTCCAACCATTCCACTTGAACTAATCCAGTTCCATTAAGTCAATTTATTAAAGATGAGACTAATCATGGTGAGTCTGGTTGATCGCCCATAACCGCGGGCTTGGCTATTCAAATATTTTTTAACTCTAATCAGAGGTGCACAACTTTACCCACAAGCCTTGATCCCACACATGTAACCATGCCCCGAAGTACTACCATGACACTACAAAGAGGGAAATCGTGACAAGACTTTTCGCATAAACTCCCCCTAACCAATCATACCACACCAAGGTTTCACCCCCACCCCTTGAAAGGCAGTGGGCAGCCCCCCTTCCCGCGTGCCGCGGTGAATTTGGAAGCTGATCAACCCTTTTAACCAAGGCTGACCCAACTCCATCATGCCCACCCTCACTAGGGTACGTCGGCTTGATGAAAGCTATACTACGGGTCAAGCAGTTGCCCATTCTTGCTTGTGGTAAGCGTTGATTATCTCCCAGGGTTTCCCATGAACCAGTCCTTAATTGCCATAGGTGCTACTATCCAAAACCATGCACCCACAGCCCACCATTAAGTCATAATTTAGTTCAGATAATTATGACCAATAAAGCATGGTCAGGTGTTCCGAGCTTACAGCTCATCAGAAACTAGAATAAATAGTATAATTATCCCATTTAGTGAGCTAGTAGTAATTAAGCATGGCTAAGCATACAAATTCTAGCTAAAATCAACATCAGTTACTAAAGCTAGTCAATTTATCACACAAGGTTGACAAAGTAATGGATAACAAATTAATGTGGCACAAGTAAAAGCATAGGTAATCCCATCATTCCATGTAATTAGCAAACATGCAATGTTATTTGCCACCCCAAAACATTTATAAAATAGGATGAATATGTTTCAAGGAAAGTGTGACTTGCCTTGCTTCGTCAAACATACTACGGACTCTTTTCCTCACGGCGCGAACTCGACAACGGCGGAATCTACATGTCGGCACGCAAAGTGAGGAAAAACCCTAATAAAAACAAAAAAATAGTACATGAAAAGTAAACAAACATGTAGAGATCAATTTTAGATTAATTTTACAATTTGAATGGCCTAATTTAGAGTTCGTATGGATTACATATGAATTTTAGAAGTTTTGGACCATTTAAATAAATTCCATAAATTAAAATGATTTATTGCAAATTTTTTAATTAATTTTCAAACAAAAAATGGCTTGGGATGACATCAACAAGACAAGGGCCGACATCGTTAGAAGGGGACTGCCGCCGCCGACGTTAGCGGCCGTGGAGGACTAACGCCGAGACCAAAGGCTAATGTCAGTGAGGCGGCGGCGCACGGGGACCACGGTGAACCCACTCCAATGGGACCGGTCCATGGGTCCACCACATGGATGACCCAGTTCACCTCGAAGGGGATTGAGCGGCCACGGGATCGATGACCCCGATCCGTCGAGGGCGATCGGTGGAGGGGCGAGGCCAGCCGGCGAGGTCGCGGGAAAGCGGCACTGGTCGGCGGCTCGGGTGATGAAGAGGGCGCGGGGTCGGGCGAGGAAAAAGGGGCGCGCGATGGCGACGAGCGGAGAACGGCCGACGCACGGGCTCCAACGGTGAACGGCAGAGGACGCGCGTGTGCAATCGCGTGCGGGCGCAGGCGGCGGTGAAGCGCGAGACGGCTCAGGACCTGCCGGAGAGAGGGAAAAACGAGGGGGAGAGAGATTGCCCATTGAAGCCATTGGAGATGGGGAAGACGACAGCGACCGAGGCGAATCGGCGGTGACCCAAGCTAGGAGAGCGGTGACTGGGGGTCTAGGAGAGGCGGTGCACGCTGCGGTGGCAGATTGAGGCGGCGAGGGCGGCACGGATGGGAGGCGGAGGACGGCATGCGGCAAAGCGAGGAGGGGCATGGGAAGAGCGTTAGGGTTCACGGAAAGTTTCAGAAGCTGGGAAAAGGGAGAGGAGGAGCTCGGCTACATTTATAGATGGTTTGGGAGACCGATAGCACACGGAACAAAGATGAGAGAGAGAAACTCACCTGGCATTGAGGAAGATGATGGTGGCGCACGGCGCGGGTTTCGGCGGCGGCGAATTAGGGTATGAATTTAAGAGGCAACAACGGGGAAACAAAGCAGGGGTTGCAGGGAGTTTTATAGAGGGCTTTGGAGTCCAAATTGCGCATGTTTTAGCCATGGATTTCTTGCCGTACCTTTCGCAGTCAGATAGAAAGTGCAGCATGGATTTGGTTAGGGTTTGGCGGTGTGGGCTCGGATACGGGGCAGCGCGGGTGCGAACGGACGCAGTGCAGCCTTTCGCGGATTTGGGCGGCATGGGGACGGCCTGGATGCGTGGCGTGGCACGACGCAGCTATGGCGGCGGCAGTCAAGAAAGGCGGACGGGAGGTTGGGGATACGCCCGACAGGTGGGGCCCACCTATCGGTGATTCGGGAGGGAGGAGTGAATGGGCGATGGGGCACACCAGTTAGTTGCTCGGGGAAGCAGGGATGGCAAATGGACTTTGACGCGGCGGCGCAGATGCGATATGGGCCGAGCGCGACCTAGGCCGGGAGGAGAGAGAGAGTAGGGAGGCAAGATGGACTTCAAGGAATGGGCTGAAAGGTGGCACGAGCATAGGAAAAGGATTTTTAATTTGTTTTTATTTAAATTATCATATAAATGATCTTTGAATTTTTATAAATACTTCCATGCTTAAATATATTCAAGAAATTTTTTGAAAATATATTAACACTAAAAATATTCAATAAAAATATCAATGACTCATTTAATGATTAATTTATTTATTTAAATAATTAATTTAATTTTCTTTGTATTATTAAAATTATTTTTGAGCTCCAAAATTTCATGAAAAATTTTAGAGACTATTTTAGAGCATAGAGAATTTTTAAAAAATATTTTCAGCCATGATTTTTAAAGGAAAATTTTAATTTACTTAATAATTTCACTTGATTAATTTACTTATCATTTTATTTAATTTCTAGGAAATGATTTATTTAATAATTTTTAGTCCCAAACGAAAATTGGGTTGTGACATCAATGATATCTTTGCTTGTAGGAATAGTAATCCCAATGTTGTTGGCTTGCCCTTCACCGGACTTTTGCTTCAGAAGGGCGGCCGTGACCAAGCGGGCGAGTCGCGTCCACCCCTGAGGGTAGCAGTTCCAAGATGAAGCATTGGCCCACGTTGGCCAAGACCACTGAAGCAGGAATGCTGACAAAGACCTGTGGCTCCGAGGTAAGACTTTGGTCTAGGTACGTTTCGGATCATTATGTGCCTCAAGTGTATCTTTTGATTTTCTATGTATACCTAGGAAGCCCAACATGTTTAAGCAAAGGTTCTTACTGAGGTGCATCATGTCGATTGCGTGGCGGACGTCCAAGACTTCCCAATAGGACAACTCCCAAAAAAAATTGACTTCTTCTTCCACATTGCTAGGTTGGCTACCAGGTCCTTTCCAAATACTACTTTGATGTCTTTCACCATGGCAAACACGGCCTTTCCATTGCGATGCTTTGGCTTCGTACGATGGTTTGTCTTTTGATCAAAATGTTTGCTTCTTCTTCGAACAGGATGTCTTGCAACAAGAAAGCGTCGATGACCCATGTACACTACCTTCTTATAGTGTTTTAGGTACGTACATTCGGTCTCATCCATACAATGGGTGCAAGCGGCCGAGGGAGATGCCGGGGTCGGCGGCCGGTGGAATCCCTGAGGCATCGACGAGCTCAGTTGGCGGTGACGTGCAGGACCCTCCCAACCCTAGCGCGTGCATGCAGATGGAGAGGCCCAGCGTGAGGGCAAGTGTCACGCCCGGAAATTTAGCCAAATTTCCTGACTATTTTATGTATTAAATCCCGTCCAGGAATCAACCCGAGTACATAAAATGACAAATTAATACACAGATCCAAACGAAAAAACAATGCGTAAAATAAAATACTTACTGAAGAGGCTCTTAGTCCTCACACCCAGAAACTGCAGCGGAAAAGAAAGACGACTCTAGCGGGGCTTTAGCTCCACTCCACAGGCAAACTCAATTGGGGTCTGAGCCTTGGTCTCCTAACTTCATCTTCAACTCAGAAGCATTACACTTCTGAAAGGGGAAACAATCGCAAGGCTGAGTACAACCACTGTACTCAACAAGCCACACCGAGAAATGCAGACGTGCAAGGGGAGACAAGAGTGGCTTGGGGTTATTTTGCATAAATGCGCTTTACAAACATTTAATTGTTTAAAAATGGTAAAATATTTCAATAATTAAGGCAATATTAATCTTCCACTGAACAACGTGATCCCCATATTGAACAGGCCCAACCATTCCGCTTGAACTAAACCAGTTTCATTAAATCAAATTATTTAGTAGTGGACTAATCATAGTGAATTTTGTTGATCGCCCATAACTGCGGGCATGGCTGTTCGAATAGTTTTACTCTGATCAGAGGTGCACAACTTTACCCACAAGACACGATTCCACACATGTTACCATGCCCCGAAGTACCACCATGATACTGCAAACGGGGAAATCGTGACATGACCTTTCGCATAACTCCCCCTAACCAAGCGATACAACACCAAGGTTTCTTCCCCACTCCCCTAAGTGTAATGGGCAGCCCCCCCGCGTGCCACGGTGAATCCGGTAGCCGATCAACCTGTAAAACCGGGGCCGACCCAACTCCATCACGCCCACCCTCACTAGGGTATGTTGGCCGGAAGAAAGCTATACTACGAGTCAAGCAATTGCCCATTCTTGCTTGTGGTAAGCGCTGTAATTCTTCCAGGGTTTCCCATAAACCGGTCCTTAATTACCATGGGTGTGACAATCCAAAACCATGCACCCATAGCCCATCATTAAGTCATATTTTAGTTGAGATAATTATGACCAATAAGGCATGGTCAGTTGTATCGAGGTTGCAGCTCATCAGAGACTATAATAAATAGTGTAATTATCTCATTTAGTGAGCTAGTGGTAATGAAGCATGGCTAATCATATAATGCTAGCTAAAATCAACATTAGTGACTAAAGCTAGTCAAATTAGCACCCAAGGTTAACAATGGACGGATAACAAGTAAAATAAGGCTTAAACAAATAGATAGGTAATCCATCATTTCATGTAATTAGCAAAGCAATGCAATTTTATTTGCAAACATAGAACAGTTATAAAAGTAGGATCAATATGCTTCAAGGGAAGTGTGACTTGTCCTGCGTCTTCATATGAACTTCTGGACTCCTCTCCTCGCGAGCGCGAACTCCGAAAATGACGGAATCTATACGCTGGCACGCAAAATGAGGAAAACCCTAATAAAAACCAGATAAACAGTACAGAGAAAGTAAACAAACATGTAGAGCTCAACTTTAGATTAAATTTTCAATTTGAATGACCCAATTTGGAGTTCGTATGAATTAGATATGAATTTTAGAAGTTTTGGACCATTTAAATGAATTCTGGAAATTAAAAGATTTATTGTGCAATATTTAATTATTTTTACAGAGGAAAATGCTCGGGATGACGTCGGCAAAATGAGGGCCGATGTCGGCGACACGGCGCGGGGTGACGTCGGCAAAGCGGATCTTGAGGTCAATTGTCGGGGCGCGTCGGCGCGACGCACGCAAGGCGACGTTAGGCTGGCACAAGGGCGCGTCGGCGGCCAAGGGCTGGCGTCGGCCACGGCGGCAGCGCACACGGTTCACGATGGACCCAGTCCACGGGGACCGGTGTCCACCGGTCCACTACGTGGGCGGTCCGGATCAACCCGAAGGGGACCGGACGGCCACAGGGACCGATGGTCTCGATCTACCGAGGGGTAGATCAGACGGCTCGGGTGACTCGCAGGCGGTGGCGACCGGCGGCAGCCGGCTGGGCAACGCGACGGCGCCGCGCACGCCCGATGGTCACCGGCGGCGGCCATCGGCGTGGCGGCGAGCGGAGAGCGCGGAGGAGCGGGTAAAGAGGTAGGGGTCTTACCGAGCATGCAAAGGTGGGGAGGGGCAGCGCGATGAGCGACGACGAGCGGAGGCGGCTGCTGGCGTTCGGGCGCTCGGCGATAGGGCGCTCCGGCGACGTCTCGAAGTTGGGGAGTGGATGCCGAGGGATGGTGAGGCGCGGCGAAGCCGGAGGGCGAACCGGCGATGCTCGGGAAGCGGCACGGCGGCAGAAAACGACGGCCAGAGGCGAGCGGTGTAGTGGTGGCTCGAGAAACACGGCGGGGAGGGGTTCGGCTATAACCCGAAGGCGGGAGGTGGCGGCCGAGGTTTGGGGTGGCACGGGGAGTGTGGCGGTTGAGCTTGAGCGGCGGCGGCGCGTGACCGCGGTCGGGCGGCGGAGGGAAACAAAGAGTTGAGCTCGGGCGGGGTTTTTGTAGCCTCGGGGCATGGGGATCGGACGGGATCTTGCGGGAAATGCGGCGAGTGGTTATGCTGGTGGCGGGAAAATCGAATCGGCCGTTCGGTCGATTTGCGCACACGGGCGACGGGCGGGAGGGTGCGCGGAGTGTGGGGAAAAGCGACGGTTGCACGGGTTGGGGCGACACGGGAGCGGCCGGAAAGCGGCAGCGGGCACGAGATCGGCGGCGACAATGGCGCGGTGGGAGGTTGGGGACAACCCCGACAGTGGGGCCCGCACATCAGTTGCTCGGAGAGGAGGAGGCAATGCAAACTTTTGCGCAAGGGAGAAAGTGAGCGTGCTGACTTTCGGGCCAAGAAGAGAGGAAGAAAGGAGGGCTGCAGGGAGGCAATGCGGACTTTTCAAAGGATTGGGCTGACGGCGGCCCAAGGGTGGGAAAGGAGTTTAAAATTATTTTTCATTTAAATTAATTCATAAATGGTCTTGAATTTTCTATAAATACTTCCGGTGCTCGATAATTCCGGAAAATTCCTAAAAATAGATTAGCATCCAAAGTATTTAATAAAAATATCTCCAGCTCATTTAAAGATTAATTTATTTATTTAAATAATTATTGAAGTGTTCTTTGTATTATTAAAATTATTTTTGGAGCTCCAAAATTGCATGAAAAATTTCAGAGAGTATTTTAGGGCATGGAGAATATTTCAAAAATATTTCCAGCCATGATTTTTAAAGAAAAAAATAATTTCCTTAATAGTTTCACTTGATTTACTTTGGTTTTTATTTTATTCAATTTCTAGGAAATGATTTATTAAATGATTTTTAATCCCGAATAAAAATCGGTGTGACAAATCTACCCCCTTACAGAATCTTGTCCCGAGATTCGGGGCTAGAAAGAAAAAGGTAGGGTGAGATTGGGTTGGCTTGCTAACCTATACGGTTTCTTTTGGCTCACACTTGCGGATTCTAACCAAACCTGAATAGTAGAACCTGACGGCTTTAAGCTTGGCATTCTTTTGCTTCCCCGAAACTGCACAGGCTAGTTACGAACCTTATCAAGCTGCAGAGATTGAAAGCTCCTTAGGCTGCACACTTAACACTTTCGTCTTTGGTATTCTGAGAACTCACTCCTGCTGACTAGTAATTGGAGGTACTTTTTCAAGACCTTGTAACTGACTTTCGTGAACACATAGACCCTGAAATTCTTTTTTTCTATGAACTGCTCTCGATCCATCATCAAGTATTTGAAAAAGTTGCTCGATCGATCTTTCATCTGAATTGTGACTGTTCTCAAATGATGCTTCTTTAGACTGCACTGTTGACACGACAGCTTTGGGGTGTCTTAGACTCGAACCTGCTAACTTGTGATCGTTATAGCCCTGATAACGGCTCGCAACTGACTCTTTTGGTTACAACTCAATCTGCTTCGCGTGATCGAACCTCCAAACGAACGGTTACAAGATATAACCAAACTCATCTTCGATCTCACTTTTAAAACCAGTGGTTAAGCTTTTGCTTGACCGTGAATCAATTGTACTGCCATCTTTGAGGTTGACCAACATTTCTGTGATTTGCTAAGAACCTTGACTCTGAACATTGGATACTCCATTGATCGATTGAAATGAAGCAAAGACTATGCCCTTCCATTCTAGAGACTCCTGGAACTCGACACTCAAATGATGATGGGAGGTTACCCATAAGAATGACTCTCATGCAACTCTTGTACATACTGACTTTTGATTGACTTTTCCATTGGGGTGTAATTGCTGACCTGACTGTTTCGCTTCTGACCTGACTTTGGTGCCATCTGCCAGAACATTACGTGTAGTTGATATTCCTTTTCTTGAAACAAACAATTATCACTTAACGAATCAAGCTCAAAAGGTTAACCCTACGATATAGCATTCCACTTCTTTGCTTATCTTTTACTGATTCCCCTGGGTTGATAGACCATTTACTTCCTTGATTAGCAATCATTTCTTGGAGTCTAACCAAGCTGGAAAGAACGGGGAAAATGAGAATCTATGTTTCTTATAACACCGATGGTTGCACAAGTTAACATGTTTTTGAATACTCAAGATGAATCTCAAAAGCAGAGAAACCATGTATCTCAGACTTTATTCAATATTCCCTTCTTATTACATAACTGCCATGTAACTTCTATGTACAGGCAAAAGTGCTTAAAAGAATTAAACAATTGTAAACTGCCGCAGACTTGATTAGCAGACGTCTTGACTGTGGTGACTTTTTGTCCTATGATTCTAGCCTGGTTGACTTGATCTGACCTTGCTTACAAACTGGTGCTCCCACGGGAACACTGCTTTGCATGTAGTCCTGATTACTCGCCAAGCATATGCGATGAGGCAACACGAGATGTCTTGTTGGTTTTCATGGTAACCTTGTGGTTAGAGTGGATCACTGTTCCTTCGGCATTGCTTGCCTTGCTGTTGCTGGTCCTGTTGCTTGGGGATAAGTTGGCGGGTGAACCTTAGAACTTTTGCTGGTGCCCTTAACAATAATACGCCGTGGTGGAGGTTGCATGTATAAGCGATGACTGGTATCTTTTGCCTTACTGGCACCTTTTCGCTCGGTTTGACCACGTTATGCTTAAGCTGGGCAACTTGCGAAATGCTGTTGTTGTAGACAGTGTTGGTATCTTGAGGTTATTGGCGCTTGGGCACTAGGCAACATTCCATTAAATGACCTGGTTCCTCACAGTTGAAGCAACGACGGGCTTCTTTTGCTAGTCTTGGAAGTGGACATTTATTGAGACGTTGTCCTGACTTGAGACAATTGCAGCAAATTGGACCTGGTTGTTCACACTGTGCTCTCTTCTGTGTCTGCCGGCTAGCAGCTGGAACTGAAATGTGCACTGACTCGTGAGGCTTGTTTTCCACGCTTCTGTTACCACTGATGGTCCTCTCTGAGGTTGGGGCTGGTCGATGATCAGAAACATCTTCACTGTTGGTGGTACAAACCACTAGTTGACTGACGACACGTCGGGATATCCTTTGGTTTTCCTTTTCCTTATCTAGGAACAAAATCAGTTGACAGTCCTTTGGCACATGATTTGTTCCCTCACACAAAAAACATGTGACAACCCTCATGGGATTCATCTGGCATATGGATGTCCTCCCCATAGTGGCAAGTGTGGACGCACATGCTTGCAGTGTGTCCAATTTCTCCACAATGAGTACATGCTTTGGGCTCCATTTCCTCTTCACTATCATCTTTCAAGTTTGCTTCATCATCCTCTGAGGATACTTCTTCCGATTCATCATCTTCTGGCATGGGCGAACAAAAAAGCCGGAGATGTCGGGTTAACTAACATGCACCACGGAAGGTATTCTTTCTCAGGCGTCGGGGAATCTTCTCCGCATCTTCGGGAGTAAACACTGTGCCTGTGACGATCATCTTGCTAGCATAACTTGTATTCCATTCTAGTGACTTTCTCTTCTTAGAGTTGGATGGAAGCGAACCAAAATCTTGGCTGATTATTTCACCCGAATCTTTATTCTTTCTTATGCATTGCATCTCATCTTTGGTCGAGGTCCTAGCATACTTGTCCCAAGAACTGTTTCTTACATCATGACCTTGCTCAATGAAACCATAGCAGGTGTCAAGTGTTTCCCTCCAACCTAATGGCGGAGATGGTGCCAACGTCCCATGAGAACTTGATGGTAAACTAGAGGGAGTCGTCAGGACTTGCATCGGAACATACTGTCGTTGCTCTCGATACTGACCTGAGCTTGCATCTAAACTTGCATCTGCTGTTGCTGATACTGCCGTTGCATTTGCTGCATCATCATGGCCATTAGCTGCGTCTGATTGATCACTACCTGAGCTAGAGTTGGATCCCCAGGAGATGGAATACTCATAGCATTGTTCTGGGCTGACCCATGAGATGGTTGGGGTTCTGATCCACTGACATTGCCTCTGGCTTTACCCATCTGCTTGCAAAAGGAAAAAGGATGGGAACAGGGAGAAGTTAAACTAAAGACGAGACCTTATTCCGCTTACAACTGATTTGATGTGGGTGAACTTTTACTCTTCAAGTTGATTAAGCAAAAAACCTAGTATGGTCACATCCCCACCACTAATGTGAGCCATACACCTGCACACAACAAACAACACACTGCCTAGGAACTATCAATGCTACTCTTCCGGGAAAGATTGGGTTCTAGGGGAGCTTCCGGAAACTTCGCTTGATCCTCGAGAAGCGCTGACTCGGGCTGCTTGGCTTGATCGGCTTGCTTGAAGCTTGGAGCCTGACTTGACTTCCATCGGTTGACGAGCAACTGAGTTTATCCTCCAGGTTTAATAGCTAAGAGAGGTGGAGGGGGAAAGGAGAGAAATTTTACAAATTATTTTGCAGAGACTCCAAAGGGATAGAAGAGATAATTTCGCTAATAAGGTTTTCGCAAACTTGTCCTTAGGGTTTGACCATGTGGATCAACCTACAGTTAAGATGGCTCTGATACCAACTTGTCACGCCCGAAAATTTTGCCAAACTTCCTGACTATTTTATGTATTAAATCTCTGTCCAGAAATCAACCAGGGTGCATAAAATGACAAATTAATACATAAATCCAAACGTAAAAACAAAGCGTAAAATAAAATACTTACTGAAGAGGCTCTTAATTCTCACACCCAGAAACTGCAGCGGAAAAGAAGGACGACACTAGCGAGGCTTCAGCTCCACTCCACAGGCAAACTCAACTGGGGTCTGAGCCTTGGTCTTCTAACTTCATCTTCAACTCTGAAGCACTACACTTCTGAAAGGGGAAACAATCCCAAGGCTGAGTACAACAACCGTACTCAACAAGCCACACCGAGAAATGCAGACGTGCAAGGGGAGACAAGAGTGGCTTGGGGCTATTTTGCATAAATGCACTTGACAAACATTTAAATATTTAAAAACGGTTAAACAGTTGAGTAATTAAGGAAATATTAATCTTTTACTGAACAACGTGATCCCCACGTTGAACAGGCACAACCATTCCACTTGAACTAAACCAGTTCCATTAAATCAAATTATTTAGTAGTGGGACTAATCATAGTGAATCTGGTTGATCGCCCATAACCGCGGACACGGCTATCCGAATAGTTTTACTCTGATCAAAGGTGCACAACTTTACCCACAAGACATGATTCCACACATGTTACCATGCCCCGAAGTACAACCATGACACAGCAAAGGGGCAAATCGTGACAAGACCTTTCGCATAACTCCCCCTAACCAAGCGATACCACACCGAGGTTTCGCCCCCACTCCCGTAAGGGTAATGGGCAGCCCCCCGCGTGCCACGGTGAATTCGGTAGCCGATCAACCAGTAAAACTGGGGCCGACCCAACTCCATCACGCCCACCCTCACTAGGGTACTTGGCTAGAAGAAAGCTATACTACAAGTCAAGTAGTTGCACATTCTTGCTTGTGGTAGGCACTGTAATTCTTTCAGGGTTTCCCATGAACCAGTCCTTAATTGCCATGGATGCGACAATCCAAAAGCATGCACCCACAGCCCACCATTAAGTCATATTTTAGTTGAGATAATTATGACCAATACGACATGGTCAGGTGTATCGAGCTTGCAGCTCATCAGAGACTAGAATAAATAGTGTAATTATCCCATTTAGTGAGCTAGTGGTAATTAAGCATGGCTAAGCATATAATTCTAGCTAAAATCAACATTAGTGGCTAAAGCTAGTCAAATTAACACCCAAGGTTAACAAAGGACAGATAACAAGTAAAATAAGGCTCAAACAAACAGATAGATAATCCATTATTTCATGTAATTAGCAAAGCAATGCAATTTTATTTGCAAACATAAAACAGTTATAAAAGTAGGATCAATATGCTTCAAGGGAAGTGTGACTTGCCTTGCGTCTTCAAACGGACTTCTGGACTCTTCTCCTCGCGAGCGCGAACTCCGGAAACAACGAAATCTACACGCTAGCACGCAAAATGAAAAAACCCTTATAAAAACCTGTGGACCCCCGATTTTGAGGCGGGAATGTTTCGTGTTCATAGTACCATTTCCCTGGATCAAGTAGTTGGTACCCACGAATACAGTACTGGATAATCAAGTGCGCATGCACGAATAGTCTTACAATACCATTATTACATTAATAGGCCCGAAGGCATTGTTCATCCCACAGGACCTTATGGTCCGAATACAACATAAAAACGAGTTTAGATAAGGCGGTGGAAAGAGGCGGCGGCTTGTCCATTGCCACGAGCAACGACCGGAGCTAAAGTCTAATATGCGTCGTCAGTTCCCTCGTCCTCCCGGTGATATGCGTATGGATCTTCCGGCTCTTCAACTCCATCATGGAGGTTTGTGCGTATAGCAAGGGTGAGTACCAACCGTAGTCGGCAAGCCAACACGAGAATTGATGCATATGATAAGGTTATTCAAAGAACATGGCTAGGGTTATTTTTGCGTAAAGCCGGTTTTCACAATTCTTTTCACAAGCCTATCGACTAGCCAAATCAAGTTTTAATTTCATAATGCATTAACCCGCGACGGTTCGTCTACCATCCATCGTGATTCCAAGGATGGCTTCCCGCCTCCAGGTTCGTCATGATTTTCTGGGAGTCCACCCCTTCTCGTATCCTCGAGAAGTTGATCCACCGAATAAAATCATCATGCAATCCCATCCCGAGTATTTTTAAGTTCAAAGTCTAGCCAAGCGAAAGTCTTGTCACGATGCTCAATATCCGCGAGCACGGCTATTCGAATAGATTGATTCATTCACACTGCGGTGGATGTACACTTTACCCGTACTCCGCGACAGCCCAACAAATGAGCCTACACCTCAACACATGAGACGGTCACGGCAAAGCCTTTCGATAACCTCACTTTGGCGTGCCGCTCCATGAACTTATGTCCTCATGCACTCTAGCCGTCCTTTTCTAGCGGTGAGAGGAGTTACGCGCACCGGGGTAAGGGAAGACATTTCCAATCTTTAAGTTTAATTAACATTAGTTTAATCCCACCATTCATAACAAAGGCCGCAGCCTCATTCTCATCCCATAACCACATCATAGAGAACCATCTATGCAAGGATACCGCCTCCGCTCGGCTATCTAGTCGGCTAGGTCTATACCCATTCGAGAAGTACGGTTGTGCTGGCTCGTTTCCGCTATCTCATGGCTCGGTCCTTAATTGACCGGGTCGGCACTTGCCTTTTCCGGAATCCACCCAAATCATCCGGCCGCCCCAGTCTAAAACATTTGTATAGTACTTTCAATTTTCATCAAACTTAGTTCCTCATTCTCATGGCCATGTGGCGCTCATGTCTCCACATGCCGAATCTCAACTACCTTCCCTAAGGTAGTTGCCCAAGCACAAAGCTTTTTCATAAAGTCATGAGTATGCATAAGTCTAAGTATAGCATGGCTAAGCGGTTTAGAAGTTATGCTTCGGTTGTTTGTATCACATCGCGAGTTACAAGGAGTAATTCTAAAGGTAATCAATAGCAAGGTATGGCATAACAAGTATAGGTAACTCTGTAAAGCATGCATGTTTAGAGTTTAAAATAACATCATTTCGCAATTGGGATCGATATGTTCAAAGGGTGTGAAGACTTGCCTTGCTCGCACGCTGGTTGAGTGGGGTCTTCCGCGTAGTCGGTGTTCACTTCTTCGGATGCTATCCGTACGTGCGAAAAGAAGGGTTGAATCCAATTAAAATCCAACAATATCAACGAAAAAGAAAGAGATCTCAAAATGATCGCGGAAAGCGGATTCCAAACACAATCTCAAACTTCGGACATTTTAATAGTTGAATCAACGAAAAGGAGTCCAGTTAAACCGAGCAAACCATCTCGTAATAAATATATATTTTGTTCCTAAATTTGAAGATATCCTAGAATAATTAGATTTCTAATTTCCATATCTCTAATAATTTTATCTTTAATGTTGCAATTATATTTGCTAGGGGTTTTGAAATTCTAACGACAGGATAAGGTCATTCATGCTTAACTAATATTTTAAAAAAAAATCTCATGTGAACTTTGATAAAAATTTAGAGGTCGGACAATATTTGAATTCCTAAAAAGGAAAAATTTAATCTATAAATTATTTTCACAAAATATTTCTTTTTGGAAGGAAAAAGAATATTATACTCATTCCTAGATAATAATATTTCAATAACCTATTTTTTTATCCTGAAATATTTCCAAAATAATCTTTTTACCTTTACCCTAATTCCTTTACCATTTTCTCTTCCTTATTTTTTTCTTTCTTTCTTTTTCCCTTTCTTTTCTTTCTTCCTCTGTTTCTTCCCTCCCTTTCCCCGCTCGTTTCCCACCTGGCGCCGACGGTGAGGGAGGGTGCCGACGGCGAGGAGGGCCGAGCTAGGGAAAAGAGGGCGCTACACCATCTTGGGACCACGAGGATTCCATTTCTCCACTCGGCGAGACCGGAGCGGCGGAAAAGGCGGCGACGGCGAGGTGGTTCGGCGGCGGTGGCGCTCGTCGGCGGCAAAATCCGGCGAAGCTCGGCTAAAGTGAGGGGTCTACGAGCTTCAGCGAACCCCGGGATGCTAACGGTGGGGTTGGTTCGGCCGGAAAGGCACCGCTCGGCGGGCGGACGGCGAGGTGGTTCGGCGGCCGAGACAGGGAATTTGAGGGGTTCGTCGCCGGCGATTTTCCGGCGACCATTTGGCTCGGGAAGCTTAGGGGAATTAATACCTAGAGCACGGGGATGATAATGGTACCTTTAATTCGGGAAGAAATCGGCCGAGGGTGACGAATTTCGGAGTGTCGCACGGGCGGTCGAATTAGGGTTCTTCCGCCGAGCTCCGATCTTTCCCAAAATTCGCGCAATGTAGTGGCTAATCCTTGGAGGAAATTGGGGGAAAGCACGAGTGAGCACGGGGAGTATTTTTGATGTTGGGGGCCGGGTGCGGGAGGCTTCTTTATAGGCGGTCGACGGCGAGGGCGACGCGCAGCAGCAATGGCGCAGCGTCGGCGGCATGGCGCGGTCGCGGGGAGATCGTGCGCGACGTGCGCGCAGCTGCAGCTGATGTATGTGCGTACGGTGAGCGCGGCGAGGACGGTGCTTGCGGATGTACAGCGCGGCGCTCACGCGGGCGTACGGTGACGACATGGCGACGGCCTAGCGCGGCGCGCGGCGACTTGCGACCGCGGAGTGGCGCGGCATGCGGCGGCATGCGAGCGCTGCGCGGGACGGTGTCGTCGGCGAGGGCACGCGTGCGCGGGCGTCTGGTACGGCGCGGCACGGCGCTCGGCGCGTGGCGCGCGCGAACGTGGCGACGGTTTTGGTCGAACACTGTGAGCTAATGAACAGTGCACCTTTGCTTTTTCCCGATTTTAAATTCCTATTTTCCATTTCCATTTCCTTTCACCCTAAAAATTCAAAATAAATTCTAATATTCCCAAAATAATTTTGAAATTATATTTTCAAACTTTTCCCCCACTTTTTATTTTTCAAAATATATTTTTCATATTTTTATTTCTTCTTTTAAAATCAATAAATTGGGGTCTTTGATTAATTTCTAAATTCATATTCCTTTTCAAAAATATTTTTATCATCCAAATTCAAATATTTATTATTTTTCCTCCACCGTTAGGGTTTAAACCAAAATATATTCTTTTCAAGAATCTTTTGTAAATCCACAAAATTATGTATTTACCCTATATATTTTGAATTATTACTCCCACGGGATATCAAAGCTTAGGTTTTTATCCAACTTCACATCAAACCAATTCAAAAAGAACTCTTATGCAACGAGCTTGGCAAATAAGAACGATAAACACGATAAGAAGCAATTAATCCAAAAGTTTTTTGTGAGTTCCGATTTTCACGTTCCGAATTCTACTCCTTCGATTTTCAGGATGTTACAAACCTACCCCCTAACAATAAATCTCGTCCCGAGATTTTCTTACCGATTTTGAATAGGTGTGGATATTTCGTCCTCGGAATTCTTCGCTCTCCCGGTAGCTTCTTCTTTTGTGTGATTGCTCCATTGTACTTTGTACATGCGCCACGACTTGGTTCGTGTCTTCTTTTCTGCTTCGTCTAGTATCTTGATTGGATGCTCCGGGTAGGTAAGATCACTGTGGACATGGATGGTTTCTAACGGGGCTTGCTCTTCCGGTACCCGCAAACATTTCTTCAGCTGCGATACGTGGAATACCGGGTGGACATCGGAGAGATTCTCGGGAAGTTCCAATTGGTAAGCCACTTCTCCCCTCCTAGCGCTTATCGGGAATGGGCCCATGTATCGTGGTGCGAGTTTCCCCTTGACTTTGAACCTCTGTGTTCCCCGTAGTGGTGAGACCTTTAGATACACGTAGTCACCCTCTTTGAATTCCAATTCTCTTCGTCGAGTATCCGCGTAGCTCTTTTGTCGTGATTGAGCAGCTTGTAGTCGGTCCCGAATCGGCGAACCTTTTCCTCGGCCTCCCGATTATGTCGGCCCGAATACGGTTCGTTCACCAGTTTCTGACCACATCAATGGGGTCCGACATCGGCGACCAAATAGAGCTTCGTTTGGCGACATCTTCAAACTGGCTTGATAGCTATTGTTGTAAGAGAACTCGACGTACGGCAAGCATTTCTCCCAATCCTTGGTGAAATCCAATGCACGAGCTCTCGGCATATCCTCCAAGACTTGGTTCGTCCTTTCGTCGCCCATCGGTGCGTGGATGATAGGCGGTGCGAAAGCGAGATGACTTCCGAGTGCCTCGTGGACTTTGCTCCAAAAATGAGATGTGAATTGGGTACCACGATCCGATATGATCCTCTTTGGTACACCGTGAAGACATACAATCCTACTCATATATAGTTCCGCTAGCTTGGCACTATTGTAGTTTGTTTTCACGGGTATAAATCTGGCGGTCTTGGTGAGCCGATCTACTATTACCCAAATGGAATCGTAACCGATCGTAGTTTTGGGTAGTCCCACTATGAAATCCATGCCTATCTCGTCCCATTTCCATTCGGGAATCTTGAGTGGTGCAGCAAGCCGGTGGCGTTGATGTTCGGCTTTCACCCTTTGGCACACATCGCACACGGCTACGTATTCGGCTACATCCCTCTTCATACTAGGCCACCGGTATTATCCTTTCAAATCCTGGTACATTTTCGTGCTTAGGATGTAACGAATATGCCGATTCGTGGGCTTCCTTTAAGATCAATCCTCTCAAACCGCCTCGTTCGGGCACACAGATTCTTTTCTTGTACCACAGATTCCCTTGTCATCTACCGAAAACTCCCGAGCGCGTCCAGCGCCATGCGTTCCTTGATTTCCGGGTTTCCTCATTCCCTTTTGGGCTTCCTCTATTTGAGTTCTCGTAGGGGTTGGATTTCTAGTGAGTTCACTTCTCCGTGAGGAATCAGTGCAGATTGAGTCTAGCCATTTCTTCTTGGAGTTCGCGGCCATACCTCCCAATCCCAGGTGGTTGCATTGGGCTTTGCGGCTCGGCGCATCGGCCACTACATTTGCCTTGCCGGGATGATAATGAATTCCTAGATCGTAATCCTTGATCAACTCCAGCCATCGCTCTCGTCGTAGATTGAGATCAGTGAGTAAAGAAATATTTTAAGCTCTTGTGATCGGTATACACATCACGGTGGTTCCCGATCGATAGTGTCTCCGGATCTTCAATGCGTGTACAACCGCGGCTAATTCCAGTCGTGTGTGGGATAATTCTCTTCGTGGGGTCGTAATCGTTGCGAGGCATACGCTACGACCTTCCCATCCTGCATTAATACTCCTCCTAATCCTTGCGGGATGCATCACAAGTACATCACGAAGTCCTTCCGGTTGTCGGGTAAGGTCAAGATTGGGGCGGTGGTTAACTTTTCTTTTAATTGGTCGAAGGCTTTTTGGCACTTCTCATTCCACTCAAACTTCTTTTCCTTCTTCGGGAGTTGAGTCATAGGTCGGGCTACGAGTGGAAAACCCTTCGATAAACCGTCGGTAATAACCGGCCAAGCCCAAGAAACTCCGAACTTCCGTCACGACTTGGGCGCCTTCCATCCCGTAACGGCTTCGACCTTGGCGGGGTCTCGCTACTCCTCCGGCTGAAACCACGTGGCCAACAAAAGCGACTTCCTTGAGCCGAACTCGCATTTGCTGAACTTTGCATGTTGGTGCTGCTCGTAGCTTTTCCAGATGAGTCGTAGATGCTCCGCGTGTTCCTCATCGTTTTGGAGTAGATAAGTATATCGTCGATGAATACCACTACGAATTTGTCCAGGTATTCCATGAATACCTTGTTCATCGAGTTCATAAAGTATGCGGGGCATTGGTCAATCCAAAGGACATCACTTGTGAACTCGTATAAGCCGTAACGTGTAGAGAACGCCGTCTTAGGAATATCTCCGGCTCTAATCTTCAACGATGGTATCCCGACCGTAGATCAATCTTTGAGAACACTGTGCACCCTTAAGTTGATCGAATAGGTCATCGATCCGGCAGCGGTACTTGTTCTTGATAGTTACTTCATTCGGCGATCGGTAGTCCACACACATTCTCATACTCCCATCCTTCTTTTTGACGAAGAGTCTGGGGCTCCCGTGGAGAAGAGCTGGGCGTACAAATCCCTTCTCTTGTAGTTCCCTTATCGCTTCTTGAGTTCCTCTAACTCGTTGGCCGGCATTCGATAAGGTCTCTTGGATATGGGGGCGTACCGGGCATTAGATCGATGATAAACTCTACGTCGCGATCCGGGGCATTAGGGCAATTCCTCGGAAACACGTCCGGGTATTCTTGTACTACGGCATTCCGCCTAGAGGTAGCATGGTGAACACTCCCGCAGCTTGTTCACATAGCTTTGGGTTTTGATCCATAGTTATGCTCATCGGTGATCCCCATGGGGTGGATACCGTGACTTCCTTCGACCTGCAGTCTATAATCCCATTATTTTTGGTCAACCAATCCATTCCGAGTATGACATCTATGGTTTGGGGCGATAACACCATAAGGTTTGAGAGAAACACCACGTCTCTAATCCGTATGTGCACATTAATGCAGGCATGGGGTACGGTTATGTCCCCCGGTGAGTGCACCAACATAGGCCTCTTAAGTGCTACTTGGTGTAGGTGGTGTTGTTTGCTTACTCGGGAAGATACGAATGAATGCGAGGCTCCGAATCGAATAAAACTTTAAGCGGTGCGAGTTGATAGAGAACATACCCATCAATACGCTCCGGTCCTCCTGAGCTTCTTCCGCCCGCACATGATTCACCCGACCACGTCGAAACCCGGTGGCGGCCTCGTTGGGTAGCGGGGTCCGAATGCAGACCTCGTCCGCCGCAGGGGGGGGGTTCCTCGGACGGGCGTTGCATTGGCGCCGGTGCGCACGGGGCGTTGCGTGGTTTCGGGCAGCTATTGGAGTAGTGCCCGAATTCTCCGCAATTGAAACTTGACTCACATTCCTTCTTCTGGAGCGGCTAGGGTTGGTGTGGGCGTACGCGAGGTGTAGCGACTGTTGACATGGTCGGAAGCGGAAGAACGTCCGGTTGCCGGAACATTTGGCTTCCATCCGACGGGGTGGCTCCCTTAGGGCGTTGTGGCGTTCCACGGAACGGGCGAGCCATAGCGAGCCTCCTCTTGCGGTTATTGTCTACCACCTTTTGGTCATGCTCAAGTCGGACGACCTTGTTGATGAGGCTTTGGAAGCGGTGTGATCCGCCCGATCATTGGTCCCCTCGGTTCGTCATTTAGTCCCTCAATGAATTTGTCTATCTTTTCTTCTTCGTCGCAGTCACTGGTGGCGTAACGGGCAAGTTGGGTGAACTTGTTCGAGATATTCTTGTCTTGAGGTGTTCCCTTGACGCATCTGTGGAACTCGTTTTCTTCATCCTCATCACTTGCGGTGGCACGAAATTCTCACGGAACGCAGCCGTGAATTCCTCCCATGTTGGTTCGCCGGCGTCTTCACTCGTGTCTCCTTGTAGGTGTCCCACCAGTCACTCGCGGGACCCTCCACTGGTTAGTAGCGAAGATAACTCTATCCGCTTCTCGGATTCTCACGAGGGTTAGCTTCTTCTCTATCACTCTTAGCCAATCTTCGGCATCCATAGGCTCTTCGGCCGTGGAAAAAGTGGGCGGCTTAGCTCTCATGAATTCCCCGGACTCGATCCTCCTCGACCTCCTTGATTATTAGCAATCGCTTGGAGTAGCCGGGTCGCATAGCCATGACCTCCGCCGGGTGGAGGGGTTAGGTTCAGCGGGTTCTCGTTGGTCGCTGCGGCCCGCGGCGATGTGCCATCCGAGGAAGGGAGATGAATCAAGAGATCGGACTAGTTTAGGTTATAGTTTACGGGGAATTTTTCTTCAAGTTCTTTCGAATGATCTTCAATCAAGAGTCAAGGTGAAATAATAATAAGCATACGAATTAAGACATCGCAAGGCGATGCTCAGTTCATCATATTACATAAGGGGTACACGGACTGTACACACACAGTCCTTCATGCCAGGATAGCAATAATAATTATATCGTCCACTACATCAACTAATTAAGGGAAATAGGAAGTCTTGCCGCAGTGGGAAGGTCCTTCCCGCCTAGTTATCCAACCATCCGCAAGAGCCGGCGCCGGAAGTGGGTGGTCCCGCTGAAGCAAACCGAAGTCCCCATGGCTCGGAGGTGGTGGCCTCGGAGTCACGCCGAATCTTCCGACTCGGTGGCCGCGTACTCTTGCGAGCGATCGGCGGGTGAGGGGCCTCCCGTGTGAGTCGGCGACGAGGAGAACTTCCTCCTCCATTGAGTCGGTGTCGCTAGACTCCCATTTGATCTCCATGGGCTCGCCTCGGACTCCGTATCGGTGTAGATCGGATGGGGTTACCCTCTCCGATCCCGGCTCGGATGGTGCGGTACGGAGCTCGGGGTGGGTCCCATGGATGTGGCGGCGTGGGGTCTACAGTGCGTGCGGGCTCGTGCTCAACATAAAGCTTGCTCCATCATAGCTTGAAAAGTATCTAAGCTTGCTGGAGTCATAAGGTAATAGTGGTCGGGCACGGGCGGGAGGTGATGGTACGGGCTCGGTGGAAGTACTGCAGCGTAGACGGGACGAGTGCGCATTGTTCCTCTAGCGGTTGATCTGCGCTTGCTCTTCCGAGCTGCTCTTCCAGCTCTACAGAGCCTCCCTCGGGCCATATAGCGGTCCGAGAGTTGCTCATCTGGGCACCATTGGCCTGCGGTGAGTCCAAGCATGTTTATCTGGTCTCCACGGCCTTGGTGGCATGACCAATCATTGAGGCGTGACTCGCGATCGTTGATCTCGAGCGGGCCTCCTCGTAATGATCGTCTGCTCGTCTCCGCCCAACGCGATAGACGTGTGACCATCGGGTTGTAGCAGCGGGGTAGCCTCCACGGTGCGACCGGGTTGCCCTCTTCGCGGTAAGGATGATGCACGAACTCGTCATTGTGAGTTCGGCACGGTGTTCCGCATTAAGGCGAAGGAAGGCCTCGCGAGTGCATCTGAATAGCCGCTTCGCTAGGTCCCGGTGGTAGCGAGTGTGGAAGCGTAAGATGTCTCACTTCCCATGCGGGCTTCTATGGATATAGTTGCCTCCCAGCTGGATACTCTTCGGAGCCATGCTTTTGGTGTGATAGGTGGGTGGTTCCGGTACCTCAAACACCATAGTAGGGATTGGAGTTGGACCACGAACCCCTCGTCTCGCGGAATGCTGACTTCCCGTGTTCCGTCGTGGTTTGACATCGCTTTACGGCAACTTAGGGTTAGCGGGAGGGAGCTATCATAATCATTTGGTAAAAAGAAATACAGATGTAGAAAAGATATATTTGCATTTTCGGAAATAATAGTTTAAAACTGATCCTACTGTAGGGATATTTCCCTTTAGCCATCTAGTTAGGGGTAGGGCGCCATTTGGTCTTAGCCTACGGTCGCATGGCTCTGATACCAGCTCTGTGGACCCCCGATTTTGAGGCGGGAATCTTTCGTGTTCATAGTACCATTTCCCTGGATCAAGTAGTTGGTACCCACGAATACAGTACTGGATAATCAAGTGCGCATGCACGAATAGTCTTACAATACCATTATTACATTAATAGGCCCGAAGGCATTGTTCATCCCACAGGACCTTATGGTCCGAATACAACATAAAAACAGAGTTTAGATAAGGCAGCGGAAAGAGGCAGCGGCTTGTCCATTGCCACAGGCAACGACCGGAGCTAAAGTCTAATATGCGCCGTCAGTTCCCTCGTCCTCCTGGTGATATGCGTATGGATCTTCCGGCTCTTCAACTCCATCAGCTGGAGGTTTGTGCGTATAGCAAGGGTGAGTACCAACCGTACTCAGCAAGCCAACACAGAATTGATGCATATGATAAGGTTATTCAAAGAACATGGCTAGGGTTATTTTTGCGTAAAGCCAGTTTTCACAATTCTTTTCACAAGCCTATCGACTAGCCAAATAAAGTTTTAATTTCATAGTGCATTAACCCGCGACGGTTCGTCTACCATCCATCGTGATTCCAAGGATGGCTTCCCGCCTCCGGTTCGTCATGATTTTCTGGGGAGTCCACCCCTTCTCGTATTCTCGAGAAGTTGATCCACCAGCGAATAAAATCATCATGCAATCCCATCCCGTATTTTTAAGTTCAAAGTCTAGCCAAGCGAAAGTCTTGTCACGATGCTCAATATCCGCGAGCACGGCTATTCGAATAGATTGATTCATTCACACTGCAGTGGATGTACACTTTACCCGTACTCCGCGACAGCCCAACAAATGAGCCTACACCTCAACACATGAGACGGTCACGGCAAAGCCTTTCGATAACCTCACTTTGGCGTATCCGCTCCATGAACTTATGTCCTCATGCACTCTAGCCGTCCTTTTCTAGCGGTGAGAGGAGTTCGCGCACCGGGGTAAGGGAAGACATTTCCAATCTTTAAGTTTAATTTACATTAGTTTAATCCCACCATTCATAACAAAGGCCGCAGCCTCATTCTCATCCGATAACCACATCATAGAGAACCATCTATGCAAGGATACCGCCTCCGCTCGGCTATCTAGTCGGCTAGGTCTATACCCATTCGAGAAGTACGGTTGTACCGGCTCGTTTCCGCTATCTCATGGCTCGGTCCTTAATTGACCAGGGTCGGCACTTGCCTTTTCCGGAATCCACCCAAATCATCCGCCGCCCGTCTAAAACATTTGTATAGTACTTTCAATTTTCATCAAACTTAGTTCCTCATTCTCATGGCCATGTGGCGCTCATGTCTCCACATGCCGAATCTCAACTACCTTCCCTAAGGTAGTTGCCCAAGCACAAAGCTTTTTCATAAAGTCATGAGTATGCATAAGTCTAAGTATAGCATGGCTAAGCAGTATACGAAGTTATGCTTCGATTGTTTGTATCACATCGCGAGTTACAAGGAGTAATTCTAAAGGTAATCAATAGCAAGGTATGGCATAACAAGTATAGGTAACTCGTAAAGCATGCATGTTTAGAGTTTAAAATAACTTCATTTCGCAATTGGGATCGATATGTTCAAAGGGTGTGAAGACTTGCCTTGCTCGCACGCCGGTTGAGTGGGGTCTTCCGCGTAGTCGGTGTTCACTTCTTCGGATGCTATCCGTACGTGCGAAAAGAAGGGTTGAATCAATTAAAATCCAACAATATCAACGAAAAGAAAGAGATCTCAAAATGATCGCGGAAAGCGGATTCCAAACACAATCTCAAACTTCGGACATTTTAATAGTTGAATCAACGAAAAGGAGTCCAGTTAAACCGAGCAAACCATCTCGTAATAAATATATATTTTGTTCCTAAATTTGAAGATATCCTAGAATAATTAGATTTCTAATTTCCATATCTCTAATAATTTTATCTTTAATGTTGCAATTATATTTGCTAGGGGTTTTGAAATTCTAACGACGGGATAAGGTCATTCATGCTTAACTAATATTTTAAAAAAATCTCATGTGAACTTTGATAAAAATTTAGAGGTCGGACAATATTTGAATTCCTAAAAAGGAAAAATTTATTCTATAAATTATTTTCACAAAATATTTCTTTTTGGAAGGAAAAAGAATATTATACTCATTCCTAGATAATAATATTTCAATAACCTATTTTTTTATCCTGAAATATTTCCAAAATAATCTTTTTACCTTTACCCTAATTCCTTTACCATTTTTCTTTTCCTTATTTTTTTCTCTTTCTTTTCTTTTTCTCTTTCTTTCTTTCTTCCTCTCGCTTCTTCCCTCCCTTTCCCCCTTCTGTTTCCCACCGGCGGCCGACGGTGAGGAGGGGGTGCCGACGGCGAGGGAGGGCCGGAGCTAGGGAAAAGAGGGGCGCTACACCATCTTGGGGACCACGAGGATTCCATTTCTCCACTCGGCCGAGACCGGGGAGCGGCGGAAAAGGCTGGCGACGGCGAGGTGGTTCGGCGGCGGTGGCGCTCGTCGGCAGCAAAATCCGGCGAAGCTCTGGCTAAAGTGAGGGGTCTACGAGCTTCAGCGAACCCGGGATGCTAACGGTGGGGTTGGTTCGGCGGAAAGGCCTGCAGCGGTGGCGACGGGCGAGGTGGTTCGGCGGCCGAGACAGGGAATTTGAGGGGTTCGTCGCCGGCGATTTTCCGGCGACCATTTGGCTCGGGAAGCTTAGGGGAATTAATACCTAGAGCACGGGGATGATAATGGTACCTTTAATTCGGGAAGAAATCGGCCGAGGGTGACGAATTTCGGAGTGTCGCACGGGCGGTCGAATTAGGGTTCTTCCGGCCGAGCTCCGATCTTTCCCAAAATTCGCGCAATGTAGTGGCTAATCCTTGGAGGAAATTGGGGGGAAAGCACGAGTGAGCACAGGGGAGTATTTTTGATGTTGGGGGCCGGGTCTGGGGAGGCTTCTTTATAGGCGGTCGACGGCGAGGGCGACGCGACCAGCAATGGCGCGGGCGTCGGCGGCATGGCGCGGTCGCGGGAGATCGTGCGCGACGTGCGGCGTTGCAGCGATGTATGTGCGTACGGTGAGCGCGGCGAGGACGGTGCTTGCGGACTGTACAGGCGCGGCGCTCACGCGGGCAGTACGGTGACGACATGGCGACGGCCTAGCGCGGCGTCGCCGGCGACTTCGGCGCCGCGGAGTGCGCGCGGCCAGGCGGCGGCATGTAGGCGCGCAGGACGGTGTCGTCGCGAGGGCACACGTGCGCGGCGTCTGGTACGACGCGGCACGGCGCTCGGCGCGTGGCGCGCGCGAACGTGGCGACGGTTTTGGTCGAACACGTGCGAGCTAATGAACAAGTGCACCTTTGCTTTTTCCCGATTTTAAATTCCTATTTTCCATTTCCATTTGCTTTCACCCTAAAAATTCAAAATAAATTCTAATATTCCCAAAATAATTTTGAAATTATATTTTCAAATTTTTCCCCCACTTTTTATTTTTCAAAATATATTTTTCATATTTTTATTTCTTCTTTTAAAATCAATAAATTGGGGTCTTTGATTAATTTCTAAATTCATATTCCTTTTCAAAAATATTTTTATCATCCAAATCCAAATATTTATTATTTTTCCTCCACCAGTTAGGGTTTAAACCAAAATATATTCTTTTCAAGAATCTTTTGTAAATCCACAAAATTATGTATTTACCCTATATATTTTGAATTATTACTCCCCACGGATATCAAAGCTTAGGGTTTTTATCCAACTTCACATCAAAGCAATTCAAAAAGAACTCTTATGCAACAGAGCTTGGCAAATAAGAACGATAAACACGATAAGAAGCAATTAATCCAAAAGTTTTTGTGAGTTCCGATTTTCACGTTCCGAATTCTACTCCTTCGATTTTCGGATGTTACAAAACCAAATAAACAACAGAGAAAGTAAACAAACATGTAGAGCCCAATTTTAGATGAATTTTGCAATTTGAATGGCCCAATTTGGAGTTCGTATGAATTAGATATGAATTTTAGAAGTTTTGGACCATTTAAATGAACTCGAAATTAAAAGATTTATTGTGCAATATTTAATTATCTTTATATAGGAAAAGGCTCGGGATGGCGTCGGCAAAAACGAGGGCGACGTCAATGGCACGACGCGGGTGACATCGGCAAAACGGATGCCGACATCGAAGGCGGGGCTAACGTCGTCTTGCGCGAGCATGTGAGCGACGTGGGGCACAGGCGCGTGGCGGGCACAAGGCCGACGTCGCGGCTAGGGCTAATGTCAGTAGTCAAGGGCTAACGTGAGCCGCGGCGGTGGCGCACGTGGTTTACGTTGGACCCGGTCGACGGGGACGGTCCACCACGTGGACGGTCCGGATCACCCCGAAGGGGATCAGACGGCCACGGGGACCGACGGCCCCGATCTACCGAGGGGTAGATCGGACGGCTGGGGTGACTCACGGGCGGTGGCGCGCACACCCCGATGGTCGTCGGTGGCAGCCATCAGCGCGGCGGCGAGCGGCGGAGAGTGACCAAGGAGCGGGTAAAGATGTAGGGGTCTTACCGAGCGCGCAAAGGAGAGGAGGGCGGCGCAACGAGCGGCGACGAACGGAGGCAGCTGCCGGCGTTCGGGCACTCGACGATAGGGCGCGGCGGCGGCCCCGAAGGGGGAGTGGATGTCGAGGATGGTGAGGCATGGCTCGGGAAGTGGCATGGCGGTGGAAAACGACGGCCGGAGGCGAGCGGGGTAGTGGTGGCTCGGGAAACACGGCGGGGAGGGGGTTCCGGCTATGACCCGATGGCGGGAGGCGGCGGCCGGGGTTCGGGGTGGCACGGGGAGTGCGGCGGTTGCCTCGGTGTGCGACGGCGGCGCTTGGAGCGACAGCGGCACATGACCGGAGTTCGGCGGCGAGCGGCGGAGCAAGGAGGAGCGCGGGAAGCGCGCTAGGGTTCACGGGAAGCTCGGGCGGCGGAGCGGAAACGGAGAGGAGAGCTCGGGCGGAGAGGAAACGGAGGGGAGAGCTTCAGGGCGCGGGGATCTGGCCGGGATGGTCGGGATGCACACGGGCGACGTGCGGGAGTGTGCACGGAATGCGAGGAAAATCGGGCGACGGTTGTGCTACTTGGGGCGGCACGGGAGCGGCTGGGAAACGGCAGTGTGGGCGTGAGATCTGCAGCGGCAATGGCGCGACAGGAGGTTGGGGACAACCCCGACAGGTGGGGCCCACGTGTCGGCGGTCGGTGAGAGAGGGCAAAGGCTGACGGGTGGGGCCCGCACGTCAGTTGCTCGGAGAGGGGGGAGGCAATGCAAACTTTTGCGCAAGGGAGAAAGCGTGTGGGCCGACTTTCGGGCCGAGAAGAGAGGGAGAAAGGAGGGCTGCGGGAAGGCAATGCGGACTTCTCAAAGGATTCGGTCGACGGCGGCCCAAAGGGTGGGAAAGGAGTTTAAAATTTGTTTTTCATTTAAATTAATCCATAAGTAATCTTAAATTTTCTATAAATACTTCCAGTGCTTCTAGGAAAATTCCTAAAAATCGATGAGCATCCAAAGTATTTACTAAAAACATCTCGAGCTCATTTAAAGATTAATTTATTTATTAAAATAATTATTGAATTGTTCTTTGTATTATTAAAATTATTTCTCGAGCTCCAAAATTTCACGAAAAATTTCGGACGAGTATTTTAGGGCATGGAGAATATTTCAAAAATATTTCCAGCCATTATTTTTAAAGGAAAATTTAGTTTCCTTAATAGTTTCACTTGATTTACTTTGCTTTTTATTTTGTTTAATTTCTTGGAAATGATTTATTAAATGATTTTTAATCCCGAACAAAAATCGGGCTGTGACAGCAAGCCGATAATGGGATTATAGCAGCGGCAGTGGCGGGTAAATTTTTAGAAATATTATGGGTAATTTCATATTTGGTTGGGTGAATTCTTCCTACAAACAGCAAAATAGGTGATTTTGGTTTCCTGTGTAAAATCCAAATGATTTTTTCACTTAGTTCCAAGTGATTCTATTGAGAATCAAGGAGGAGAATCCCTACCAAACGGGGCCTTAGTTGTGCTAGTTCATGTTATAGTGAACATTCCAAGAACATTGACCATAAATACATAAAAGAGAAATGTTTGTTACTACATAAAAATAGCATCAAAAGATTTATCGTCACAAGTTCCGATTATTTATCCTTTCAGCATTTTTTTATAAATATAATTAAACAGACTATGATAAAATGTTGATGTCCAGACTAACGAAACAGCAGAGAGAATAAATATGTAATTTGTTACAACTAGTAACAATTACTTCCCCCGTCCTCTGTATAGTTTTTGGGCATCATCAGTTGCTCATATTCTCTAAAAAGCCTTAATTTATAGGTAAACTTTATATATATGTGTGTTCTTAACGACTTAAAAGCTAATGTTGAAAAAGAAACTACGTTAAAAGTACTTAAAATTAATTTCAAACTTAAGTTTAAAAATTCAAATTTTGACTTTTGATTTGGCTTATTACGGCAACCAATGGGGCTCTTTAATACTAATGCAATTCTGATGGGTACCTTGTCCTTTAATAAAAATTTGTGCTAAAATATAAGAGAATTCGTTTATGCTATATATTATTTTGAGACGAAGGTATTATAGTAGTGTTATTAATATTCTTGAGTTCAAAAGAACATTTTGTGATAAACACTAGATGAACTGAAAAGTACTTGCAAAAAACCTGAAAAGGATTGGTCAATCTTGATTCTTCCATCAGAAAAATTGCAAAGTGCAGTGTTAAAGCAACTAGCCCAGTTTGTTCAACTTTGTGGGTAGCTTTCCAGCTTCTACTTTCCAGAAGCTGAAAAGCTAAAACAAACAGCAGGCTTTCGAGCTGGCTTTCGAAAAGTTGGAAAACTCGTTTCTGAGGAAATGAATGGAAAGTTTGAAAGTTGGCTGAAATGAGCTTTTGTTGGCTTTTGGTGTGCTGAGAAGATAAAAAATTATTACAAAAGCTAATAGCAAAAGATCATCAACCAGTAAGCTAGCTTTTCAGAAAACTAGCTTTCCAGAAAAGCTGGAAAGCAGAAGCTCAAACAAACACAGCCATAAGCAAGTGGGAACCGGTATCACGTAGCCATCACAAAAGGACGAGGAAGCCCATGTGGTTAAATTTGGATAAGGAAATGATTTCCTTGAACCATATAGAGCAGGCAATTACAAGGGGCATCCTTGAACAGAGCTTTTCTAGTTATCAAAAAAAGGCAACAATAACAAAGCTATGTCTTTTCCTAAACACAATTTCACAGAAGATCATCTATCCAGACAGACTAGAAGATTTTCAAAACGATGTGGTCCAATGTCTTGTCAGCTTTCAGATGATCTTTTCGCCTTCCTTCTTCAATATCATGACGCATCTCCTATGCTACCTTGTCAAAGAGATCCGTATCCTCGGTCCGATATTCCTACACAACATGTTCCCTTTCGAGAGGTATATGGGTGTTCTAAAGAAGTACGTCCGTAACTGTTCTCGTCCAGAGGCCAACATCACCAATGGATATGGAACAGAGGAGGTCATTGAGTTCTGGGTTGACTTTATTGAAGACCTTCGTCCCATCGGGGTGCCTGAATCAAGCCATGAAGGTAGACTACGGGGGAAGGGAACTCTTGGAAGGAAGACAATAATGACCACAACAATGACCTATTTAGGAAAGCACATTGGACTGTGCTACAACAATCTTCCTTGGTGGCTCCCTACATCGAGGAGCACTTGGCGATTGTTCGTTCAGAAAACATCGGCAAGACGGATGCCTGGATTACACACCATCACATTGATGCATTCCCTGCTTGGCTGCGACAACGTCTCATGGGCAACGCGAGCATTGACCAACAACTAGCCTTCTTGGCGAGGGGACCATCTTGCTTGATCACCACATTCTAGGCATATGAAATCAATGGGTACACATTTTACACACAGGCCCAAGACTTAAAGAGCATGAATTAGAACAGCGTTGTCTGCATCGATGCCGTGGGATACGATGGTATGGTTAGCACATATTATGGCAGCATCGATGACATATGGCAGATGGATTATGGACCTCTGAAGGTCCCTCTGTTTTGGTGCCAGTGGGTTAGGCTCAGTGGTGGAGGTGTAATCATTGATGCAAGTGGGATGACAACGGTTGATACTGAGACGAACCCTTCGTCCTTGCCAACGATGTACAGCAAGTTTTCTATGTCAAGGACATGGCTAGCAAAGCAAAGAAGGGAAAAGGGTCCGACGAGCCAACGCGCCACGTGGTTCTCCCAGGAGAAAGGAAAATCGTGGGTGTCGAGGATAGAACATACGAAGATTACGCTCAGTTTGATGGGCAACCTCCGTTTGCTGTGGCGGTTGACCCGAGGATCCTCCTATCAAATGAGGACACCCCTTACTCACCCAACGATCATAACGAAAGAACAATTGTGCGGAGAAAGTGCTTGAGGACAACCATTACTTAGCTAAATTTTTTTATGGACGATGTAAATTAGATTGAATTTATGTAAATATTTGAATTTAATGAATTTATTGTAAAATATTGTAAGCCTATCTCAGTGTTAAACTTCAGGGTTAGTACTAGTAGTAATTCTAGTGTACTTATAGTATGTATTCCGTAGTATCCTCCTCCATGGATACTTTTGCTTTGCCTCCGCAAGATGGTGTATGTGATGTCAAATGAACATGATGAACATGGTCTGCAACTTTGCATAACCCATTTGTGAAGTGTGAACTATGGCACTATCTTCACCTTTGCATCTGACCTTTTGCATAATACAATGGATAATCTAAGTTCAAAATGTTGCCTTGCAACTAATGGAGGATTATATTATTAGAATTTAAAATATTTTTAAACAGGTCATATATTAATTATATATTATATTATAATTTAAAATATTTTACAAATAGGTCATATCTTAGTTATGTATTATTATCGAATTTAAAATATTTTCAAATAGGCCATATCTTTATTATATATTATTATTACAATTTAAAATATTTTTAATAGGGCATTTGTAATTATATTTATTATCACAATTTAAAATATTTTTAAATAGGGTATTTGTTAATTATATATTATTATTATTATTTAAATATTTTTCAATAGGCATTTCTTAATTATATATTATTATTAGAATTTAAAATATTTTTAAATAGGTCATATGTTAATTAGATATTATTATTAGAATTTAAAATATTTTTCAATAGGGCATTTGTTAACTATATATTATTATTAGAATTTAAAATATTTTTCAATAGGCCATATGTAAAGTATAAATGAATTTAAAATACTTTTCAATAGGGCCCTGTGTAAATATTTAATCTCTATTTTTAACACCAACCGGGATAAAAAACATTTAGAAATAGCGGAAGACATCTTTAGTCCGGTTGGTGCCTCCAACCGAACTAAAGATTCTCACCTACCAGGCGTACGGGCAACTTTAGTCCCGGTTTAAGCCACCAAGGGACTACGAGATAGGATCTTTAGTCCCAGTTGAAGCAACGGACGAGGATATCTTTAGTCCCGATTAATGGCTCCAACCTGGACTAAAGATATCTTTGAAGATATCTTTAGTCCCGGTTGGAGGTTTCAACCGGGACTAAAGATCCCGCTATCTAAATATAGCAGAGCGCTCGATGGATCCAAACACTTAGCCATTTTTCGCATCCATCGTCGTCTCCGTCACTGAGAAACCTGGACCGCCCCCACGCCGCCGTCTTCTTCACACGCCGCCATCTTCTTCACGTGCTGCTGCCCTCGTCGTCACCATGGAGCCGTCGTCACCACCACATTCGTCGTCGCCGCATTCAGGTTAGTTCCAAAAGCGCCGATTTCTTCTCCTCTGATGTCGCGTGCAAAACGCTAGCTAACCCCCTGTGCCATCGCCATCATCGTCGCTGTCACCGTCGCCGCTGCTGCCGCCCCCTGATGCCGCCGCTGCCGCCCTCTTTGCCATCTCCGAGCCAAAGCGCCCTCTTGCCGTCAGCGTATTCCGCCACTTCCGCCCTCTTGCCGTCGCCGCCTTCTGCTATATATGAATATATGTGAATGTGAATGGATTTTTTTAATATATGAATGTGAATTGAATTTTGAATATATGAATGTGAATGGAATTTTTGAATGTGAATGGAATTTTGATTTTGTATATATGAATATATGTGTGGATTTTGTATGAATGTGAATGGAATTTTGATTTTGTATATATGAATGTGACTGGAATTTTGATTTTGATTTTGTATATATGTGTGAATTTTGATTTTGCATATATGAATGTGAATGTTGATTGTTTATGTGTATATGTATATATATGGCCTGTGAATTTGAATTCCCGTTATAATTTGGAATGCGAGTTTGTTTAATTTTGAATATTAATTAATTTGGAAGGTGAATATGAATTTGTTTGACAATATATAGTGCTACGATGTTTTTTGTGTTTATATTTGAACGGACATGAACGAACAATAGAATGATGCAACGATTTTCACGACCGAACGAGTTTATTAGTTCGGTCGTTCGGTCAGTCGTTCGTTCGTTCGTTTGTTTGTTTGTTCGTTCATTTTGTTTGTTCGTTTGTTCGTTCATCCGTCCGTTCGTCCGTCTATCCGACCGACAAACCTTTTGTCCCATAATAACGTGGGTGTTATGCGTGTTTCGGCCAACCGACCGTCCCTCTCGTGAAAACGTTGTAGTTTATCGTTTGTACGAAAAAAAATCAACCTCGCCATCCTCCTCTCTTTCTCTCAACTCCTCTCCACTTCCTCTCCTATCGACCTTATCTCCCTCACATCATCCTCATCTCTTTCTCTCCTCTCCTCTCCACTTGCTCTCCTCTCCACCTTATCTTTCTCACATCATCCTCTCCTCTCCACCTTATCTTTCTCACGTCATCCTCTCCTCTCCTCTCCTCTCCTCACAAAACACGATCTTTTTCTAATAAATACAAGTTACAATTAATACAACATAATGCAATATACATCTATAATTTGATTATATATATACATATATCAATATATAGTACGATGACATTAAACTTGAGTTAACGAGTAGCTCGACAATATTTCTCCTATATTTTCCTCAGTTATATATCTAGTGTAACTAGTTCACAAATATATGCGTTGGGAATCGTACATGTATCAACTGGATAATTTTTTTCCTTTTCAGAATTCCTTGATCAAGTCCTCGAACTCACAACAATCAAATGGCTGATCGTGAGGACGAACAGTTTCTCCTTGACGAGATCGCACAGGGTAGCTACCAATATTTCATTGAGGAGGGGAACGAGGATCCTAATCAATACATCAACGAGAAGGGGAATGAGGAGGGAAACAAGGCAGCCCAACCATTGGAGAGAAGAGGGCACGCGGGCATCGCAGTGTCAGCAAGAGAATTGAGGGTCGACATGTCATAACGGAAATGGCACAGGATAGTCGACCAAGTGCCCCAGCCGACACCACAAGGAAGTTTGTGCACACAGTGAATGGGTGGTGAGGGATCACATGCCCATCAACGTTGTGAACTGGAGGCGATCAAGGACAGGAGGAGATGAGTAGAGCTATCTCCTGGACAGAGAGAAAGAGATGCTGTGGACGACAATGCTGCAAACTTTCACCATCCCAGAGTTAGAACAGGCAAGGGTCAAAGAATGGACGTTAAAGAAGATGGTTGAGCTCTTCAGGAACTATAAGAAGGAGTTACACAAGAAATACATCCTAAAGGGCCAGAACCCAGACTTTGACAAGTTCCCAAAGCTCATAGATCACTGGGAGGCCTTTGTGCAATACAAGACTAGGGAGCAAGCACAAGCCCTCATTGAAAAGAACAAAGCCAACGCAGCCAAGAAGAAATACCATCACAAGCTAGGGTCGGGCGGCTATCAAAAGGCACTGCAGAAATGGGAGAAGATGAAAGCCGACCTGAAAGCGCGAGATATCATTCCGAGCAAAGCCAACTAGCTAGAACAATCAAAACATTGGTTCTGTGGTCACGACGAAACGCTTAATCCCCCCGATGGATTAGTAATATTCAGCGTCGAAATCCAAGAAGCAGGCAGGAGACTGAAAACGCACTGGAGGCCTTTGCTCGGGCTCGTTCAAGCCCAACAGAGAGAAGGACGAGCTAACGCTCGCACTCCAAAACCTCGAGCATCCAGGACAAACGCGAGGAAAAGGCGTCGTTCCCTGGAAATATGGGTTTCAAGCGGACGTCGACACATACAAGAGCCACATGACAGCGAAGCGAGAGACGGATGCGAGGTTCACAGAAATGGAGATCCGTCTCTCGCAGATCGATCAGATAGTGGTGCAAAAAGTGGCCGAAAGGATGGCAGAGGAGCGGAACCACTTTGTTAGGCAACAGCCAGATCCAGCAACAACAGCTCAACTACAGCAATAGCGCAGCAGCTGCGCTTCAACAGGAAATGAAGGTGAATTGGCCCCACAAGCTCAATGTGTCCGCCATGCCTTGTTGATGATATCACATACCATGTGAGCTGCACATTCCACTCAAGAACATTACAATCAAGATATGTTCATAGTTTTATGTTATATATTTCCTTGAATAACTTGAGAATCAAGGTTGATTACTAATTAATATTCTATCTTCTTGAACAGGTGGCGTCGGGCATGGCGATTCCAATAGACCGAGACGGCACCTACCACCGCAGGCCCATTCCACCTGGGTTTTCCGAAGTCGAAAATGAACAGGTGGAACACGGATACAAAAATCTCGAGCTGGATATCCCCAGAGGAGACGGGGAGACGACACTAGGAGAAACAACTCACGGGATATTTCTTTGGAGGAAGCCCTTCATCATATTTCCCGGGCGAGAAACGATGCCTTTCGTTCCGCCGCCGTCGCCTCCACGTGGACCATCTCCTCCGCCTCCTTCGCCTCCTCCGCCTACTGCGTCACCTCAACGAGCACCGACTCCTAAACGGCCGTCTCCCACTCCCCAGAGTTCTCCACTGAAGGGTTACGCGGAAGCTATGATAGCTAACAACAAAAATTTCTACCGTGCAAACCAGGAACCTTGCAAGTAAGGGTCGATAGATCGTTACCGATTGGAGTAGAGTGCAGCGGAAATAGCCAATCAAGAGCTATCCGATCCGGAACAGTACTGGCCAACCCCGAGCTCGGACCGCCCGACCTCTGCTGATCGCGCGTCGCTTCACCCGAGCACAACCGATTTGCGACCACGGTCGATTCCCGACCACAGCCGATTCGCAGACCACAACCGATTCGTCGAGTCGCCTGATCGCGGCCGATCTGACTACAGCCGATTCACCGATACGCCAAGTCGCCCAACCGCGCTCGCGTGCCTTGCCCGATGCGCCCGATCGCAGCCGATTACGCAGCCATCGAATAGCACTGCAACGTAGCAATGCCTCTACCGATATCGACACATCCAGGGATGGAACACCTAACACCCGTGTACTAACACGCGATGCAAGGCTAGGGTTTGGATCGAGAGTGGGGAGGGTTTCTATGGAGATTACAAACTCGCCAACTTCTGAAGCCATGCGTGTTTTAATCTGTTGCGCGATTAGATTGATTCGGTTCAATGCAATTCTATATCACAACTATCCACCCCTCACCCGTCTATATAGAGTTGTCGACTGGGCCTATAGGCCCATCGGGACTCTATCCGACCGGATCCCTATCCGATCGAGCCGTATCCGGGTCCAACTCGAATGACTGTACTTATCCCCTTAAGCGTGCGACCCTGTAGGTTCAGGTATACATGGTCTCAACCCGTGACCAACTCGGCCGACCGTCAATAGCGGCACCTAGCAGCACATATTGACACCATAGTATACAAGAATATAATATCGACTCTGAAAATGTAATGTGTACAAAAATCTCTTTGCCTCACGATACCAATTAAGCTATAGGCAAGATGTGTGCCATCCTTTCAATAGCTTAATCATTCACTCGAACCGTATTGGATTATCTGTTGATTGACTCCTCAATCAACTCGGCATGGCCATGCACTTCCAATCCATTACCTCGAGGGGCCTAGAGATATCTCTCCCAAAGAAGGGACAAATTCCATCTTGATCATTCACATCCCACTACATGTTTAATAGCAAACCCGAAAACTACTTTTATAATTACCCAGTTACGAAATAGTGCTTGGCAGTTCCAAAGTAGGCTACTACATATGTTGGAATCCATGATGATCTCAGGTCTAAGGATTTTGCAACAATACTACTCGAGACCAACTAATGGCACATTAATTCCTGTAGTGTCTCATTGTGGGTCTATCCAACAATGTGTTCTCTAACACATGTCCACGTATATTGATTTGGTATCTCCATACCCATGATCTATGAGACATGATCATCAATCAATAAACATGCCGATCTTAGAATCATATTTGTTCAAACAATATAATATTTGATCAGGGATTGTTTAGAAATAGATTCATACATAAAGAGTCTTATAAATAAGTCACTTACTTATTGATCAATACAAGATGTCTATTTCATTGAACTGAATAACACTTTATTCATTTATACATAAACATTGACCATGATATCCAACATCTCCATGTTGCCTCTAGGGCATATCACTAACAGCCACAACGAGCACCAACTCCTAAACGAACTGCCTCTCAGCCTCCTCAGCCTCCTCCGTCGCCTCCCAGGCGCAGAGCTCGAGCCACGCGTTGAATGTCAATTAGTGGACCAAGAAGCAAGATGCCTAAACTTGAGCTGCTCCCGCCAGCCCCAAACAAAAGAACGTACGGCAAGACTGAAGAGGAGTTGGACGAGGCCGTCCGAGCCGATGTCCAGGCACATTTCAAGAAGAAGTCTCTTGAAAAGCCTCCTAAAATTGCACCGGAGATAAAGGCCTTTTTTAAGGAGACATACCTAACGCCACAGCCTAAACCACAATTGCAACCGCAGTCCGACTATGACAGGACTATCAGGAAGGCTTCTAAGAAGGCACAAACAAAGGGCAAGGATGTACCACAGCTCGGCATGCAGCCTCAAAAACCACTTTCGTTCAGCACGATTCCAACTGTTCGAACCAAGTTAAGACAATTTATGGAATCTATGGGAATACCAATGGACCAATTATCTGGACGCGCACCGATTTCGAAGGCTGAGCTGAAGTACAAGTTCAAACTCAGAAAACCTCTTGTAAAGCCCGATTAAGTTAAAAATTTACCAACACAGATGTACCGCTTTCATAAGTGGTACATGCAAGAATCCAGCAAAGGTACAGAGATGATCATGGGAAAATACTCACTCTACTATTTCTTCGATGGAGGTGACCACTTCTTTATCCCCTTCGAAGACATATTAACCTGTACCAGTTGGATGCCCTCGACGTCTCTCTTCTAGCCACGCGGGTTTTGTAAGTATCGTTTAGTTATATTTATTTTGTTCATTAGCTCTTTGTATTTAGCTGACTAAAATTCTTTTAACCGTTGTAGAATGGCGATCTAATATTGCAACAAGACTGAATGTACCAAACATGAATTCATGGACCCACGAAAAATCAACACCGTGATGGTAGATCAATATCCGAAGCAAAGAGAGGAGAACATATACAATATGCTGGTGCATCAGCATTACAAGACGTTTATACTTCTGCCATACAACACAACATGAGTTTTTACTACCTTTCGTACAAAATTTAATCCCGTGCATACATAAAGTTTTATATGTGTCATCTCACGTAATTTGCATATTCCACTAGGCTCTATTCATAATTGACATGGATCACTCGTGGATCCATGTCTTTGATTCAATGGATAAACCAGAGTCCACGTACGCAAAGATCTTTGAACTGTTAAACAGGTAATGCCATCTTACTTGCTATTGCACATATGCGGTTATCGGATAATTACTCGCTAGCTTTCAATTGCACGTGGGGCATGGGCACGGCTCTGTGGGAAGGTTCACGATAATTGGAAATATAAGCTTACTGCGAGGCTAAACTTTCCAGTGAGTAACATGTTCCAAAGTTGTATTGAATCATTAATTTGTTCTAAAATATAAAATATAATTCAATGTGTCGTCAGTTCTCCTTTAGTGTGCAAAACAGGCGAAGGGGACAAACTTGTGCATCTACTACGTCTGCGATTACATTCACCGCATGGTTACCGAAGTCACAGGTCCCCAGGATCTAGATGTACGTATAATAGCCATTCATACATTACGTCTCGATTTATTATTAATTTCATATATTTATTTCTTGTTTATTTGAATGACAGCTTATGAAAGTAAGAGACAACCTCCCACACGCGAGTTTCAATAGGCTGCTTAAGAAGAACTGATAAGATTTACCAATGAGCAGATTACTCATCCCGCAGGAGAGTTCTACTTTAGTGTTAGCAACATAGACCCTGGATCCACAAAATAGATAATATTTTCTAACATACGATATAGAAAATATATATGAATATTTTATGTGTGTACATATTTTGGTAATATATACATTTTCTTAATTAAGTGCATTTATATATGTGTAAAATATATATTTATACATATATATGCATGTTGCATATATACGTATAAATATATATGTGTGTAAAATATGTATGAATAATATATAATTAACAAGTAGCAAGCTAGCAGCTAGCAGGAGAAAATTAAAAAAAATAAAAAAAACCTTTAGTCTCGGTTGATAACACCAATCGGACTAAAGATGACGGAGCTAGCCACGCGGCGCCGCCATCTTTAGTCCCGGTTGTATTATCAACCGGGACTAAAGATCTCTCTTAAGTCCCGGTTATTTTACTTGAGACTAAAAATATCGATCTTTAGTTCCATTTTCATAGTCCCGGTTTGATAACCGGGACAACAAGGGGTTATAACAGTGCTGAAAGCTGATAGGAGGTGGAGAGGCTCTATTTCCCCATTAAATATATTTTTTGTATATTTGTTTTATGTTTGATATTGTGATATACTTTTTTTATAGATTTGGTCAGATGTCTCAGAAGTTTGACTTAGCACACACCCAAGTATCTAGTTTTTATGTCCTGTACTCCCCCGCGGTGGAAGCATGAACTACATGAAATTGTGGATCGACATGGAACAGGGTGTCTTTAAACTTCCAAGATGCTCGTAGTCTCCTCTTTATGTTTATAAACTGGACACCATCCACGCTTAAAATTTTCAAACGGGCTATTGGATTTACACCTCTTCACGGGCTATTGGATTTACACCTCTTCACCAAAATTCGGTTGTCTGTACCCGTCTATTTCCATGCTCACTGGACAACCTGAGCTCTCGCAAGGCTTTAATATCACTTGTAATAAAACTATCTCTGAAATCGATATCAGTACGTAACTAAACACGGACGCTATAGAAGATTCAAACTGAATAACACTAAGACATCATATATGATAACAGAATTTAGCCACGCCCTACACCAGTGCAAAATGCGATTGTACTACACAAACCAATCTCTCTCTAGTGCTGAAGCACCCGCCGAGACGGCCTCGTCTGCTTGGAGTCTGGTAATGTGATATTGATAAAAAAGAAAGATAGGATCGTGCTGTTTGATAGTCCAAGATCGATATGTTTATCCTGTTAAAAGCATGTATAGTTAAAGATTAGAGTCAAATTAAATTATAGAGATAAGATATAGTCTTAAAGATATAATTCAAAAATAAATTCATTTTAACTTGTCTTGTACTCCAAGTATCTATCTTGTACGTATGTCTATATATACCCCATGAAAGGGTCAACGTAATATATCAAAATACAATAAATTTTTCACATTGTATCAGAGCTTTAGACCAACACCGCTTGATCTGTTTTTATCTTCCGCTCGTGTCACCCTGAGGAAATGACATCAATCCTATAATCTCCCTGGAACGTCGCATCTACCTATCATAAATTTTATAGTTTAGTTTAGCCAATAATTAGCATTAGATTTACATATATAAAACCTGATGATCAGCACGCCGTCTCGGGAGCAGCGACGACGCTGGCATGCACGGTGCTCGTCATCTTCATGTCCAGCGTCGACAGTATCCTTAGGATCCAGAACCGCGGCATCAAGCTCGGCACTGTCAGCCCCATGGACCAGGTGCTCTGGCGGACACACCTCCTCGAGGCTTCCCTCATCGATGCAATCTCCATGAAGCAAAAGATAGAAAAAAACCATGCGCCAGCTATGAGTTACGTGATTAGATTAGCGGCATGTAAATTCCGGCCACGATATCACAAGTGCATCATCGTGACATCTACATGATATCATCACCATTCATCCATAGACTGGTCATGCGTAATAAAATAGATAGAAAAAATCACATCCCCACGTCAACTCCTCTACATCATCAACATCCTCATCTTAGTCGACACTATATCACCAGTAGTCTTCATCAACATGGTAATATGCCGCCGCCGCTTCGTCCATATGGATAGACACCAGTGCATCCTCTGACAGATTAATCTGCAAGATGTTTCAACGGCGGCAACGACTACGTCACCGACGACAACATCGACCACATCAACTACGATGGCAACAACTGCATCAATCCGGCATTACTACTATGATAACCTCTTATACGGCACAGAAGGACCAACCAAAGTGGTGGTCTCATCGCCAACGACGTCCTCTGACATTCGTTAGACGTCCTCAACAGCATCCTCTAACACCTATAAGGTGCAAGATGCTAACAATTGCAGTATTTTTTTGCCTTTGGTTCTGTGCGGCTACCTCAACTACCATGACTACCACGACCACGGCTACTACATGATCGGCTACATTGACAAACGTCAACAACAAAAATCCTCTAGAGAAACTCCAGTCAAAGCGTCTGTGTCATTGCTATCATCCATGACACTTCCGCTATCACTGCGGGAGGGAATAGAGGAGAGTGGGACGACACCGAAGGGGACGCAGGCATCAGGTGGAGGACCGTTCATCAGAGATGCAGTCGATGATGGTGAGTCGAAGAAGATGAAGAAATAAAAGATTTCAAATTCAGTCACAATCGTTCGCTTCACTCCCGTTACGACTGAGGAGGAATGTTAGAAGTATAGAGGTATGGTTAGAGATGAGAGTCAAACTAAATTATAAAGATAAGAGTCCTAGTGATATAATTCTAGAGATAAATCCATCTTAACTTGTCTTGTACTCCAAGTCTCTATCTTGTATGTATCTTTATATATACCTCATGAAATGGTCAATGTAATACATCAGAATACAATAGAGTAGATTTTTCACACATCGATTGGTGGAGAACTGGATAGACGCCGTGACATACATAGGTTGGATGACAAGTTTTAATAATACATATTTTATTTATTTCATATGGACTCTCGATATGATCTATGGTTATGATAATACAATCTACCTAATCATCGGCCACATCTTTCGGATTAGTGATTAACGTGAAAGTTCGTAGGAAGTATGTAATAGATAGGTAGACAGCTAGATAGATAGAGATCTGCATTGTTGTTCTGCTACTGAACTATTTTTTGTAGCGATCGTACTGTGCTAGTGGTCATTGGATGTATTTTGCGCAACATGAATTAGATTGTACACAAGATTAGAAATATCCTAGAGGAGGCATTGACAGGCATTACCGCATTTGTGCCAGTTGAGGCCACTCTATTTCTTCCGAAATTTCAAATCGATCCCATTTATGTTTAATTCATGGTTTATGATATGACTATTACTATTATAGATACAACCATTGCTCACATCATATGTCCACAGGAAGACGTCATGATCAACCTTCAAAAATTCTGGAATCCAATTCGTCCAACTTTAACAACGCTGAATTCAAACGGCCGCCAAATATGCATATGTGCTTTGATTTGGGTCCACAAGTACTTGATGAAAAACTCTCAGAGTTCTCTTTTCAATTGATCCAACATTATCTTCAAATTTCATCCCAATCAGCCGCAATCACAGAAATAAGGTGTTGCATTACTTATAATGGGCATATGGGCTTGCAACTTCATCTTTGACCCCGGTCCAAATGGGGTCCAAGTGGGATACGCCCCAACCTCCAAATTCAAGTATTTTCAATGTCCTTCACCAAGTCATCACGTCACTTTTGGCCCAAGAAAAGAAAGAGAACTAATCCAACATGTTTTGGTGCTAAATTTGGACTGCAGGATAACGCCAACTTGTGACGGTTGCCACGGCTTCATACGAACTCTGATTTGGGTGTTTAAGTACTTCACGGAAAGCTTATGAAGTGTACATTCCAACGGATCTGGCCTCACTTCCATATCTGTTACAAGCTGGCCGAAATCATCAATTTAGTACAAATACCTTGTTCTGCCCGAGGTGTTGTGCCGCCGAAATTGGATCAATGGCCCTTGTATTAAGTTGAGTCCATTACGGATGCGTCCTAAGGTTGGAGAACGACCCCAAGTCGTCCTCCCACTTGTATAAATACCCATATCTATCATAGAACAATTTGAGTTTTGATTATGTGAGTTTAGCTATCGCTACTTCCTGATAGACACATGTGTCGGCTAGACCATCGGTTCTATTTGATTCGGAATCCCACCTTGTCATGTGTATTCAGATATGAAATCAATATTTATAAGTTGAGTTGTTGTTTATCTTGTTCTTGCTTGTTGAGTTTTTTGTTGCCTTACTGTTAACGACCAAATTTGGTAAGCAAATCCCCAAGTTTGAAGCAAAATTGAAGCGGAATCGAAGAAAATGCACAATCCTTGGAAACAGAGGCCACATCAGCTGAGTCCGAATCGGCTGCGGGGTCAGTCGGCTGAGTCCGAGTCGGACCAGGATAGCCGATAGCCGATTCTGATCGGGAGCATAAGGTGGAACCAATCCTAGAAGGAAAGCTTAAAGATAATTATTGGATTCGGTTGCCAAAGTGCTTCAAAGATGTTGCCATCTATGGATAACGTCCTACAACGATAATTGTATTTTTAAGTTAGGATATTTTGTATAGTTTTCTTTATAGATAATGTCGGTTTGTTTTGAAATATTTGTAATCTAATTTGTAATAGGAATCGTGTCTGTTACGGGATCATTGTATATCCGGGTATAAATATAACCTGAGACCATGTAATCAATATACAATCACATCAACTCAATCCAACTTCGGCGCATCGCTACCCTTTTTATTTTTACTTTTCGACAAGTTCTTACCTCGTTCTTGGGCTGCATCGGTTTTGATCTCCAAACAAGGTAATCTCTTGTTATAAGTGGTTTGTGTTTTCGGGGTTAGTGCTTCCATCATCATGATACTTTGATCCTGATGTTTCAAATTGCTTAATTTATCATATATGATATATAATGTAGATCAATGTCTAGATCTATCTTTCAATTGGCTAATGTCTTTCTGCAGATAGCAACCGATAGAGCTAGACCCAAAGGTTGATTTTGGTTATATAGTGTATCTACCATCTCGAGGAATTTTCATTAGCCTATGTAGATCTCATGCTTCTTTTTGTACTTAATGATGCATCATTCTGATCTATTAAGTCGTTATTAGTGAAGGGTTACGCGGAGGCTATGCTAGCCGAAAACAAAAACTTTTAACCGCGCAAACCAGGAACACTTGCAAGTAAGGGCCGGTAGATCGTTACCGAATGGAGTGTGCAGCGAAGCTTGACCAATCGGGGCTATCGATCCGAACGGTGTAGCTGATTCCCGCAAGCCGACAGCCGACACCGGGGACAGCCGATTCGCCAATCAGCGGATTCGCAGATGTCGTAGCCGATCCGAGTCGTCCGACTGTGTTCTCGCGCCTCGCTCCGATGCGCTCGACCGCAGCCGATTCCTCCACAGCCGATGGACAGCGCGTAACGTAGCAGCGCCTCTATCGGTATCCACACGTCCGGGGATAGAACGCCGAACTCCCGTATGCTAGCACGCGATGCAAGGCTAGGGCTTGGCTCGAAAGTGGGGAGGGTTTCCGTGGAGATTAATCTCGGCAACTCATTGCGGATTCGGTTCAATGCGATGCAATTGTCGTGTCGCAGCTCTCCACCCCTCCCTCCTTTATATAGAGTTGGCCGACTAGGACTAGTGGCCGATCAGGACTCTATTTTAAATCGGATCCTATCCGAGACTCATAGAGTCGACCGCCCATACGTCGTAAGACCATAGGACTCTATCCGATCGGATCCCTATCCGATCGAGCCGATTCGAGTCTAACTCGAATGCCTGTTCTTATCCCCTTAAGCGTGCGACCACGTAGGTTCAGGTATACTCGGTTTCGGCTATAGTCCAACTTAGCCGATCGTCGGCTCGAGTCCAACTCACGGACACTGTCACAACGCGGCGCCTAGCAGCACATATTGACACCATAGCATACAAGAATATAATATCGGCTCGAACTGTAATGTGTACACAAATCCCTTTGCCTCACGATACCAATTAAGCTATAGGCAAGATGTGTGCCATCCCTTCAATAGCTTAACCATTCACTCGAACCGTATTGGATTATCGTCGTTGATTGACTCCTCAATCAACTTAGCATGGCCATGCATTTCCATAATCCATTACCTCGAGGGGCCCAGATATCTCTCCAAAGGAGGGGCAAATTCCATCTTGATCACTCACATCCCACTCCATGTTTCATAGCAAACCCGAAAACTACCTTTATAACTACCCGATTACGGAATAGCGTTTGGTAGTCCCAAAGTAGGCTACTATACATGTTGGAATCCATGGCGATCTCAGGTCTAAGGACTTTGTACCAACACTACCCGAGACCAACTAATGGCACATTAATCCTATAGTGTCTCTTGGTGGGTATATCCAACAATGTGTTCTCTAACACATATGTCCATGTTTATTGATTTGGTATCTCCATACCTATGATCTATGAGACATGATCATCAATCAATAGACATGCCGATCTTAGAATCATATTAGTTCCAATAATATGATATATGATCGAGGATCATTTAGAAATAGATTCATACATATCGAGTCTCATAAATAAGTCACGTACTTATTGATCAATACAAGATGTCTATTTCATGGAACTGAATAACACTTTATTCATAAATACATAAACATTGATGTGATATCCAACATCTCCATGTTGCCTCTAGGGCATATCACTCACAATCTCCCACTTGCACTAGAGTCAATCATGTAAGTATCTAATACCCATTGCTCTTGTGTGTGCCTCCGTTAAGGCAGAAAACGAACCCAGATTGCGATCTACAATCATCCTTGTCTGTTTGGAAGCTAGCATCGGTGTAACCACTTACAACGAGCTCTTCTTCACCTCCATAGAGTAGGAACATATCCTTAGTTCTTCTCAAATACTTAAGGATATTCTTTACGGCGATCCAGTGACCTTCACCTGATCGGCGGTATCTGCTCGTAGCACTTAAAGCGTACGAGACATCCGGGCGTGTACAAAGCATGGCATACATGATGGATCCAATTGCCGAAGCATATGGAAACCATACCCATTTTATTCCGCTCATCATGTGTCGACGACACGATTCTTGCTAAGATTAATGCCATGTGACATGGGCAAGAAACCTTTCTTGGAATCATGGCATGTTGAACATTTTCAACACCTTGTCAATGTATGTACTTTGGCTTAATCCAATTAGCCTCTTGGATCTATCTCTATAGATCCGAATGCCCAATATGTATGCTCCCTCCCCTAAGTCTTTCATGGAAAAACTATTTTTCAATGAAGACTTGACGGATTCTAGCATAGGGATATCATTTCCAATCAACAATATGTCACCCACATATAAGATTAGAAATACAATTGCGCTCCCACTGACCTTTTTGTAAACACAGGCCTCTTCTTCATTTTTGATGAAACCAAACCCTTTGATTTCTTCATCAAAACGAATATTCCAACTCCGAGATGCTTGCTTCAATCCATAAATGGATTTCGTAGCTTGCATATCTTTCCAGCGATTCGGATCTACAAAACCCGAGGTTGTATCATGTATACATCCTCGCTTAGGTTTCCATTTAGGAAAGCCGTTTTGACATCCATCTGCCATATCTCATAATCGAAATATGCAACAATCGCTAGGATAATCCGAATAGATTTAAGCATTGCGACGGGCGAGAAGGTTTCATCATAATCAACTCCTTGAATCTGTTTAAAACCTTTCGCCACCAATCGCGCCTTATAGATGTGAACATTTCCATCCATATCGGCCTTTTCTTAAAAACCCATTTACACTCAATGGTTTTGACACATCAGTGGATCAACCAAGTTCCAAACTTGATTGTCGTACATGGATTCTATTTCGGATTTCATGGCTCCAAGCCACTTGTTGGAATCGGATCCCACCATCGCTTCCTCATAGGTCTTAGGCTCATCGTTGTCCAACAACAATATATCACGTTGTTCCGCACTGTACATCGGCGCACGACGTGATCTTTCGACCTCCGTGGGGTGGTGTATCTACAACCTGGTGGTGCAACACTTTGCTCCTCTGTTGTGGTTCCGTGGTTCTTGAAACGTTTTCGGTGTTTCTTGAACTTCTTCAAGATGCACCCTGCTCCCACTAACCCTTCTTGAAAGAAACTCCTTTTCCAAGAAGACACCGTGTCGGGCGACAAACACTTTGCCTTGTTCCCGATTATAAAAGTAATATCCCTTAGTTTCCTTAGGATATCCCACAAAGAAGCACTTGTCGATTTGGGTGTGAGCTTGTCGGATCGTAAACGTTTTACATAAGCTTCACATCCCCAAATTTTGAGAAAAGACAAACTAGGGGTTGCCCTGTCCATATCTCATATGGTGTCTTTTCAACCGACTTAGATGAAACTCTATTTAGTGTGAGCGCAATTGTTTCAAGAGCATATCCCGAAGGATAACTTAAGATCACTTTGGCTCATCATCGACCGCACCATGTCCAACAAGGTGCGATTTCTCCGTTCGGACACCCCATTCCATTGTGGAGTTCTGGCGGAGTCAGCGTGGAACAATTCCACAATCTTTCAGATGATTACCAAACTCTTGGCTCAAGTATTCTCCTCCATGATCGATCGTAGAAACTTTATTGTTTTCCCAAAATGATTTTGTACTTCATTCTGGAATTCTTTGAACTTTTCAAAGGATTCGGACTTATGCCTCATTAAGTAGATATAACCATATCTACTAAAGTCATCGTAAAGGTAATGAAGTACGAGATAACCACCTCGGCCGTTGAGCTCATTGGTCCACATACATCGGTATGTACGAGTGCCAATAAGTCACTTGCTCTCTCACTATGTCCCGTGAAAGGTGCCTTTGTCATCTTACCAAGTAAACAAGACTCACATGTCTCAAATGATTCAAAATCAAAAGAGTGAAGCAATCCATCCTTATGGAGCTTCTCTATGCGTTTCTTATTTATATGGCCTAAGTGACAATGCCGGACAAATGTGGGGTTTATATCATTAGAGAGTTGCCTTTCGTATTAATGTTATAGATGGGAGACGCTTCAAGATTCAAAACGTATAATCCATTCACCAATGGAGCATGAAAATAGAACATATTCTCGAGATATATTGAACAACCATTGTTCATTGATCTAAAATCATATCCTTCCGCTTGCAAACATGAAGCGAAATAACATTTTGACATAGTGTTGGAACACAATAACAATTATTCAATTCCAAAACTAATCCTGAAGGTAGATGAAGTGGTATCTGTGCGACAAGCAACTATAGCAACGCTTGCTCCATTGCCGACGCGCAGGTTCACCTCGCCCCTTCTCAATCCTCTACTTCTTCTCATTCCCCGCAACGATTTGCAAATATGAGCTACGATCCGGTATCAAATACCCAAGAGTCGGTAGGTGAAGTAGCAAGATTAATGTCTATAACATTAATACCGATGCGAAGTCGTACTTTGCTTCTTTTGAGATCCTCCATGTACTTCTTGCAGTTCCTCTTCCAGTGGCTGTCTCCTTGCAATAGAAGCAAACGGCATCGATGCCGCCGACCCCTTCTTGCCCTTCTTTGCATTGGAGGCACTCGCGATCTCATCGGGAGTTAACTTCCTCTTGGTGCAAAGTTTCTTGACAGTGGTTTGCGCTTAGCCTTCTGCATCATCATCACATGATGACCATTCTTTGGATACTCTCCTCACTGTCTTTAGCATCCCATGCAATTCAGCCAAGGTTCTATCCATATTGTTCATGTGATAATTCAATATGAATGGCTCGAAGCTCGGAGGGAGCGGGAGAATCACATCGTAGCCAACTCTTGGCTAAGGGGAAAACCTAGTTTTTCCGACTCTCAATGTAGCCAATCATTTTTATCACATGCGGACGACGGATTCCCTCAACAAGCTCGCACGCAAACAAGGACTTTGAGGTGCTTGAACCTCTCGGCCCGAGCCGTTCTCAAACATGCCACGCAGTCCCGAATAATAGTGTGAGCATCGCTGCTCTCATATTGCTTCGAAGCTCGGGGACATTGTAGCAAGCATGAGACGGCTTATGTCTAGGGCATCATTAGTGTGCTTCTCGTAAGCTCTCCGTGCGTTGCGGTGGCATTATTTGGCAAATCCTCCGAATAAGGTACTTCAAGAACGTACTCCTTACGCTCTTGCTTGAGAACAATTCTCAAGTTGCGATACCAATCCATAAAGTTTGTTCCATTTAATTTTTCCTTTTCGAGAATAGATCGCAAATTAAAGGTACCGGTGTAGTATTAGCCGCCATTTATTCTACAACGAAAAAGCAAAGTTTAGCACAATGTTTATGCTATGTCTATTGTTAAACAATTTAACATTAGACTCCCATTACGTATTTTACACCTTCCCTCTAGGTGACGTATTGGGTCAAGATCACATGTTAGTTAATTTTCTAGTGAGCTTTGGCATCACTGCTAGAAAATTAGTAACATCGGTAAGCAACACCTTGCTAATCACATCTCTATGTGACTCTTGTTGTTGGTGTGGCATCTCCATGCCCGGCGCCAACCTATGCCCCAAGGCCCAAAACTGTTTTGATAGCCTTGTTAAGTAAACCAAATGCTCTGTGTATATGTCCGATATATACCCCCTCGTGTTATGATAGAGAATGGCACTCGCTTTGGCGACCCACCATTGACTAGCATAACGGTGACGGTGCAACATTTGGAAGGGCATCATTACTACTTAATTTTGTGAGGGATGCTATCCTATCAAATAAACATATCACATATGAAAGCAAGTAGAATAGCATGAAATAGTATGGCCCCCTTAACATGGTGATCTCCATCTCCATGCCGGTGTAGAGGATCTCCATCTTCATCACCGTTCTTCCGAGTGCCGAATGCTTGATTTCTTCAAACTAAGCTACTACTATAGAAGCTCTAATTGAAGATTACATCGACTCGCAGGTCGTGAAAGAATATTACAAGCATTACACGTATGAAAGAATATTACAGGGATTGCACATATGAAAGAATATTACATGCATCATATGCATCTCATACATCTCATACATACAATAGGGCCATACCATCTCAAAGCATCATCTGTAACTTTTGAGTCCAATACAATGGTTGAAGTCAAGTCTACTGACGTGGGTCAAGAAAACATCATAGCTGTCCTGATGGACAGGCTCACTGCCGATCAGCAAGCCGAATACCGGCGGACGGTAGAACGATTGCAAGCCCACTATCTACAGTCCTTTACCCAGACCCGGTTGGATCAATCGTTCAGAAGTACAAGGTTGAGATCCCTGAGGACTTTGACTCTAGAACCACTTCCAGCAAGGACAAGGGGAAGCAGAAGATGGAGGAGGTCAAACAGGAGTAAGATGAATTGGAGCTCCACACACTAGAGGATCGGATTGACTCGGCTGTCTACCACATGCTCGTCAACTAGTCTGGGATTCTGGTGAACACTTTGAACAACATGATCAGCACCGTGGTTGATTCAAAGGTAGCCGAGCAACTGCCAAGGGGTCCAACCTTTCTTCCTGACGGCCGATTCCCCAATTATAGGACTTTGTCAACGCACGGGCTACCGATCCCTCCACTGGGACAGCCGGTTCCTCTCTGTTAGTGATATGACCTAGAGGCAACATGGAGATGTTGGATATCACGTCAATGTTTATGTATTTATGAATAAAGTGTTATTCGGTTCCATGAAATAGACATCTTGTATTGATCAATAAGTACATGACTTATTTATGAGACTCTTTATGTATGAATCTATTTCTAAACGATCCCCGATCATATGTCATATTGTTGGAACAAATATGATTCTAAGATCGGCATGTTTATTGATTGATGATCATGTCTCATAGATCATGGGTATGGAGATACCAAATCAACAAACATGAACACATGTGTTGGAGAACACATTGTTTGATAGACCCACCATGAGACACTACGGGAATTAATGTGCCATTAGTTGGTCTCGGGTAGTGTTGGTACAAAGTCCTTAGACCGAGATCACCATGGATTCCAACATGTGTAGTAGCCTACTTTGGGACTACCAAACGCTATTCCGTGCTGGGTAGTTATAAAGGTAGTTTTCGGGTTTGCTATGAAACATGGAGTGGGATGTGAGTGACCAAGATGGAATTTGCCTCTCCTTTGGAGAGATATCTCTGGCCCCTCGAGGTAACGGATTATGGAAATGCATGGCCATGCTAAGTTGATTGAGGAGTCAATCAACGACGATAATCCAATACGGTTCGAGTGAATGGTTAAGCTATTGAAGGGATGGCACACATCTTGCCTATAGCTTAATTGGTATCGTGAGGCAAAGGGATTTGTGTACACATTACAGGTTCGAGCCGATATTATAATCTTGTATACTATGGTGTCAATATGTGCTGCTAGGCGACGTTGTTGACATGTCGGCTGAGTTGGACTCGAGCCGACGATCGGCTAAGTTGGACTATAGCCGAAACCGAGTATACCTGAACCTACGGGTCGCACGCTTAAGGGAGTAAGAACAGACATTCGAGTTGGACTCGGATACGGCTCGATCGGATAGGGATCCGGTCGGATAGAGTCCTATGGGCTTACGACGTGTGGGCGGCCAACTCTATGGGATACGGATGAGATCCGATTCAAAATAGAGTCCTGATCGGCTACTAGTCCCAGTCGGCCAACTCTATATAAAGGAGGGAGGGGTGGAGAGCTGCGGGACGTCAATTGCATCGCGTGCAACAGAAGTCGCCGAGATCAATCTCCACGGAAACCCTCCCCACTTTCGAGCCAAACCCTAGCCTTGCATCGCGTGCTAGCACACGGGTGTTCGGCGTTCTGTCCCTGGACGTGTGGATACCGGTAGAGGCGCTGCTACGTTGCACGCTGTTCATCAGCTGTGGAGGAATCGGCTGCGGTCGGGCACATCGGAGCAAGGCGCAAGAACGTGACCGGACGACTCCGCGAATCGGCTGATTGGCGAATCGGCTGTCCCTGGGAATCGGTTGTCGGCTTGCGGGAATCGGCTACACAGTTCCAGATCGGATAGCCCTGATTGGCTATTTCCGCTGCATACTCCAATCGGCAACGATCTATCGGCCCTTAATTACAAGTGTTCCTGGTTTGCGCGGTAGAAATTTTTGTTTTCGACTAGCGTAGCTTCCACGTAACCCTTCAGTGGTATCAGAGCTAATCTTGCTTAGTTCGGGTTTTAGATTGGATCTGGAACAAGTTTTGTACACGGGTTGATTAGATCAATCGGTTTTACGGGATCTGTTAAGGAGAGTTAATGGTAATTGCGTTCCATGATAGTGTATCGGAACGGCGTAATGTGATTACGTCGAAGCAATATCCATAGAACTCGGTTTGAGTCGGCTTTGACATAGCGTTCCTTGATAGTGTATCGAAATGGTATAATGTGATTATGCCGAAGCTATCTCGTAGTCCGATCTTGTTTGCTGTCTCGCGCCTACGCAAACCATCTCCCTTGATAGTTTATCGGGACGTCAATAATATGATTATGCCGACATGGTTTCCGTAAGCGATTTCATAGATTGGATCTATGAATTTCGTGTGGTGTTCCGGAAGCCCGCGAGGGACGCTTCCCCTCGACCCCCACCCGCTAACCGGCTAGCGGGACCGCCGTGTGCGCCCACCTTATAGGTCATCTCGATGCCGTTTCTGTGCAATAGGTAAAAACGTTTTTACGCCTAACTTGTTTTTGCAGAGAATGCTTTGAGATGGTATGGCCCTATTGTATGTATGAGATGCATGTGATGCATGTAATATTCTTTCATATGTGCAATCCCCGTAATATTCTTTCATACGTGCAATGCTTGTAATATTCTTTCACGACCTGTGAGTCGATGTAATCTTCAATTAGAGCTTCTATAGTAGTAACTTAGTTTGAAGAAATCAAGCATCATGCACATTGGACCGCCGTGTGCGTACCCCCTTATAGGTCGTCTCGATGCCATTTCTCTGCGATAGGTAGAAAACGTTTCTACGCCTAACTTGTTTTTGCAGAGAATACTTTGAGATGGTATGGCCCTATTGTATGTATGAGATGTATGAGATGCATGTGATGCATGTAATATTCTTTCATATGTGCAATCCCTGTAATATTCTTTCATACGTGCAATGCTTGTAATATTCTTTCACGACCTGCGAGTCGATGTAATCTTCAATTAGAGCTTCTATTGTAGTAGCTTAGTTTGAAGATATCAAGCATTCGGCACTCGGAAGAACGGTGATGAAGATGGAGATCCTCTACACCGGCATGGAGATGGAGATCACCATGTGAAGGGGGCCATACTATTTCATGCTATTCTACCTTTTTCATATATGTGATATGTTTGTTTGATAGGATAGCATCCCTTGTAAAATTAAGTAGTAATGATGCCCTTCCAAATGTTGCACCCGTCACCGTTATGCTCGTCAATGGTGGGTCCGCCAAAGCAGAGTGCCATTCTCTATCATAACATGAGGGGTATATGTCGGACATATACGAGCAGAGCATTTGGTTTACTTAACAAGGCTATCAAAACAGTTTTGGGCCTTGCGGCATAGGTTGGGGCCGGGGCATTGAGATGCCACACCAACAACAAGAGTCACATAGAGATGTGATTAGCAAGGAGTTGCTTACCGATGTTATTAATCTTCTAGCGGTGATGCCAAAGCTCACTAGAAAATTAATTAACTGTGGATCTTGACCCAATACGTAACCTAGAGGGAAGGTGGAAAATATGTAATGGGAGTCTAATGTTAAATTGTTTAACAATAGACATAGCATAAACATTGTGCTAAACTTTGCTTTTTCGTTGTAGAATAAATGGCGGCTAATACTACACCCGTACCTTTAATTTGCGATCTATTCTCGAAAAGGAAAAATTAAACGGAACAAACTTTATGGATTGGTATCGCAACTTGAGAATTGTTCTCAAGCAAGAGCGTAAGGAGTACGTTCTTGAAGTACCCTATCCGAGGATTTGCCAAATAATGCCACGCAACGCACGGAGTGCTTATGAGAAGCACACTAATGATGCCCTAGACATAAGTGTCTCATGCTTGCTACAATGTCCCCGAGCTTCGAAGCAATATGAGAGCAGCGATGCTCACACTATTATTCGGGGACTGCGTGACATGTTTGAGAACCAAGCTCGGGCCGAGAGGTTCAACACCTCAAAGTCCTTGTTTGCGTGTAGGCTTGTTGAGGGGAATCCCGTCGATCCGCATGTGATAAAATGATTGGCTACATTGAGAGTATGGAAAAACTAGGTTTTCCCCTTAGCCAAGAGTTGGCTACGATGTGATTCTCCGTCGCTCCCTCCGAGCTTCGAGCCATTCATATTGAATTATCACATGAATAATATGGATAGAACCTTGGCTGAATTGCATGGGATGCTGAATACAGTGAGGAGAGTATCCAAAGAATGGTCATCATGTGATGATGATGCGAAGGCTAAGCGCAAACCACTGTCAAGAAACTTTTCACCAAGAGGAAGTTAACTCCCAATGAGATCGTGAGTGCCTCCAATGCAAAGAAGGGAAAGAAGGGGTCGGCGGCATCGGATGCCGTTTGCTTCTCTGCAAGGAGACAGGAGCCCTTGGAAAAGGAACTGCAAGAAGTACATGGAGGATCTCAAAAAGAAGCAAAGTACGACTTCGCTTCGGTATTAATGTAATAGACATTAATCTTGCTACTACACCTACTGACTCTTGGGTATTTGATACCGGATCAGTAGCTCATATTTGCAAATCGTTGCGGGAATGAGAAGAAGTAGAGGATTGAGAAGGGGTGAGGTGAACCTGCGCGTCGGCAATGGAGCAAGCGTTGCTACGTTCTTGTCGGCGAGAACCACTTCATCTACCTTCAGGATTAGTTTTGGAATTGAATAATTGCTATTGTGTTCCAACACTATGTCAAAACGTTATTTCCGCTTCATGTTTGCAAGCGGAAGGATATGATTTTAGATCAATGAACAATGGTTGTTCAATATATCTCGAGATATGTTCTATTTTCATGCTCCATTGGTGAATGGATTATACGTTTTGAATCTTGAAGCGTCTCCCATCTATAACATTAATACAGAAAGGCAACTCTCTGAGGCATAAGTCCGAATCCTTTGAAAGTTCAAAGAATTCGAATGAAGTACTGAGAATCATTTAGGGAAAACAATCAAGTTTCTACGATCGGATCGTGGAGGAGAATACTTGAGCCAAGAGTTTGGTAATCATCGAAAGATTGTGGAATTGTTCCACGTTGACTCCGCTAGGAACTCCACAATGGAACGGAGTGTCCGAACGGAGAAATCGTACCTTGTTGGACATGGTACGGTCGATGATGAGCCAAAGTGATCTTCCGTTATCCTTCGGGATATGCTCTTGAAACATTGCGCTCACACTAAATAGAGTTCTATCTAAGTCGTTGAAAAGACACCATATGAGATATGGACGGGCAACCCCTAGTTTGTCTTTTCTCAAAATTTGGGGATGTGAAGCTTATGTAAAACGTTTACGTCGACAAGCTCACACCCAAATTTGACAAGTGCTTCTTTGTGGGATATCCTAAGGAAACCAAGGGATATTACTTTTATAATCGAGAACAAGGCAAAGTGTTTGTCGCCGACACGGTGTCTTCTTGGAGAAAGAGTTTCTTTCAAGAAGGGTTAGTGGGAGCGAGGTGCATCTTGAAGAAGTTCAAGAAACACCGGAAAATGTTTCGGCGACCACGTAACCACAACAGGAGGAGCAAAGTGTTGCACCACCGAGTTGTAGATACACTAGCCCCATGGAGGTCGAAAGATCACGTCGTGCACCGCAGTGTACACAAGTGCGGAACAACGTGATATATTGTTGTTGGACAACGATGAGCCTAAGACCTATGAGGAAGCGATGGTGGGACCCGATTCCAACAAGTGGTGGAGCCATGAAATCCGAAATAGAATCCATGTATGACAATCAAGTTTGGAACTTGGTTGATCCAGCGATGGTGTCAAAACCATTGAGTGCAAATGGGTTTTTAAGAAAAGGCCGATATGGATGGAAATGTTCACATCTATAAGGCGCGATTGGTGCGAAAGGTTTTAAACAGATTCAAGGAGTTGATTATGACGAAACCTTCTCGTCCGTTGCAATGCTTAAATCTATTCGGATTATCCTAGCGATTGCTGCATATTTCGATTATGAGATATGGCGAGATGGATGTCAAAACGGCTTTCCTAAATGGAAACCTAAGCGAGGATGTATACATGATACAACCTCGGGTTTTGTCGATCCGAATCGCGGAAAGTTATGCAAGCTACAAAAATCCATTTATGGATTGAAGCAAGCATCTCGGAGTTGGAATATTCGTTTTGATGAAGTAATCAAAGGGTTTGGTTTCATCAAAAATGAAGAAGAGGCCTGTGTTTACAAAAGGTCGTGGGAGCGCAATTGTATTTCTAATCTTATATGTGGATGACATATTGTTGATTGAAAATGATATCCCTATGCTAGAATCTGTCAAGTCTTCATTGAAAAATAGTTTTTCCATGAAAGACTTAGGGGGAGCGCATATATATTGGGCATTCGGATCTATAGAGATAGATCCAAGATGCTAATTGGATTAAGCCAAAGTACATACATTGACAAGGTGTTGAAAAGGTTCAACATGCATGATTCCAAGAAAGGTTTCTTGCCCATGTCACATGGCATTAAATCTTAGCAAGAATCGGTGTCCTCGGACACATGATGAGCGGAATAAGATGGGTATGGTTCCATATGCTTCGGCAATTGGATCCATCATGTATGCCATGCTTTGTACACGCCCGGATGTCTCGTACGCTTTGAGTGCTACGAGCAGATTACCGTCAGATCCGGTGAAGGTCACTGGACTGCAGTAAAGAATATCCTTAAGTACTTGAGAAGAACTAAGGATATGTTCCTAGTCTATGGAGGTGAAGAAGAGCTCGTTGTAAGTGGTTACACCGATGGTAGCTTCCAAACGGACAAGGATGATTATAGATCACAATCGGGTTTGTGTTCTGCTGAATGGAGGCGCAGTCACTGGAAGAGTTCCAAGCGGGATCGTTGCCGATTCTACAACGGAGGCCGAGTACATTGCTTGCGGAAGCTGCAAAGGAGGCTGTTTGGATCAAGAAATTCGTTTCGAGCTTGGTGTGATGACTAGTACGATGGTCCAATGTCTCTCTATTGTGATAATAGTGGAGCCATTGCGCAAGCCAAGGAGCCGAGATCACATCAAAGTCCAAACACATACTTCGGCGATATCATCTCATCCGCGAGATAGTGGACAGAGGTGATGTCAAGATATGCAAAGTACACACGGATCTCAACATAGCCGATCCGCCGACAAAACCTCTCCCTCATCCGAAGCATGAGGCGCACACAAGAGCAATGGGTATTAGATACTTACATGATTGACTCTAGTGCAAGTGGGAGATTGTTAGTGATATGCCCTAGAGGCAACATGGAGATGTTGGATATCACGTCAATGTTTATGTATTTATGAATAAAGTGTTATTCGGTTCCATGAAATAGACATCTTGTATTGATCAATAAGTACGTGACTTATTTATCACACTCTTTATGTATGAATCTATTTCTAAACGATCCCGATCATATGTCATATTGTTGGAACAAATATGATTCTAACATCGGCGTGTTTATTGATTGATGATCATGTCTCATAGATCATGGGTATGGAGATACCAAATCAACAAACATGGACACATGTGTTGGAGAACACATTGTTTGATAGACCCACCATGAGACACTAGAGGAATTAATGTGCCATTAGTTGGTCTCGGGTAGTGTTGGTACAAAGTCCTTAGACCTGAGATCACCATGGATTCCAACATGTGTAGTAGCCTACTTTGGGACTACCAAACGCTATTCCGTAATGGGTAGTTATAAAGGTAGTTTTCGGGTTTGCTATGAAACATGGAGTGGGATGTGAGTGACCAAGATGGAATTTGCCTCTCCTTTGGAGAGATATCTCTGGGCCCCTCGAGGTAATGGATTATGGAAATGCATGGCCATGCTAAGTTGATTGAGGAGTCAATCAACGGACGATAATCCAATACGGTTCGAGTGAATGGTTAAGCTATTGAAGGGATGGCACACATCTTGCCTATAGCTTAATTGGTATCGTGAGGCAAAGGGATTTGTGTACACATTACGGGTTCGAGCCGATATTATATTCTTGTATACTATGGTGTCAATATGTGCTTGCTAGGCGCGCTGGTGGAGTGTCGGCTGAGTTGGACTCGAGCCGACGATCGGCTAAGTTGGACTATAGCCGAAACCGAGTATACCTGAACCTACGGGTCACACGCTTAAGGGGATAAGAACAAGCATTCGAGTTGGACTCGGATACGGCTCGATCGGATAGGGATCCGATCGGATAGAGTCCTATGGGCTTACGACGTGTGGGCGGCCAACTCTATGAGATACGGATGAGATCCGATTCAAAATAGAGTCCTGATCGGCTACTAATCCCAGTCGGCCAACTCTATATAAAGGAGGGAGGGGTGGAGAGCTGCGGCACGTCAATTGCATCGCGTGCAACAGAAGTCGCCGAGATCAATCTCCACGGAAACCCTCCCCACTTTCGAGCCAAACCCTAGCCTTGCATCGCGTGCTAGCACACGGGTGTTCGGCGTTCTGTCCCCGGACGTGTGGATACCGGTAGAGGCGCTGCTACGTTGCACGCTGTTCATCGGCTGTGGAGGAATCGGCTGCGGTCGGGCGCATCGGAGCAAGGCGCAAGAACGTGACCGGACGACTCCGCGAATCGGCTGATTGGCGAGTCGGCTGTCCCCGGGAATCGGCTGTCGGCTTGCGGGAATCGGCTACACAGTTTCAGATCGGATAGCCCTGATTGGCTATTTCCGCTGCATACTCCAATCGGTAATGATCTATCGGCCCTTACTTACAAGTGTTCCTGGTTTGCGCGGTAGAAATTTTTGTTTTCGGCTAGCGTAGCTTCCGCGTAACCCTTCACTCTCGGGATGGCCTCTATTCAGCCGAATGTTCAGCCATCGGCTATAAAACCACCACCCAAGCTCTTAACAAGACAACAGCCCTTGCATCAGGGCCACGAGGCTCCAACAGTCTCACAAGAATAGGTGGAAAGCATGTTCAGCGCCGATCGGCAACCTCTCTTGCACAAAGTGCCGATCGGCAACTATACGCCCGATCTGCCTCAAAACTCCAACATGGTGTTCATATTGCCAACCGAGTTTGAGGCTGCCCAAACCAATGCAGATATTGTCGAAGACACCTTGGCCAAGCTAGTGTTGTCCCCAGAACCAGCCATATTCGAGAAACCCGAGGGGACTGGAAATCGGCACCTAAAGCCCCTATACGTTAAAGGATTTGTGAATGGGAAGCCAATGTCGAAGATGCTAGTCGATGGGGGAGTGACCGTTAATCTCATGCCATATGCTACTTTCAGGAAGCTGGGCAAAGGAGCTGATGAATTGACCAACACAAACATGGTGCTCAAGGATTTCGGCGGGAACCCATCGGAGGCCAAAGGGGCTCTCGATTTCGAGCTAACCATCGGCAGCAAAACTGTGCCCACAACATTCTTTGTCATCGACGGGAAGGGATCTTACAGCCTGCTGCTCGGAAGGGATTGGATTCACACCAACTGTTGACTTAACGTAGCAAAGGCGACAAGATAGAAATCGTGCGAGCCGACAGGTCAGTTAACGTAGCAAATACCGACTTAACGTTATGGGAAGTTGACGGCATTGATTGCCTGTCTAGCAAAGTTTGGCAGACTGACTTCCTAAAGGTGTCCGATTCTGATATACAACCAATTGGAGATGAAGAGCCTCAATTATTACTTTGAGGGCGTCTATTCACAGTAGAATTTGGTAAGCCCCGGAACCCAAATCGGCTAAGGTGTCCATCGGCTGATACCGAATCGGATAAGGCAAGCCGATGTAGCCGATTCTGATATGAAAACATTGGAGACATCGTCGGATCAAGATGATGTGCTTCATGAGGATTGCCATATAAGGATAGAGTCCTAAAAAGGCAATTGTATCTATTAATTAGAAAGAGTTTGTTAGTTTCCTATTTTATCTTAGGAAAGTGTGTTAGTATCCGGTAAGAATTCGGTTTGTTTCCTTTTATCTTTAGGAAAGTTTGGCTTTGTAATCTGTTAGGATCTCTGTTTCTCTTTTAGCCCATGGTTATAAATATGTAAGCCCAGGGTCATCCGACGAGACTTAGCACCTGACACGGGGCTGCATCGGCTTCGATCTCCGGCGAAGGGGTAAGTCCAAGGCCCCGCCGGCCCAGGTATATTGTATCTATCTTTAGTTTCATTTTTAACCATTCATAGATACGTCGGCTTAGTTAGGACTTTCTCGGTTAGGTCCGATATTTTGATCAAGTCGATATTTCTCTAAACATAATGTCGCTTTAGGTAGATTTGTTATATCCATCACATTAGACAGATCTATTGGCTCATCGAGTATTAGATTATCATATATAATCTCGTGGTGCATCGGTTAGGTCCGACCTACAAGATTGTCATCGGTAATCTAAGTCTTGTTAAGCCGATAGGTTCATGCTAATGTTTCACCGAAGGGTTAGCCGGTCTTATTATATGCCTCTGTTAATCTAGACCTAGTATCTCGATTTAGCTCTATCGGTTGTCTCTCGCTTTTGGGTTTCTGCTGATATCAGTTACATCGTTATATTAGATTAGATTAGCTTAGCCATCTATGACCCTAAAAATTAGTCAAAGGCTTGATTGTCTAGATATTGTGTTTCTTTTCATACTTAGTGTTGCATCAATTCAGTTTGACCTACTAAGTCGCGATTAGAACCGTAGTCGCTAGCCTTCTTGATGGCTACCGATAAGGGTTTCGTCGGGGTTTTAGCTGACGAGTTATCTGGACATCGGCATCGGCTCGGATCACACGATCGGCTGTCAACAGATCGGTGTTTGGATTATCGGCCTATCGGCCGATATGATTTATGCTCTGTTGTTTTGCATATCTTGTCGGTGGCGGGATCAAACGACCGGCACGCTCACGCTTCATCGATTCTTGGACCTGCACTGGAGCTAGCAGATCTCCCAGGCCGGCGTGTTGATTTTTCTCGTCAAGAGCGTCATGGAGGGCTCAAGCGTCTACACCAAGGACACCTGTAACACCACGAAAATCGAATATTTAAAAATCGAAATCCAAAAATTGGAACTTACAAAAACTTTTGGGTTGTTGCATCTTGTCGTGATATTTGCCTCTTATTTGCAAGTTTTACTTGTGTGTTATAAATAAAGGAGTATTTATTTGAAAGTCGAAAAAGTCGAAAAAGTTTCGGAAACCCTAAAATAAAAAGAAAGTGCAAAATAAATAATAGAAATAAAATAAAAATTATAAATATACAATTGGAAATGCTGAGATTGATAACATTTTCTTTTGGGATCAAAATTTTATTTTTGGAAAAATATAATATAATTATTTAATTTTAAATAAAGAAAGAAAAATATATAATGACAATAATAAAGTTGGGTAAAAGATTAAAACTTTAGAATTTAATTTACATTAATGATTGGGACCAAAATGTTATTTTTAAATTTTATTGGTGAAATGGAAATAAATAAATAATAAATGAAAAAATCGAGAAAATCGGAAGGTACACTGTTCATCGCCCGCCAGGTGTTCGACGCAGGTCTTGCCGTACCGCGCGCACGTCGCGCCCGTCGCCGCGACACCACGCGTCGCACGCGCGCGTTCCTGGCCCGCCCCGACGTCAATGCACCGTACCGCGCTGTCGCGTCGCTCGCCCTCTACCGCGTCGCACCATGCGTCGGCCACGTCCGGGCCCATGCCGCCGTACCGGTGCACGCCACCAAGCCCATGCCGCCGTCCCATCACGCCTCCTGCGTAAATGCCGCCGTCGCGTCACCGCACTGTGCCACGTCGCGCGCCCACGCCGCACGCATCAGCCACAGCGCCGCGCCCATGCCACATCGTACGCCGTGCAACGCCGCCCGTACGCCGCGCCACGCCGCCCGCGTCAACGCCCTACGCTGCGCCAACGCCGCGCGCGTCAGCCACACCTCCCCGTGCCCATGTCGTCGTCATCACCGTGCTGTTCCCACGCCTCGCCGTCATTGGCCACGCGCGTGCCACGTCCGTGACGCACGCGACAGTGCCGCGCTGTGCCCACACCGCCACCGTGGCCTCGCCGTGAAAATGGTATAAATAGGCCTCGGTAGCCTGTGCACTGAGAATTTCGTGAAAAATCGAAGCCCGGTCGAAAGAACCCTAAATCGGCTGCCCGGAGCTAATGATCAAAATTCATCGTCTACAATCCGTGTCCTCTGCAATTAAAGGTACGGTAGCAATCTATGGAGCCTTAGCCTTCGTTTCCCTAGCTCTCCTGAGCCAATGGGCCGCCGGAACTCGCCGGCGATGAGCGCCGTCGAGCTCTATGCTCCGGCCGCCGTTGTTGGCACGTCGCCAGGCCACCACCGCCTCTTTCCGGCCAAGACAAACCCTAGTTAGCTTCCCCGTGTTCCATAGATGCTCTAAGACCCATTATTTCGGCCGGAACTCCACCGGAGCTCGCCGTTGCCGTGCGCCATCGCCGCCGCGGCTAGGCCGCCGTCGCCGGACCTCTCCGCCACCTCCGAGGCCCGGCCGTGCCCTGGAATGGGTTCCCCACGTCACGTAGATGGTGTAGGACTAGTTAGTTGTCGAGTTCCATTTGCCCTCGCCGCCGTTTGGCCGTGCTCCGCCGTCGCGCTCGCTGGGGAAGAAGAAGGGAGAGAAGCAGGGAAGAAAAATAAAGAAAGGAGAGAGATAGATGAGAACGATGTCGCGCCTCAGTGGTTTGAGCCGAGCCGAGTGAGAGGGAGGGCGCGGGTTCGATTCCTAGCCGACGCAAAGTTTTGGAAAATTTTTATTTTCATTTTCTTTTGAGAATTAAAATTTGTAGGAGCCTAGTAAAAATCACAAAAATTTATATTTTCTCTTTTTGAACCTTAAACTTAATTTACAAGAATTTTCTTAAGAGTATATTATTTATCCTTTCCCAAAATGTTCTTACAAATAAAAATGAACTTTATATTACTCAAACTCCGTAGTCTATTCCCTCTCAGAAAATCTCTATCTTTTGTAAAGCCCATCCATCCATCTATTATTTTTTTAGAAACCTTTATAAGAATTGTAAGCCATCTTTATAAATCCTAATTAACCCTTTACTATATATGTATGTGTGTGTATATATATATTTGATGGTTTTGCTCCATAAAGTCCTTCCCGTTCCACATACTAATGAACCCCGACACCAAAACTCACAAAGGAATTTAGATTCGACCAAAGGATCGACGTAAACACTATAGCTAATCTCTAATCCAAATAAATATTCGTGGACCGTCAATTATAATGCCTCTAAACTTCATTAACTGGAGATAAGGCCACCCCATATGAGTTAAATCAGAGAAAACGTAAAAGTTCAAATTAATGCAACTCACTCGTTTCGACCTGAACTTTAACGAAACTCGAACTTAAACCCATTTAAAACCATAGATTCGTCTTAGGGACCGCTTTTGCGATTCATTTGGTTTTGATGGTTTTTATTTGAATTCTGATCGAATTCAATTGGATCTTCGCACGTATGTATAGAATCTGAGGGAGCCGTTGAATACGCCGAAGACATCAGTCAAGAAGGTCGCGAGCAAGGCAAGTCTTCACTCCCTTTGAACATGTTGAACCTATTTGCGAAATGATGTGGATCTAAAATTCAAAATATGCATGCTTTACACAAAAAAATACCTATGCTTGATATGCCATGCCTTGATATTGTTTAACTCTAGATATATTCTTTGTAACCCTCGATGAAACATGTCCGAAGGAAATCTTCGGTAAGATGCTTAGCCATGCTTATACTAGATTAATGTATACTCATGCTTTCACAATGAGCTATATGCTTGGGAAACTACCTTTAGGGAAGGTGGTTGAGATACAGCATGTGGAGACATGAGGGCCACATTGCCATGAGAACGATAAAATGAGTTTTGATGAAAACTAAAAATACAAAACAAATGTTTTAGACTGGGGCGGCTGGATGATTTGGGTGGATTCCGGCAAAGGCAAGTACCGTCCCTGGTCAGCTAAGGACCGAGCCATGAGACTTATAACATGGAACGAGCTAGTACAACCGTACTTCTCGAATGGGTATAGACCTAGCGGATTAGATAGCCGAGCGGAGACAGTATCCCTGCATAGTGGTTCAAGTGTTGAGTTGTGGTTGGTGTTATTGAGATGGGGCTATGGCCTACGTATTGAGTGATGAACGAGGATTGAGTGAGTTTTTTTTCCTTATCCCGGGAGCGGCAGAACTCCTCACACTGCTAGGAAATGACGGCTAGAGTGCAACAGGATTGAAGTTCATGGAGCGGGTACTGCCAAAGTGAGGTTATCGAAAGGCTTTGCCGTGACCGTCTCATGTGTTGGGACGTAGGCTCATTCGTTGGGCAGTCATGGAGTATGGGTAAAGTGTACATCCACTGCAGTGTGAGTAAATCAATCTATTCGAATAGCCGTGCTCGCGGATATAGAGCGGTGTGACAAGTTTCTCTCTTGGCTAGACTCGTAAAAACTTAAAATGATGGGATGGGCATGCATGATGATTTTATGTGCTGGGGATCCTTTGCTCAAACTAAGAGAAAGGGGTAGACTCCCTAGAAAAAAACATGACGATCCGGTGGCGGGAAGCTATCCTTGGTATCACAATGGATGGTGAACAGAACCGTCGTCGACTTAATGAACTATGGTAATAAAACTTGACCGGGCTAGATGTTAGGTTTGCAAAAAGAATTATAAAACTGGCTTTGTGCAAATGAACCACAACCATCCTTTGAGAATCCCCTATCATATGCATCTTTGTTGTGTTGACTTGCTGAGTACGGTTGGTACTCACCCTTGCTATACGCACAAACATTCAGATGTGGATAATGAAGACCCAGTAGACCCGTATGCATACTACCAGGTGGGTGTGGAAGACGATGGCGTCCAATAGGTCTTAGTTCCGGTCATTGCCTGTGGCAATGGCGTGCCGCTGCCTTATCTAATTCCTGCTTTTGATTGTATTCCGGACCGTTTGGTCCTATGTTCTAGACTTTGCCTTCGGGCTCTATATTGTGATATTATGTGTGTGTCGATGAATGTATCGTGCATTGGATGATTCAGCAATGTATTCGTGGGTACCAAGCTACATGATCCAGGGAAATGGTACTATGAACACGAATGATTCCCGTCCTCAAAAATGGGGTTCTACAACACCATGGACGATCTCGATGGCAAGATGGGGCAAGGTTTTATGTCGACCGACAAGCTTGAGGAAATTGATATAGGTCCAGGAGATAGGCCTAGGCCAACATATATTAGCAAAAACTTGTCTTTTCATTTTAGGACCAAGCTTATTGACTTATTAAAGGAATATAAAGATTGCTTTGCTTGGAAGTATTTTGTGATGCCTGATTGTGGAACATCGGCTCCCCATCAAACCTGGATATCGACAATACAAAAAGCCTCCCCGAAGGTTTAAAGTCGATATGTATGATGCGATTAAAGCCAAAATAACTCAACTGTATGATGCTGGTTTCATTCAGCTCTGCTGATATGCAGAATGGGTTTATAATATAGTCCTAGTAATCAAGAAAAATGGTAAGCTTAGGGTGTGCATCGACTTCAGAGATTTAAATAAGGCCACCCCTAAGGACGAATACCCCATGCCTATAGCCGACTTGCTAGTGGATGCATCTTCTGGCCACAAAATCATAAGCTTTATGGATGGCAACGCCGGGTATAATCAAATCTTCATGGCCGAAGAAGACATTCATAAGACAGCCTTCTGGTGTCAAGGGGCAATCGTCTTATATGAGTGGGTTGTCATGCCTTTTGGACTGAAAAATGCTGGGGCTACATATCAAAGGGCCATGAACTATATTTTTCATGACCTAATCGGCTTCTTGGTGGAAATTTACATTGACGATGTTGTTGTCAAGTCCAAGGAGGTAGAAGACCACATAGCCGATTTAATAAGGGTGTTGGAGCGAACTAGAAAATATGGTCTGAAGATGAATGCCGCAAAGTGTGCATTTGGCGTATTGGCTGGCCAATTCCTGGGCTTTCTTGTGCACAAGAGGGGGATTGAAGTGACACAAAGGAGCATCAACGCGATCAAAACTATCCAACCTCCCCAGGACAAGAAGCAGTTGTAGTTGTTGGTCGGCAAGTTAACTTCATAAGGCACTTTATAGCCAATCTATCTAAGAAGATGGAGTCGTTCACGCCATTACTACGGTTGAAGGCCGATCAAGCGTTCACTTGTGGGGTAGAGCAGCAAAAGGCTTTGGACAACATCAAGGATTATCTGAGCTCTCCTCCAGTGTTGATTCCTCTGCAAAAGGGAGTGTAGTTCAAGCTATATCTATTAGCTGATGAAAAGTCTATCGGCTTAGTTTTGATTTAGGAGGTCGAAGGAAAGGAGAAGACAATTTTCTATCTTAGCAAAAGACTTTTGGATGCAGAAACAAGGTACTCTCATGTGCAAAAGTTGTGCTTATGCCTATATATTTCATGTACAAAGTTGAGGCATTATTTGTTATCCAACGAGTGCATCATAGTTTGTAAAGCCGACGTAGTAAAATATATGCTATCGGCTCTAGTTCTGAAAGGACGAGTTGGAAAGTGGATATTTGCCTTGACAGAGTTCGATTTGAGGTATAAAGCGCCCAAAGCAGTGAAAGGGCAAGCCATAGCCGATTTCATCGTGGAGCACAGAGACGACTCAATCGGCTCGGTTGATATCATGCCTTGGACATTAACTTTCGATGGATCGGTTTGCACGAACGGATACGGCATCGGCTTGGTGATAATCTCTCCCAGGGGACAAGCTTTGAGTTCGCTTTTACCATCACACCCCATGCCACAAACAATCAAGCCGAATATGAAGCCGTTCTTAAAGGATTACAACTACGAAAGGAAGTCGAAGCTGATGCAATCGAAATAATGGGTGATTCACTGTTGGTCATCAGCTAGCTGTCAGGAGAATATGAATGCATGAACGATGTGTTGATGGTCTATTATCAAAAATACTGAGTGTTGATGGACAATTTTCGGCTAGTTACCTTAAAGCACATCCCTAGAGAGCAGAATTCAGAAGCAAATGATATGGCTAAAGGGGCATCGGGCTACAAGCCGATGACAAAAGAAGTTGAAGTGGAGATTGCAACCATCTCAGCCGACGACTAGAGGTATGACGTCTACAACTATTTACAGAATCCTTCCTAGTCGGCCTCAAGGAAATTACGCTAGAAGGCTTTGTGATATGTTTTGTTCGATGATGATCTATACTATCGGACGATCGATGGCATACTACTCAAGTGCCTAAGTACTGATCAAGCCAAAGTGGCCATAGGAGAGGTGCACGAAGGAATTTGTGGTACTCATCAATCGGCTCACAAGATGAAGTGGTTACTTCGGAGAGCTGGGTATTTTTGGCTGACTATGATTGAAGATTGCTTCAAGTATTATAAGGGTTGTTAGGATTGTCAGAAGTTTGAAGCTATCCAGAGGGCACCAGCATCAGCTATGAATCCTATTATCAAGTCTTGGCCATTCAGAGGTTGGGGAATCGACATGATCGGCCAAATCAATCCACCCTCGAGCAAGGGACACAAGTTTATATTGGTGGCAACGGATTATTTTACCAAGTGGGTGGAAGCAATTCCCTTGAAGAAGGTTGATTCCGCGGATGCAATAGAGTTTGTTAAGGAACGTATCATATAAAAATTTGGCATCCCTCAGACTATCACTACGGATCAGGGATCTATCTTTGTCTCCGACGAGTTTGCTCGATTTGCCGACATCATGGGGATTATGTTGTTAAATTCTTCACCATATTATGCTCAGGCTAATGGACAAGCTGAGGCTTCGAACAGAAGTTTAATCAAGCTGATAAAGAGGAGGTCGCTGAGTACCCAAAACAGTGGCATAGCCGATTGGCCGAATCACTATGGGCTTATCGGATGGCCTGTCACGGATCAATCCAGTGAAGGATTACGCGGAAGCTACGATAGCTAATGACAAATTTTTTCTACCGCGCAAACCAGGAACGCTTGCAAGTAAGGGTCAATAGATCATTACTGATTGGAGTATGCAGTGGAAATAGCCAATCAGGAGCTATCCGATCCGAAACAGTGCCAGCCGATCATAGCCGATTCACTGATAGCCATTTTCCAAACAGCCGATCCGACGTAGCCGATCCAATGTAGCCGATCCGACATAGCCGATCCGACGTAGCCGATTCCTGATGCCGGATCCGATCCAACCTTAGCCGACTCGCCGATTCGCCCGACCGCGCTTGCCTCACTCAGAAGCGCCCAACCACAGCCGATTCGTAGCCGACGAATAGCACCGCAATGTAGCAGCGCCTCTACCGGTATCCACACGTCCGGGAACAGAACGCCTAATATCCGTGTACTAGCACAAGATGCAAGGCTAGGGTTTGGCTCGTAAGTGGGGAGGGTTTCCGTGGTGATTGATCTCGCCGACTTCTGAAGCTGCGCGTGATCAGATTGATTCGGTTCCAATTAACCTCTTGCAGCTCTCCACCCCTCCCCCTTATATATAGAGTTGGCCAACTAGGTCTAGTGGCCGACAAGACTCTATTTTGAATCGAATCCCATCCGAATCTCATAGAGTTGGCCGCCCATACTTCGTAAGCCCATAGGACACTATATTAAATCGAATCCTATCTGAACTGAGCCATATTCGAGTCCAACTCGAATACTTGTTCTTATCCTCTTAAGCGTGTGACCCTGTAGGTTTAGGTATACTCGGTTTTGGCTCGAGTCCAACTCAGCCGACTTGTCAACAGCGTCCCCTAGCAGCACAAATTGACACCATAGCATAGAAGAATATAATATCGGCTCTGAACCTGTAATGTGTACACAAATCCCTTTGCCTCATGATACCAATTAAGCTATAGGCAAGATGTGTGTCATCCCTTCAATAGCTTAACCATTCACTCGAATTGTATTGGATTATCTATCTGTTGATTGACTCCTCAATCAACTCGGCATGGCCATGCACTTCCATAATCCATTACCTCGTGGGGCCCAGAGATATCTCTCCCAAAGGAGGGGCAAATTCCATCTTGATCACTCACATCCCACTTCATGTTCCATAGCAAACCCGAAGACAACTTTTATAACTACCTAGTTACGGAATAGCATTTGGTAGTCCTGTCGAAACTTGGTTTCGGCAATAGAAATTTGGGGGTGCAGTCAAGATCGCCAAGCTCGATGGGTTAAGTGGAAAACAAGGTTAAGAGAGGTTCAGGCCCTCTCGTGAGGTAATACCCTACTCCTGTTTCAAGGATTCGATCCGCCGAGTGTTTATTGATCTCAAGATGTCGTGTGTCTAACAACTCGTATGTGCTTAGTCTTCATCTGATATCCCTCAAGGGACGCCCATACCCCCCTTATATAGTCTTGAGGGGCGGGCTTACAAGTCGGAAAACCTATCTTACTCTAAGTCGGTTTCCTCAATCTTACCAAACCGTGACTACAGGCCGTTGCCTTATCTAATCGGTAACATAATACCCAAGTCATAGCCAGTTTACATAATTGGCAGGAGCAATCTATCCCTATCTCCAGTCGGATAAGCTCGCCATGTGGATATCCAATTGCCAAAATTTCCATAGTAGCCCCCGAGTCCTTTGCAGCCAACGAGACAACTCAGCCTCGAACCAAAATAACTCATAGCCACACAACTATTTGGCCAAGTGCTTCTGGCGCCGAGTGGTTCCATCACCTCAGCCTAAATCTACTGAGTGGCTCCGAAGACTGTGAAGGGCTGGAAAATATCCAAAAAATTATCAAAAATAAAAATCTAGGTGCATCTCCTGATTCACCTAATTAGGTGTAGCCCCCGACTATGTGGTTAGTCGAAATCAGACTAAACATATAGTCAAGAACTATAAAAAATCATTCTCATATAAATGCTTAGCTAAGCTAAAGCAATCATAAGAATCACATCACTCGGCAAGCTCATGCTTATCCGAGTAGATTTGCCCGAGCCGTCTCGGAACAAATAATTTAATTAGCCCTCATGGGTAAGAAATCAATTCACTCGGCAAGCTCATGCTTATCCAAGTTGATTTGCCCGAGTCATCTCAGAACAAATAGCTCAATCGACCCTCGTGGGTAAAAAACACTTGGCAAGCTCATGCTTATCCGAGTTAACTTGCCCGAGTCATCTTGGAACAAATAATTTAATCGACCCTCATGGGTAAACAAATTTTTCAGTGATCTGAAAAATAAGACCAAAATATTAAATAGCTCCTGCCATAATATTGGTCTTAATCTAAAAAGATCTTCACTAAGGTGGAAAAATAACATTGATATAATCATTTAACCAAATGCTTAGAAACCAAACAGTCCCTGTTGTCAGGACATCCATGAAAAGCTTAACTGTTTGTCACCTTTCAAATTGCATCGTGCCAACTTCTCATGAAATTGCGCAAACCGCGGTATGAAAGGATTTTAAAGGTATTGGGCTATGTGACACGTGTATATTGCCAAGGCAAATCTGTTTAAGTCCATCCACTTAAGTCCCTAAGGACACATGTCAAGCCACACCTTAGCTGGGCCGCAAGTCTCTCATGGGCTCAGCCCAATTGCGAGATAACTTGGTAAAAAACCCTCAAGTCTTTTTACGAACCCTCGAGGTCATCCCCGCCACTTCGTCTTCCCAAAAATTTCCTCTTTCGCACTGCTGTTCACCAGCTCTCTGCCTTTGTCCCGATTGCTCCCATCTTTCTCTTTGCAGGAGGCCTTAGAACATAGACCCCACTAGGCAGAGTGAAGGCCCAAAATCATCTGCAGCGGCCGAAGCGACAAGGCCTGCAGAACAAGAATCCCAGGGCCCTCTCCTGAGTGAGAGCGCTCCAAGTGAGAAGCCCCCACCTCTCAGTGAGGATGTCCGAGCAAAAAACCCCATTTGCCGACCAAGAGACCCCATTGGAAACCGAGTCAGTGAAGAAGATCTCCCATTGCCACCCAAGATGCCCGGCGAGAGCGGTCGGGTGTAAACCAAGAAGAAAGAGGCAGCCGGGAAGTACCAGTCAAGGGTTCGACCATTGATGCTGCTAAGCTTTGAAGTGGTCTTCTGACTTTAGTCTTCAATCTGTCTTTTCTTTGTCTTCATTTATCTTCTTTAAATCGATCAACAAAAGAGGAGGAAATCCCCAGGCTGCAATCTTCGGAGGCCTGGATCTCAATGACTTTGTGAATGTTGCTTGTAAACTCTGATGTGAACTTATAAATATCTAGCTTATTTATGTCAATGCCTTGACCCGAGTATTCATAGAAAATTTCTTAAGTAATTTTCGTCCGACTGTCACCAAGCCTAAGCTTGATTAGGTCATCAAAAAATTCTCAGTCCTTATATATTGAACTCGAATCAAAACACTAAACAATGATAAACCAAATATAAACAAGTTATCAAAGAACACCATGCTTTGTTGACACATATGCAGCCCCCGACTGCTAACTCAAGAAGTCGTCTTGCTTGAGGTTGGCAGTCAAGAATAACATGAAACTTGAGGCAATTTAAGCATAGTATCATCGAAGATGTTCGATGTTCCAAGAGTTATCCACCATGGATCCATCTTCACGCTTTAGTCGATATGCTCCTGGCCGAGTCACCTCAGCGATTATATATGGCCCTTCCCATAATAGATATAATTTGTGACGGTCCTTGGTGGTTTGAATCTTGCGTAGAACTAGATCGCCAACAATAAAAGCTCGTGCTCGGACATTGCGGCTGTGGTATCGTCTGAGTCCTTGGAGGTATCTTGCCGACTGGGTTAGGGCTGCCTCTCGGGCTTCTTCCAGTCGGTTAGATCGTCCACTCGGTCTTGATCATAGCGCTCGTCGTTGAAGCTGCGGACCCGTAGGGATTCATACTCCATTTCGTTCGGCAACATGACTTCTGCCCCGTAAACCAGGAAGAAAGGAGTTTGGCCGGTAGCCCGACTGGGTGTAGTCCGCAGAGACCATAGAACCGAGGGGAGCTCTTGAACCCATTTACCGGCATAAGGATTTAACCTGTCAAACACTCGGGCCTTGATGCCTTGAAGGACCACGCCGTTGGCACGCTCAACTTGTCCATTGCTTTTGGGATGTGCGACCGATGCATAGCAGATTTTGATGCCGAAGTCTTCACAGAATTCCTTAAAGATGCCTCCAGTGGATTGAGTCCCATTGTCGGTTATTATTCTGTTTGGGACGCCGAACCTGTGCACAATGTTGAGGATGAAATCTCGTGCCTTGTCAGCAGTGATCGTAGCAACCGGCTTAGCTTCGATCCACTTGGAGAACTTGTCAATTGTGATGAATAAATGTGTGAATCCTCCTAGCCTTTTTGAAAGGACCAACCATGTCTAAGCCTCGTAACGCAAATGGCCAAGATAATGGAATCGTTTGTAGCTCTTGGGCTGGAACATGGCTTTGCCAAGCGAAGAACTAGCAACCTTCATACGTTCGGGCCACTTTGTCGGCGTCGGAGACCGCCATAAGCTAGAAAAAACCTTGTCTGTAGGCTTTGCCCACCAAGGTGCGTGCTGCCGCATGACTTCCACATATACCTGAGTGGATATCTTGGAGTAGTTGTCGTCCTTCCTCAGGCGTGATACATCTCATTAGGGCTCCAGAGGGGCTCCTCTTGAACAATTCAGAGTCGACCATGACATACGCTTGACAACGGCGTCGGACTCGTTCCACCTCATCCCGGTCTTCCGGCAGCTCTTGCTGAATTAAAAATTTAATGAGCGGTGTCCTCCAGTCAGCGTCAAGTGTGGCGACTTGATTTGTAGCTTGCTCGTTGGGAGTTGGTTTTGTTGCCACAGTTGGTTCATAGAGATGCTCTACGAATACGTCTGTTGGAGCAGCTTCTCGTTTGGACCCGAACTGCGCCAACTCGTCAACTGCCTCATTGTTATGTCTCAAGACATGGGATAGCTCCAGTCCATCAAACCTGTCCTCAAGTTTGCGAACTTCTTGCCGATAGGCTTCCATGGTGTCGTTCAAACAGGACCAGTCTTTCATCACTTGATTGACAACCAGCTGGGAATCTCCTTTCACAACCAACCGTCGTATCCCTAGTGAAACAGCAAGTTGCAGGCCATGCAGCAGGGTTTCGTACTCGGCGACGTTGTGTGAGGCGGAGAAATGAATGTGAAGAACATATCATAGCCTTTCCCCGTCGGGGAGATCAGCACGACTCCTGCTCCCAAGCCAGTGATCCTCCTGGATCCGTCAAAGTACATGGTCCAGTATTGTAGGTCTTCTCGAGGTACATCTTCTTGTTGTTCGGTCCACTCGGCCAGGAAATCCGCCAGGGCTTGTGACTTTACAGACGTCCTCGCCTTGAAAGTTAAGTCCAGCGGCATCAGTTCCAGGGCCCACTTCGCGATGCGCCCAGTCGCCTCCCGGTTGTGGATGACATCGCCGAGTGGAAAGGAAGTGACGACGATGACCGAGTGACCCTGAAAGTAGTGCGCATATTTCCTCGTGGTTATCAGAACACCATATAGTAATTTTTGTACCTGGGATAGCAAATTTTGGCTCTTGCCAGCGCTTCGCTAACAGTCGTCTTCATCAGTCATCTTCTTGTTTAGTTGAGCCGCATATTGTTCAGCGAATTGCTTATAAATAAAGCAGTCCTTGGCCGCATGCTTGTGGTTTGGATGATGCGTGCACTGAGCGTTCATGATTGCGTCGTAGGCCGCGACTCTGGGACGGCGCTGGGAGTTGGACGTCGTGGCAACCAGGTCCTCAGGCCGGCGCTTGCGATCCTTCTGGCCCTGGTTGTTGTTGCCATTATCCTTTGTAGGATGCCGGCTTCCTCCCGAATGCTTGTCGTCCCTTCAGTCAGGCCGGTCTTGCCGCGCCGCCTTGATCGCATCGCTAGATTTGGCATAGGAGTTCGTTGTCTCGAACATTTGCTTCACTGTCTTCGGTGGCTTGTGCCCAAATTTTCTGATAAACAGGTCATCATCGACTCCCTTCTGGAAGGCGGCGATGATGATGTCGTCGGTGATGTTGGGGATTTTGTTGCGCTTTTCGGAGAAGCGCCGGATGTAGTCCTTCAATGGCTCATCTGGCTTCTGGACGACGTTGTAGAAGTTGAAGTGGGTTCCAGGCCTTTCAAAGGTGCCTTGGAAGTTGGCGATGAAGTGATCCCTTAGTTTGCTCCACGAGCTGATCGAGCCTCTTGGCAAGCTTGTGAGCTAGTTCCTGGCCGAATTGGCGAGGGCAACAGGTAAGTAATTGGCCATGGCCTTGTTGTCTCCTCCTGCTGCGTGGATGCCGAGGGTGTACACGGTTAGCCACGACTCGGGGTTGGTCTTCCCGTCATACTTCTCGATTCCTGTCGGCTTAAAACCGTTCGGCCAGCGCACTCGGCGTAAGTCCCGAGTGAAAGCGGATACTCCGTCGTCATTGCTGTTGGGCGAGCCCCTTCGATCCTCGCGGGAGCGTTGATCTCGTTCTTGATAGCGCCGGTCAAGGACTTCTCGCAGATCACTCGGTGGGGTCCTTGGCAGGCTGCTTCGGTAGTCGGAGTTGTTGCTGCGGCGGACCCGGATATGGACGGGTGGACGTCCATGCCGCTTCTCGCGGGAGTCGGCCGATTGTTCTTGCCGCTTCCGCGTGATCTCATGCCGAAGGTCTCTTGACCTAGTGGCTGTCTGATCTTGTTCGGGCCTCTTGTAGTCCTTCGACCGCAGCGGCGGAAGTCGGCTTCTGTCGGGCGTTTCTGCCATGGACTCAGTCGGCCTTCGTGCTGAGGTGGAGGGAGAACCACTAGCTGTAGCCGCGACAATGGTCTTGATTTTATCCAAGATTGGCGTCACGTCAGGGGGTGCCATCTCGATTACAGTGTCCAAGAGGGTGAGAGCGGCAACGGCGTTCTGCTGAGGCGTCTGGAAGATGTTGGTGTTATGGATTCGCGTCTGAAGTATGGCTTCCCGAGCGGATCGTCCGGTCGCCCTCAGGTCCCTCTTTCTCCTGTCGGCTTCCTCCTTGCGCCTCTTCTCATCTTCCGCCAGCTTGCGCTCCTGCTCAAGCCTGGCTTGTTCTTCCTCTGCGACCCTGCGGGCCATGGCTGAGTCGGTCTCGGCCACCTCAGCCATGAGGACGTCAAAGCAGTCCTTATCACAGTCGGAGTCATTGGCCTCGTCCGAGGGGATGCCGTAAAGATCGTCAAAGCCTGAAGAGCTGAGGTACTCATCGAGCTCCGAGGACGAGCATGACCCGAACGGTTGGAGGATGACGGCGATTTCCCTTGAGCCCGGGTGGTTCGAATCTGGATCGTTCCAGTCTGAGCCGTAACTTGATGACGTGGATCCCTCTGAGTGGGTCGATCTCGATTCGGGGGAGAGGAGTTTGCAGTAGGTTGCAGTGGCGTTTCGTAATCCAAACGGTGCCGAGAGGGTTTCTCCCTCTGAGTGGATTGATTCCGACGGGGAGGCGAGAAGACAGCTGTAAATTTCAGCGGCGTTCGGTAATCCGAATGGCGCCGAGTGGATTCCTCCTTCTGAGTGGATGGACTCGATCTTGGAAGTCATGACTTTGTAGTAGGTCTCGGCGTTGTTCGGTAACCCGAGAGGCACCGAGTGATTCCTCCTTCCAAGCGGGCAGCACCCAATTCGGAAGTTAGAACCTCGTTGTAGATCTCGGCGTTGTTTGGTAGCCCGAACGGCGCCGAGCAGGTTCTCCCTCCCGACTGGTCCGAATACGAGTCAGGGACGGAGAGCTTGTCGAAGGCTTGGGCGGCGAAGTCGTCGATGCCTGATGAAGATCCCATCACGCTTGCCGGCGAGATTGTCGAAGAAGTCTTGACGCGCGGGCCCCTACCTGGCGCGCCAACTGTCGAAACTTGGTTTCGGCAATAGAAATTTGGGGGTGCAGTCAAGATCGCCAAGCTCGATGGGTTAAGTGGAAAACAAGGTTTAGACAGGTTCAGGCCCTCTCGTGAGGTAATATCCTACTCCTGTTTCGGGGATTCGATCCGCCAAGTGTTTATTGATCTCAAGATCTCGTGTGTCTAACAGCTCGTATGTGCTTTGTCTTCATCTGATATCCCTCAAGGGACACCCCTTACCCCCCTTATATAGTCTTGAGGGGCGGGCTTACAAGTCGGAAACCCTATCTTACTCTAAGTCGGTTTCCTCAATCTTACCAAACTGTGACTATAGGCCGTTGCCTTATCTAATCGGTAACGTAATACCCAAGTCATAGCCGGTTTACATAATTGGCAGGCGTAATCTATCCCTATCTCCAGTCTGTAAGCTCGCCATATGGATATCCGATTGCCATAATCTCCACAAGTCCCAAAGTAGGCTACTACACATGTTGGAATCCAAGATGATCTCAGGTCTAAGGACTTTGCAAAAACACTACTTGAGACCAACTAATGACACATTAATTCCTGTAGTTTCTCATGGTGGGTCTATCCAACAATGTGTTCCCTAACACATGTCCATGTATATTGATTTGGTATCTCCATACCATGATCTATGAGACATGATCATCAATCAATAAACATGCCGATCTTAGAATCATATTTGTTCCAATAATATGATATATATGATCAGTGATCATTTAGAAATAGATTCATACATATAGAGTCTTATAAATAAGTCACGTACTTATTGATCAATACAAGATGTTTATTTCATGGAACTGAATAACACTTTATTCATTTGTACATAAACATTGACCATGATATCCAACCTCTCCATGTTGCCTCTAGGGCATATCACTAACATACAGGTGCATCCGTACAAGTTGGTCTACAGACATGAAGTAGTTTTGCCATGGGAGAATATCATCGGGTGAAGAAGGATTCAGTTGCAGGATGAGTTGACAGTCGATGACTATTATAACTTGATGGTGGATGAATCTGAAAACCTAGTTTTGTCAAGGATGCATGCCTTGGAGAAGGTGACTAGAGATAAAGAACGGGTGGCTCGTCATTATAACAAGAAGGTTGTGCCTAAGTCTTTTGAAGAAGGCAAGCTCGTTTGGAAGATGATATTGCCGATCGGTTCAAGAGATAGCAAATTTGGCAAGTGGTCACCTAACTAGGAGAGCCTTTCAAGATCCACAAATGTGTCTCTGAGGGAGCTTACATGCTGGAAGGATTGGACGGAGAGGTGTTTGGAAGGGCTCTTAACGACAAGTACGTGAAAAAATATTACCCCAGTATTTTGATCAATTCATGATTCGGCTAAGTCCTAGACCGATCCATGTTAGCCGATGTGTCGTGAGACTATACACATCACCGTTAGAACATCTGCACTCTAAGTTTTTCCCCTCTGATTCTTCAAATCGGCTGAGTGTAGCCAACAGGTGTTGGATGGTTTTATCTTATAATTTTATCAATGCTGAAGGTAACATTGAGAAAATTAGGGGGGCATATATCATACAAAGTCAGAAATCAGAATGAGAGGACTTCAAAACATCAAGACTTTTTGAGCTTTTAAAAATTTTTATGCGAGGACTGAGTGAATTGGCAGAGGATATTTAAAGCGCAACAAGCTGATTACAAAAGTCATATGTATAAGCTGAGACAAAGAGTTTTGAAGACTAGCCCTATTACATCCCCAGGAATTTTTCGATGGCCGACGTCGCTTTTTCCTTGATGGCTTTAATTTGATCGACTATTGCAATGTCTTCCTCCTCGGTACCCGGAATCACTTTGGCCGACATATTTAAATCTCCCAAGTATTTGAGGGTGGAAGTCACCTTGCCCTTTAGCTCTTCAGTAGCCTTGGGAGATCGGCTAGCACTTGCTTCTCTTCAGCAATTTTTGCCCTGCACTCCTCCAGCCTCGCCAGCAAATCGGTTTCTTCTTCTTCAAGTTGGCTTATTTTTGCGTGTGTAGCCGATGGCTCAGCCGCCAGCTCGTCCAACTTGGCCTTTTTGGTTACTAGGTTCTGCACAGTGGCATTAATTGTGGCCGCCAAGTCGGCTTGAGCTTGCCAATCAATCATCCTCTGCACGACCCGTACCAGCTTGAACCAATGGAGGTCGATGAATATAGCCTGGGAGATTGTTTTGGCCAAGTCTTCAGGAAGCTGGTTTTGAATATCATTGAAGCGTGCTTGGATCGGCCCGCACTCCATGACCAATTGGTCCAAGTTAATATCTAGCCGACGATGGATATCTTGAAGCTTTTCCTTGAGATCATCGGCTATAGCGGCCTGATCCTGGTTGGTGGCTTCTTCTTCTTTGATGATGGACTCTTTGATATCGAACGAGACTAGATCGGCTAGAGTCTACAGAAAAGATCAAGATGATTAAAATGGAACATGGATAGACAATATAATTCTTGAGAAAGAGAAGTATGCTTATTCGGACGGCAGGAGCTGGTGTAGGTTCTTCTTCAGCGTGGTGGCTGCCCGTAGCCAATGGAGTTCTCTCGCTTGACGCATGGGGGGCAGCCGATGAAGACTGAGCAGGCTACAAAAAGGACAAATGTCGGTACCGACTGGCCTAGTAAAAACAAGCAAGAAAAAGATAGAATTAAAGATTACCGAAGAAGCCGGATGAGGAGGCCGATTGGCTAGTCTTTTGAGCTACAAAAAAGTACTTGGTCAGGGATCAAAGGATTATTATTTGAAGATCAAATTGAAGAAGCGAGGGTACATACCAGTCATTTTGGGGATGAGGGGGTCTTCTGAATCTGTTCATCGTCTGGCGGTGTGGTTGTACTTTGGTTTAAGCTGCTTGATGCCGCTGCCTCTTCAACGGTTTGGGAGATCTCCTCGTCCATGACCTCTTTATTAAGTGCTTCCTCTATGCTAGGGTCGAGAGAAGGTAGGCTATTGGCCGATGCAATGGGCTTTGACTTTTTTGTTTCTTTCTAGGTGCAGCCGATGGACCGGCAGCTGATGGGGCGGTTCTCTTCTTCGTCGATACGGCCTCGCGGGTTTGGACATAAAGTCGTGTCCTTACCTTCGACGCATTGAAGCCGATGGCTGATGGAGCGTAACCGCCACCGTTTGGGATGAAGCCCAGCTGATACTCGATGGAAATGCCCGAATTTCTCACCGTGGGGGGATCTGAGTCTGTCGTCTGCAAAGGAAAAAGTGTTAAATTGTCAGGGTGAAGATAGCAAATTCCTCAAAGGAAAATGTTGAAGGGTGAAGATACTTACAGAAGGGATTTCGTCTGGCAGAAGAGTAGTGAGGTACATTGAGGCGCGTTGATGGAAGATGTGTTGCTTGATCTCCACCCACCACTTATCAGAAGCCGCACCTCTTCTGTGGGCCAGTTCCAAGATCCCAATGCTGCCGAGGGGTGGGCTCTCTATCTCCATCAGTTTGTTCATCATGATCTTTGAGTCAATCACCCCTCGGGTTTCGATTTTGTCAGCATAATAACAGCCGATGGGCAGCTGACCGAGACCAAGTTGCCTTACAGCCGATGCAGGGTAATAAAATTCATAAGTCTTTACCACGTTTGGACCCTGATGTATCCCAACCGGCAATATGCAAGGAGTGAGTGCCATGGTGAAGATTTCTCTGCACTTGGGATATTTATCTGAGTTGATTTCATCCAAGTTTAGTTCAATCGGCAACTCAAACTCTACTCGGTCTTCGTAGAAAAACAAAGTTTGATTGTTCTTTGCTAGGCCGTCACAGAAGGAAATGAACCATTCAGCCAGCAGCTCACTTGATTGCTTCGATCCAGTGTGAGTAGTTGCGGCTTCCCTGAAAGACAGACATCTCCTGGTGGTCAGTTCGTTTCCCTCATCATCCTCAGTCAGCTATAAGAGAGGGAAGCGTGCATTGGCTAGTTTTGGCCGTCTGGAGAATTTCTGAGTTAGCAGTACAAGCCACAGCTATAGAAACCATGAGGGGCCTCCAGTGCTAATCGATGCATCAACTGCTATCTTGGGCGCTGCCTGGCTCAATGTTTGATAGAGGTAGCCTAGAAGTAATTTGCCCAAGGGATGTTTTCTCTTGTTGACCAGGGCTTCGGCTACTACTTGCCAATTTGCAGTCGGGCCACAACTAGAGCCGCAGAAGATAAACTTCTCTAACCACATCATGAGGAACGTTGCATGCTCTCTGGTGCTGATGGGCCCAATTCCCATATTGATGATAACATATCCATTCCAGCCTCCCATTGCCTTAGTCTTAAAAGAAAATTGAACCTTGATGTCTAGCCGATTAGGATTAGCCAATGACATAATGTCAAGTCCTGTTATCATGAAGACATCGGCTAAGGTTGGGGTCATTGGGCCTTGCTGGAAGAGGAAGGCATTAAGGGTATTGTTCCAGAAATAGCTGGCAGCCGACATAATGGTTCGTCTTTGGGCATGTCGGCTACTGAAAGGACCAAGCAGTGCGCTATGCCGATTTCTTCCTAGTGGCTATGTTTGCTAGGCTGCATCCTGTTGTACCATGTGGGCCAGGATTTATCAGTCGAAGGCCAAGACTTGAAAGTGTCGTTCCAGTGGTCTAAATTGGGGTTCCTCATCCTATAGGGCAACCTATCGGTTTCGGCTATGATGAACTTAGCAGGGTCCTTGTTGCCAATAGGCCCTAGGAAGTATCTTTTGTCGTTGATTAAACTGGGAATTACTATTTGGTGTGCAAGGTGCTACAATGGAAAAAGGGGGTAGAATCAAGATTCGGAAAACTTAGAATTCAGATATGCGACTAAGAGCGGAAAAAGATAGGATTTGGCCAATGGGGCGTACCTTGGGGAACTCGGCGGGAGCAAAGCCGGATGGAGCAGCGGAGGCCGCCATTGCCGCGATCTTGGTCGCTAGAGGTGGAGGATTGATGCAGCGGAGCCGAGAGGATCGCCGAAGAGCTCGAGAACATTTGCTGGTTTTGTGGATCGTGAAGATGACGGCGTGAGTTTGTTCGGCGCGGCCGAGGCGTTATTTGAAGAGTTTTCGTAACGGTCGAAACAAACTTGACTTAGGGTTTTTCTAAGGATAAGATTGCACAAATCCACAACATCACTAATATCGTAGACTTGGGAGGCATGTGTTAACGACCAAATTTGGTAAGCAAATCCCCGAGTTTGAATCAAGATTGAAGCGGAATCGAAGGAAATGTGTAATCCTTGGAAAAAGAGCCGCATCAGCTGAGTCCGAATCAGCTACAGGGTTAGTCAGCTGAGTCCGAGTCGGACTAGGATAGCCGATAGCCGATTTCGATCGGGAGCTGAAGGTGGAACCAATCCCGGAAGGGAAGCTTAGAGATAATTATTGGATTCGGTTTCCATAGTGCTTCAAAGATGTTGCCATCTATGGATAATATCCCACAACGGCAATTGTATCTTGCAATTGTATCTTTAAGTTGGGATATTTTGTATAGTTTCCTTTATAGATAATGTCGGTTTGTTTAGAAATATTTGTCATCTAATCTATAATAGGAATCGTGTCTGTTACATGATCATTGTATATCCAGGTATAAATATAACCCAAGACCATGTAATCAATATACAATCACATCAACTCAATACAACTTCGACGCATCGCCACCCTTTCTGTTTTTACTTTTCGACAAGTTCTTACCTCATTCTTGGGCTGCATCGGTTTCGATCTCCAAACAAGGTAATCTCTTGTTATAAGTGGTTTGTGTTATTGGGGTTAGTGCTTCCATCATCATGATACTCTGATCCTGATGTTTCAAATTGCTTAATTTATCATATGCGATATATAATTTAGATCAATGTCTAGATCTATATCTCAATCGGCTAATGTCTTTCTTAAGATAGCAACCGATAGAGCTAGACCCAGAGGTTGATTTAGGTTATATGGCGTATCCACCATCTAGTGGAATTTTCATTAGCCTATGTATATCTCGTGCTTCTTTTTGTACTTAATGCTGCATCATTCCGATCTATTAAGCCGCTCTTAGAATCATATAGATCTATTCGGCTCAATGAATATTATTAGAGATAGCACCGGGGTTTCAGTCGGTCTTACCTGTTTTAGCCATCTTTTATGTATTATTAATGTTAGATGTATTAAAGCCGCCTTTTATATTTAGATCTTAATCTATTTAAATATGCTAAGCCCGATATCAATCTGTTAAGTCACACATCCTCGTTTAGTATATTTAATTCAGATTAATATCTTCATATAAAACATATTAGAGTATTATCCGATTTACATTAGATCTACAACATTGGCTAAGCTATAAATATATGTAATTAGTATTCCGGTGTGTTTTTAGATATCAGTGATTTATACTATCTTGGTATACTACCGATCTATCCCAATCACTTAGTCTAAATGCACTTTGGAATGGTAATTATGTGTTATGGATATTTATAGCCGATCGAGTGGGATCTAATTACAATTTAATCGCCTATCCGTTGTTTCTTGCTGGTTACAGGATCAAACTAACTGGCACGCCCTACAAGTCACCAAAGGCGATCCAACTTGGACTTGCACTAGAGCTAAGCAGATCTCTCAGGCCAGTGCATGGGAAACTTTTCTCATCAACACTTACTGTGTCGAGTTGCTAGTTTTAGGGTTTCGTCGTTTAGAGTTTCGAGTTCTTGCCATGCTCTTCGCCACGTCAACCTTTCCGATTTGTGCTTGTTTCTGTTTCTTTTCGATCTTACTTCCTTCCTTTGAATCTGAATACCTTTTGAGTCAGAGTCTTTCCTTCCTTTTTCCCTATAATCGGATTGCCTTCTAGAGTCCTTTCTTCCTTTGAATATGATTTCCTTCCTTCTGAGTCTTTCCGTTTGAGTTGTTGGCCAAAAAAGGATAGAATAAAAGAGAGGGAAAAAGAGAAAGAAAAAATAAAAAAGGATAAAAAAGGATAAAAGATAAAGATAATAGGAATATACCTAGTTGAGTTGTAGTCTGCCTCACCGAAAAAAACCCTGACTCGGACCTCCTAACTTCAAACAGCCATAACTTTGACATACGGACTCGGAAACAAGCAAACTTTTTTTGAGATCGGGTAAACAAATTTACATTCAAAACCCCCAGCTTTGCTGGGTTTGCCTATTTTATTTTTGCCAAATTCGACTTATAAAGTCGTCGTTTTGAGGATTTAAGTTTCTACACAACTTTTAGAGCAACAACCCGATTTTCCATAGCCCATGTCCTTTGTCGATTGAGTTCAAATTTGGTGTGTTTCCATCCTTTATAGGGATGAAAACGGAACGGAAATATCCCGAGTTTGACCGCATCGTTTCCTACATTTCACCGTATCATTTTCTATATTTTCGGATAAAAATTCGGGCACCTAATTCGAATTCGGAATTCGTAGTACTAAATTCGAAATCGAAACGAATTCAGTTTGCCGTTTGTTCGACTGATTTCTACTTTTCTACATTATATTCGGGATGTTCTGCATTAGTTCGACCAAATTTGGGAGCAGCCAACTGGCCCGGCCCAGCCCATCTGCCCTGCCGAGTGGCACTGCCGATGATAAACGCCAACCAACCTAGTGCGCCGCCTCCCAGGGATCGCGCGAGTCACGCCGCCCCCGCCCGACACCAAATCGCGCTTCCGCCCGACTGGCGCGTCGCGCCGCGCCCCCGCCCCCCGACGCGGCGACGCCCGAGCGCTCCTCCTCATCCATCCCGTCCTGACTCCCGACTCCCTTACTCGCGCCGCCGCCGACACGCCTCGCCTCTTCCCGTCTCAGCCGGCAGCTCGGCACCCGCCAGTCCGCCACTCCGCTAGGCTCTCCGCCCCGCGTCGTGCCGCCACCCTGCCCGTCAATGGCGCCAACTGGAGTTGCTTCTGCTCCTGGAGCGAAGGGCAGGGATAGGGCGAATACCAAGAGTGTGCGCCACCTTCTAGCGCCGCCGACAGCTCCGGCACCGGCAGCAACGGCTTCTCCACCTCCGACGGCAGCTCCGACACCAGCAGCAACGGTTTCTTCTTCTCCAGCGCCAGGTACTGCAATTGGCCTCTATTGATATGGATGAGCTGCCTTCCGCTTTGGCCTGGGTGGAGGCAGATGTTCACCTGTACCATTTTTCTGAACCTTCAAAAAGTATTTCTGTGCATGGCTCCTTATCTGTCAAAAGAACAACATTTTTAGATTTAGCAGAGAGAAACCAAAATTATGTATGAGCATTTCATTTTAATGGGCACAAAAGCATGCCTTTTAAACTCTTTAGCATAGGCTACTGATATGCATTTTGAACTTTCAGAATTGGGTCATACTCCCAACTATTCAGCATAGCGTAGTTGTACCTGTAATTAGCAGGTACTAGTACTATATTTCAAGTTCTCAAATGTAATTCAACTTCGTGCTTGAGAAGTGTAATTCAACTTGATTGACCTAAAACTAGATTTGAACTAGAAGCATGAGTACTGTTTGATTTGAGCTTCACATGCTCCATCCCAATTTATGACGAGCAGTTTAATTTTTTCTTGGACAGCAGTTTAATTTCTCCCATGTTATTGTGGTGACCATGTTTCACTTTCATCTTGGCAGGATCAGGGGGTAAAAGGTCTGCTGAAAGTATTAACCTTAATTCAGAAGCATCAGTAGCACCATCTTGTGCATTCCCTACTTGTGCAACAGTAGGAACCACAACTCCAATTACTGTCGATAACAATGATGACCAAGAGGATGGCGAGAATGAGGAGGTTTCTGGCAAGAGGGCCAAGAAATGCACATCTTGGGTCTAGGAATATTTTACCAAGAAAAGGGAGTACGTAGAGGTGGAAGGAAAGCACATTGAGGAGATTTGGGGGTACTGCAATTTCTCTATGTGTACTCCAAAGTATAGAGATGAGGGTGTTAATGGGACGACTGCATTCAAGAACATTTGAGGTCAAAACACAGTACTGTGAAGGGACAACAATAGCTTCAAGTTGGTAAGAACAATGGTACTGTTCAGACTTACAAATATGACCAAGAAGCTACCTTGAAGAAATTGAATTTGGCAATAATCATGAATGAATATCCTTTCAATATAGTTAAGCATGAGTATCTTTTCGATTTCCTGAAATCTCTCCGTCCTACCTTTCCAAAAAAATCTCGTGTCACTGTAAGGAAAGAAATAATGGAAAGATACATTCAAGAAAAGGAAACTCTGTATGCACACTTGAAAACTCTTAAGTGCCGCTTTAGTGCAACAATGGATATGTGGACCTCATGCCAAAACAACAACAACTAGTGAAGTCACTGAAGTGGCTGCACCGGCACATGCACCTAGCAAAACAGTTGATGTATTAATGGGACATGTAGACCATGACCTTGAAGAATTCTTAAATGATGCAAGAACCTTCTATGGTTGAGACAAATGATTTGGAGAGGTATATGTTGGAACCACTACAGAAAAATGTTATTGAGTTTGACATCTTAGCATGGTGGAAAAACAAGAGAGAAGAGTATCCTATCCTTTAACAGATTGTTAGGGATGTAATGGCTGTACAAGTATCAACGGTAACCTCCGAGTCTGCTTTTAGTGCTGCTGGTCGTGTTATTGATCCCAATCGTAGTCGTCTTGATCCCGAAATGGTACAAGCATTAATTTGCACAAAGGATTGGGTTGCTGCAGCAAATAAAGGTGCTTATTTCATCATTTTTTCATTTGGACAATACTAATGCAGGAGAACATTTATTTGATTTTGTTCCTTTCTAAATTTTTTCATATTCTAAAATGGTTGGATCAATTGTGAGTTATCTTGAGGTTGACGCTTTGACTAATGTTGTGACTAAGATGAAAATTGAGGCATGTTTGAATCTTTATTGACTACAATGCAATGCTACTGCTACTGCTACAATTTGAATAGTTGGTGTGTGTTTAGTTTCCTCTTGCCATGACCAAAGATCAAAAAATTGTGTATGTAGCTTTCACATAATGGTTATTTGGTCTCTGTATGTAAGCTGCAAGGAAATGTAAGGTGCAGTCGTGCAGGTAGCATGTGAGGTAACATAGCTTCTGTTTCCTTACTTGTAGGACAATGAGGACATCAGGAGGACAATGAGGGAGAAAAGACATGGAGAGTGATCCTGACATCATGGATGATGCTGATGAACTATAGACCGTAGACGTTCATGTCCTGTTAATTGTTTATTCTAGACTTATTATGTATTTGGTTGTGCACTTCTTTAATTATATGTCGTATGCACATGCACTTGAACTAGATCATGCACTTTTTTACCTGTGAACTTGTTATGTATTTGGTCCTCCACTTGTTTAATGCTATGCACTATGGTCTATGGGTCGGTATTTCGTATTGAATTTCCGTATATCGACCGTGTTCGACATAATTCCGATCGAATTGGTTCTCCTAGATTGCCCGACTTGTTCGTGTTCGTTTTCTTGTCCGACTTGTTTGTATTTTTTTCATTTTCGTATTTCAAATGTAAAAGTAGAAACAATTGAGGAGTTTTTCGACCCAGTTCGACCGCTTTCATCCCTAATCCTTTGTGCTCTTGATCACAGAAAAAATACAGAAACATCATTCCCAAAAAAATTAACGCACACCTACACCCTTCCTCCTATCATCCTTGTTGGATTGTGTTTTGTGGCATCATTTGTAGAGAGGCTCACGTCTCTATAACATCTTCTCTAGGACCAGCACGGTACCAATTTGGAACAATTATTCAACTTGTTTTGACTAACGTGGTTTCTAGTTTTCCTTCGGAGAGAGAAGCCCACCTATAGCTCCACCTTCCCGACTACAACTTCATAGGTTGTTCTTGCTGCTGCTGCACCGATACACCTCTCCCAAGGTTACCGACCTGATGGTTGCCGTTACCTCCTGTCAGGCAAGAATTGGTAAGAGCTTGTGTGGATAGGTTGCGAGGGAGTTCCTTGCAGTAGCCACATCCTATTAGTTATAGGGCTTTTATTCCTTCACTTGTTTTCCTTGTTGTCTGTTGGTATTTCTTACGACCACAGATAAAATCTGCAAGCGCACGGAATACCATTGTAGCACTTCACCCAGGGAGTATTCCCAGGGATATCGAATCCAAAGAATGGTAGGGAATATCTAAGAGAAAGGATCATCCAAGGACATCCAATATTAGGTAGACGATAGTATAGAGAGGATTACTATGGTTGTGGCTCTAGGAAGCTGGTAATTACTTTACTTTCTTTACTTACTTTGGGCACCGGCTTACACTCGATCTGCTAAGTGACTCCTGTCTGCAGCTCTACGCCGTACCCGAACGTGGAGGAATACAAAGGATGGATAGGGCTGTCACCACCTGCCGTCTACCTCTCACTCATTGAGTACGAGGCAAACAAAGATAAACTCTAGCCTAGACACCACGTCTAAACTATTGAATACTACTCTAGCCTCACGCAAGAACACCCATCTTCATCAGGGGTCTTAGTACTAGAGCACCCAACTTCGAGCGATGATCCTGCAAGCAAAATTAAAGTAAGGTAAAGTACTCAATGTAAATGCTTAACAACGAAATTAAACACGAAGACTTACTTTACTGAAGAAAGTATTCGTCGAGGTACAGGGCTGAAGGTCGGTACCGGGAATCCCAGCACTCCTCCGAACTACCCCTTGGAGAAAACTCCAACATTTGGGGCACTCAATTCGGAGCTTTCCCTCACTCTCTAACCTATTCACTAAGCCTTTGGAGTGAAGATTTAATCTTCTTGGAGGTGTATTGAGATGAAGTAGAGTGCCTCCTTTTATAGCCCTCAATGTCAGTTTGATGGCGGTTATTAACCACCATACCATCCTAACCGTCACTAGGGACGAATAGGGAGCTGCCACATGAAAGGTGGGGATGAACGGCCGCCAAACTGGTTCGGCCGAACCCTGGTCAGCACTGGTTTCCCCCGTTTTTCTTTAGGCACTGACATGTGGGCTCCTAAGGTGGTTCCCGGGTGTTTGGTCTCACTTTACGATGGTTTCACCCGACTTGTGGGCCCTTCGTCCGTGGGAAGCTGACATGGCGATCGCCAATTGGTTGGAGTTGTGTTTCTTCACCACGAAAGCACACTTTTACTTCATTTTGATACATAAGTGTCACATCCTGGAAAATCTTGGAATGGAAGTAACAATAAGATTGAATAGTGTAAATTTTGAACCCAAAAACTTTCTTTTGATCAAAGAGCGAAATGCGGTTTACATGTATAGGGTGCATATACGTGGTAAGGTAAAATCCTTTTTGGAATATTGTTGAAAGGAGCCCTGGAAAAAATGAGTAAAATACCCAAATACTTGCAAAGCACCTCAGCAAATAAACTCTAAAGAGTGGAACACATCATTAGAGTTGGAAATGGTGAATTTGTACAAAGATAGATTTGACCATAGTGAATTTTTCCAAGTGCTAGAGCTGGCCGACACAGAAATCTGAGCCGACTTTGAACCATTGCCAAAATAAATCCAGCAAGCCCCAGGTGGTGAAACTTAGCAATGTCGTAGATTGAGTCACGCTTTACATGTTTGTCATAGGGCACCGCCCCTGAATTGGCCTGGAAACGCACATGCATGCAAGTCCCGAACCTCACCGCTGCCCGCTCTATCATCGGCCACTATTCTAGCCACGGTAACGAGCGAAAGAACCACCTATAGACTCGCCAAACTCTCTGCTACAATTTCTCTTTTGGTTGCGGCCCGGGATCGGTCGCCGTTCGCCGTCGGTGCTGGTGAGAAGCTCGCCGCGCGCCTCTGCCCTGTTTTCCTCTCTCGTTGTCCCACTGACAAACCGGACCCACACGTGAGGCGCCAAATCGCGTTTAAATCTTAGCCCGTCGCTGACAACTGGGACCCACCGAATCAGACGCGCCATTAGTCTCTTTAAAACGCCTGCTACCGCTGACTTGTAGGACCCACGCCAAAGGACTAAAAATAGTTCTAAAAAGGATTTTCCACAGAGAAAGATCGCCCGACTTTGAAAATCTGTAGAAAATTGAAAACAGCACCTTTTGACTTGAAACAAATTTTGTTAGATCCATAAGATTATGTATTTTAATGTTGTGGAATGAAAATGACTACTCCAAGTAGCAGATTTACCTAGAAAAATTCATTTTGTAAACACTGCTAAATAAGGTAGGTCAAACTTGTAAAAATTATAGGAAAATCATCTTAGCTCTGAAAAATGTGAAACAAGACTCACCTTAGACGAATCGTCGGCATCGTTCGATGATCCCGTATACTCATACGAACCGGAAGAAGGAGAACCAGGCAAGTCTCACCTCCCCCTTTGAGCACATTGATCCTAGTTTTATGGAGGTTATTTCAAATGGTTGGGAACTTGCATGATGTTTGATGTATAAAACTAAAATCTTGATATGAATGTGTTAGATGCTACACCGATGTTGCATACCCTGAAAACTCCACTTTCCACCGTAGCCAATTCCAAACCCTAGAAACAATCAGAAGCTAAATTATAGTGAACCCATCTGAAGTCTTATGACTTATTTATCCCCATGCTTAGTTTGCTAGTAGTATACATTTTCCCATGATTCTTGGGCCAAGTAACGATGTTCTATTTGCAAAGTTTCCATTTCCAAAAATTATGTTATGACAAGTATGCTCTATGTTAGAAATAGAAACATGGTACAACTTGGTTTTCATGTTTGGGCCGCAAGTGGTATACATAAGTGTGTGCCCAGACTACCCTAAGGACTTCACTCCACGATTATTCAACTCGAATACAGTACAACCACATGTGCTAGTATGGGATAGCCCTAGCTTAGTACCCTATTTGTGGTTTAGCCTCACATTTCGGTACGCCGAAGTGTATGAGTTCGTATAACTCAGAGGAGCTTCCTAATGCACCGGCGTGGCAGTTAGGCGACTAAGCCTGTCCAATACAACGATAATGTGCCACGTGGGTGGCGTCCCTGTCGTGTCCACCCCCACGGCATTAAGTTTAAGGCGTGGGCCCGCCATTAATGGTCTTATAATATATCTCCAAAATGGTATAGGATGGAGGAAACACATATCGTGCTGGTGTAAGGCTAAACCACAGAAAGTTGAATGGCTTTGTTGTGTATAATAAATCGGATACTTATGTATCACGTGCCATGCTTTGAATGATTATTATGTCACATCATGTGGGTAAAGTGTACACATTCTGCAGAGTTTAAACTAATCGATTAGCCATGCTCACGGTTACGAGCGTCGTGTGAATGTGTCATGGGTATAGTTTTCATGTGTTTGTGGACATTTGTACAACTTTCTTCACCAAAAGTATTCAAAATTTCATGCTCTCTAATTTATTTCTTTGCTGCCCCGACAAGGCAAAGGATGAATGGTTTATGAACGTTATACTCCATTGCTGCCCTGTAATGCAAAGTGAGGAGTAATTATGAGCAATACTATGTATTAATGCCCGATTTAGAGGACTACTTGCTCGCTGAAATTTATTGTTCAAACTTGGGTATTTACAATTGGGCTTTGCTGAAACAAAGTTAGCTTTGTGCAAAAATGTAACCCCACATGAGCTTCTTCTTGATTATACCGTTCATGTAGTACTAGGCTTGATTGGGTGCTTGCCAGTACAAATTCTTGTACTGATTCTTGCTATGTGTGTGCATATTTGTTTGTGCATATATATGATTGCAGGAGAAACTTTCCCCGAGGAGGAAGAATACGTCGAAGATGCACCATTCTACTGGGACGGTTCATACTAGGGCACTCCCTAGTCGATTGGAGAAAGATCCTCGGGAATGTTGTATGCTTTCGTCTGCTAGCTATAAGACTAATAGGCCCGATGTCCATATGTATCTTTAGGACCTATTACGATGTAATAGCTTATGACCCATAATTGGTCGTTGAACCAGTTACCGATACCATATGCTTTGATGAAAATGGTTAGCCTGTTCCTTTCGTTAGGAACGTATTAACCACAAGTATGAGTTAAAGATAATTGAGACAACGTAGATCTTTAGTCATTTGATGTCAAGTCTCCTGATTGTGTAACACATCTGGTCACCACCATCGAGTGGTTTGACGAGCACAATCCAGGCTGAAGTTGACTGGCAGGCTAAAGGCCCAGCGATGTCTCGGTTATCTCTCTCTCGGAGCGTCGGATGTCTTGCTATACATTGGGGGTGAATGGATGAGTTCCATTCGGCTCTTAATTATATCAAGAGGTCCGAATGCGTCTCCACAATAAGTCACCTGCATATATTAAATTACCAACACTCGTGGAAAGAGTTAGTAAAAAACCCCTACCGCTACGTTGATGTGCCAAGTTTGTTCCACTTATGGAGGAGTTGACGGTAGGAATTTAGGTGACATTGACCGTCAACGTTGTCTCTGTTTGTTTGATCATGGCAGGAACAGAGGACGGCAAGGATATTGCACATTCTCCTCATACGAAGGGCATTATGCAACATTTATGAAAGGCATGTGAGGGCACACAAGGAAGGTGTTAATAATGACTTGCAGGTGACGAACAAAAAAGATTGGACAATTGGAGGCTATGCAGATTGCAACCAACAACCAGCTGGCTGGTTTGGAGGAATATGTGGTGTCGCACCTCGAGTTTTGCCCCTAACTCGTTTAAATATTTTTACCTGAAATAATCGGAATTTCTGGAATTAATATGAAGTCAACAATTAATTTTAAAATGCATTTAATAAATGGAAATGGCATGGTAGGATTTTTCTAAAATTCTACATGTCAAAATATGCTAACATGATTTTTAAGGGAATTTTCAGAGCACTGGAACTATTTTAATCAATTAAATAAGAAATCCGTAATTAAATTAAGTCCCAAATCCCTTTTTTTCTCTTTTTCCTTTTTTCCTTTTTTCCTTTTTCCCCCGTACGGCCCGTACAACTTCCCGCCCTTCTCCCTAGTCAGGCTGTCGGCCCAACTGCTCTTGGGCCATGCGGACCATTCCTTCTCGGGCCGCCTCCCCCACCGTCATGCGCACCGTGTGGGCCCCACATGTCGGGCCTCCTTCCTCGCGCCGGGCGGCCCAGCGCCGCCGCCGCATCCTTCGCGCACGCCCGTGCCACGCGGGACCCCGCCGAGCCGAACGCGCGTCGCCACACTCGCGCCGCTCTCTCGCGTGTCGCAACGCCCGCGCCCAAACGGCCGCCGTTTTTTTCTCTCTCCTAACCCGAGTCCGAAACCGACAGCGATGGATTCGTGGGCTTCCCGTGCGCAATCCAATCTATAACCCTACCTATAAAATCCCCCGCGTGCTCTGCCGCCCGATTCCTTTTTGCGCCGTCGTTTCTCGTGCCACAAATCATCGCCGCCATCGTCGTCTACCCCGTCTCCGGTGAGTTCGCCACCACTCATCCCCTTCAGTTTCTCATGTTTCCGTTGCCCCGAGCCGTCCCGAGCCGCGGCGCTCTCCGCCGTCATTTCCCATGCATCGCACCGCCCGTCGTCGCCGTTTCCCGTGCCGCCGAAGTTTGGCCGGCCACCGTGCGGCCATCGTCGGCGAGCGAGCTCGAGCTGCCGCCGCCTCACCCGCGTCGTTCGATCGAGTGGATCGGACGCATCCGAGCCGTCCAATCCCGCCCAAGCGCCGTCGCCTGCCCTGGTCGCCGCCATGCCTCGGATGGCCGCCGTGTGTCAGCCATCCGCCCGGCCGCCATCACCATCCAAACCCTAACCCTAGCCATCGTTCGCACCATCCGATCTTTTGGATCGGCAGATCAGGACCGCTCACCCTCGCGCAAGCCGCCGTTGTCCGATTGCCGCCGCCCCCTCGCTGAAGCATGCCATGTGTCCCCGTCGCCCCTTTCGCCTCTTGCCGTGGACTCAGTCCACCATGGACCGAGCCGGCCGCACCGCTTGCGTCAGCACACGCTGACGTCAGCCCTAGCTGATGTCGGCACTACTCATGCCGCTCCATGCTGACGTGAGCATGACATCAGCCCTTGCCGCCCGCGCAATGCTTGCGTCATCCTGGGACTTAATTGCGCAATAATTAATTTAGTCCTTTCTGTTTAGTTTAAAAATCACAATAAAACTTCTAAAATTCATATCTTTTTAATCCGAGCTCCGTTTTAGTCCATTCAAATTTCATTAAATCCAGAAAAATGTGAGGAATCCATTAAAAATACTTTTTAGTGCTGTTTCAGTAGACTTTTCAGGGTGTTTTCCCGAAGACTTAACTCAGATGCCACCAGATAGAGAAATTGAATTCCGGATTGATTTAGTACCCGGAACCGCCCCAATTCACAAGAGGCCGTATTGAATGGGAGCCAACGAGTTGGCCGAAGTAAAGAAGAGGGTGGATGAACAGTTGCAGAAAAGGTATATCCGCCCGAGCATGTCGCCTTGGGGTGCTCCGGTGATATTTGTGGAGAAGAAAGACAAGACCAAGAGAATGTGTGTCGATTATCGCGCACTCAATGAGGTCACTATCAAGAACAAGTATCCTCTACCGTGGTTTGATGATTTGTTTGATCAACTCAAGGGGGCAAAGGTGTTCTCCAAGATAGACCTGCGATCAGGCTATCATCAGTTGAGAATTCGGGAAGAGGACATTCCCAAGACCGCTTTTATCACCCGGTACGGTCTGTATGAGTCCACGGTCATGTCTTGTTGATTGACCAATGCACCGGCTTTCTTTATGAATCTGATGAACTAGGTGTTTATGGAATTCTTGGACAAATTTGTCGTGGTGTTCATCGACGATATTTTGATCTATTCTAAGACTGAGGAAGAACATGAGCATCATCTCCCGTTAGTTCTCGAGAAATTGAGGGATCATCAACTCTACGCCAAGTTTAGCAAGTGTGCTTTCTGGTTAAAGGAAGTGCAGTTCCTCGGCCACATTGTGAATGCTCAAGGAGTAGCAGTGGATCAGTCAAATGTGGAGTCAGTTACCATGTGGACTCCGCCAAAAACAGGCACGCATATCGGAAGTTTCCTTGGACTTGCGGGTTATTACCGCCGCTTCATTGAGAATTTCTCCAAAATTGCCAAGCCAATGACTCAATTGTTGAAGAAAGATGAGAAATTTAAGTGCTCAGCGGAATGTAACAAGAGTTTTGAAGAGCTTAAGAGGAAGTTGGTGTTTGCACCAGTATTGATACTGCCAGACCCAGCAAAAGATTTCCATGTTTATTGTGATGCGTCCCTCCAAGGGTTAGGATGTGTGTTGATGCAAGAAGGCAAGGTGGTCGCATATGCTTCTCGTCAATTGCGCCCGCATGAGAACAACTATCCAACTCATGATCTGGAATTAGCCGCAGTGGTTCATGCCCTGAAGATCTGGCGACACTACCTAATTGGCAACCGTTGTGAAGTGTATACAGATCATAAAAGTCTCAAGTATACCTTCACCCAACCGGACTTGAACCTTCGTCAGCGAAGATGGTTGGAACTGATCAAAGATTATGATTTGGGGATACATTACCACGCAAGCAAAGCTAATGTGGTAGCAGATGCTTTGAGCCAGAAGAGTTACAGCAACACCATCAACGCCGAAAGAATGTGCAACTAGTTGCAGCAAGAATTCGGGCACCTAAATCCACAGATTGTGGATTTTGATTTTTTTGCTGCTCTGGAAGCCCAACCCACTCTCATTGATCAAATTCAGGCTGCTCAGGCATCAGATCCTAAGATGGCTGAACTCAAGAAGAACATGAGAGTCAGAAAAGCTCGTGACTTTACAGAAGACGAGCATGGAACAATCTGGATGGGTAAGAGGTTGTATGTGCCAGAAGATAAGGATTTGAAAAAGCTGATCCTTACGGAAGCTCACCAAGCTCAATATTCAATTCATCCAGGCGGTACAAAGATGTATCAAGATCTTAAAGAGAAGTTTTGGTGGGTAAGTATGAGGAGAGAAATAGCTGAGTTTGTCGCACTTTGTGATGTTTGTCAGTGGGTTAAGGCAGAACATCAACGACCCGCAGGACTGTTGCAACCCCTCCAAATTCCGAAATGGAAATGGGAAGAAATTGGAATGAATTTCATCACGGGTTTACCCCGCACATCATCAGGGTATGATTCAATTTGGGTCGTTGTGGACCGACTCACGAAGGTGGCCCACTTCATACCAGTGCATACTACTTACTCGAGAAAGAAGCTAGTAGAGCTATATCTTCCTCGAATCATGTGTTTACATGGTGTGCCTAAGAAGATCGTGTCTGACCGAGGAAGTCAGTTTACTTCCAAGTTCTGGAAGAAGTTGCAAGAAGAGCTTGGTACCCGTTTGAATTTCAGTACGGCCTATCATCCGCAAACAGATGGTCAAATTGAGAGAGTGAATCAAATTCTGGAAGACATGTTGAGAGCATGTGCGCTTGAATTTGGTAAAGTGTGGGACAAGAGTTTGCCCTATGCAGAATTCTCCTATAACAACAGTTATCAAGCGAGCATTCAAATGGCATCGTATGAGGCGTTGTATGGATGGAAGTGCCGCACACCCCTTTTCTGGTATCAGACTGGTGAACGTCAGTTGTTTGGCACAGAAGTGATAAGCGAAGCAGAAGCAAAAGTCCGAATGATTCGGGAAAGGTTAAAAATTGCGCAGTCTCGGCAGAAGAGCTACGCAAACAATCGTCGAAGAGATCTCGCATTTGAAGCAGGGGATTTTGTGTATCTCCATGTTACACCGCTCCGGGGAGTACACCGTTTCCAAACCAAAGGCAAGTTGGCACCACATTTTGTGGGACCATACAGAATTCGGGAGCGTCGAGGAGAAGTAGCCTATCAGCTTGAGCTTCCATCCAACATGGATGGTCTCAGTTAAAGAAGTGTTTAAGGGTACCAGAAGAGCAGGCGAGTCCAGACCAGATTGAAATTCAAGAGGACTTGACCTATGTGGAGAGACCAGCTCGTATTCTCGAGACCAATGAGAGAAGGACTCGGAACTTGCAAAGTACAGTGGACTCATCACTCAGAGGAAGAAGCTACTTGGGAAAGAGAAGATGAGCTAAAGGCCGCGCACCCGCACCTCTTCGCCAGTGCCTCCGAATCTCCGCTATCGAGATTCCGTTTAAGGGGGGTAGGTTTGTCGCACCCCGAGTTTTGCCCCTAAATCGTTTAAATAATTTACCCTAAAATAATCAGAATTTCTGGAATTAATCTGGAGTCAACAATTAATTTTAAAATGCATTTAATAAATGGAAATGGCATGGTAGGATTTTTCTAAAATTCTACATGTCAAAATACGCTAACAGGATTTTTACGAGAATTTTCAGAGCACTGGAGCTATTTCAATCAATTAAATAAGAATTCCATAATTAAATTAAGTCTCAAATCCCTTATCCTCTTTTTCCTTTTTTTTTCTTTTTCCTTTTTACCCCGATGCCCGTACGGCTTCCCGTCTGCTCCCCGTCGGCCCATCGCTCCCGTCGGCCTCCTTTCCCTCTTGGGCCGTGCGGCCCATTCCTTCTCGGGCCACCATGCAAGTCCGGGCCGCCTCCACCACCGCCCAGCCGTCGCCGCCGCCATGCGCGCCGCCGCCCCCACATCCTCCGCGCGCGCCCGTGCCACGTCGGGCCCACGCCGAGCCCGAGCGCGCGTCGCCGCACTCGGCGCCGCTATTCCCGCACGTCGCAACGGCCGCCGCCGCCCCGAAACGGCCGCCATATCTTTCTCTCTCCTAACCCAAGTCCGAAACCAACGGCGAGGGATTCGCGGGCTTCCCGTGCGCAATCCCCCGCATGCTCCACCGCCCGATTCCTTTTTGCGCTGTCATTTCTCGTGCCTTAAATCGCTGCCGCCATCGTCATCTTCCACGTCTCCGGGGAGTTCGTCGCCGCTCCTCCCCTTCGGTTTCCCGTGTTGCCGTTGCCCCGAGCCGTCCCGAGTCGTTCTCCCGAGCCGCGGCGCTCTCCGCCGTCGTTTCCCATGCATCGCGCCGCTCGCCGTCACCGTTTCCCGTGCCGCTGGAGTTCGAGCCGCCGCCGCCACGTCCTAACCCTAGCCGCCGCCTCACCCGCGCTGTTCGATCGAGCGCATCGGACGCATCCGAGCCGTCCGATCCCGCCCAAGCGCCGCCGCCCGATCCGGGCGCTGCCATCCCTAGATGGCCACGTGTGTCAGCCATCCGCCCGGCCACCGTCACCATCCAAACCCTAACCCTAGCCGCTGTCTGCACCGTCCGATCTTTTGGATCGGGTAGATCTGGACTGCTCACCCGCACGCAAGCCGCCGCCGTTCGATCGCCGTCGCCCTCTCGCCGATGCGCGCCACGCGTCCCCGCTGCCCCTTTCGCCTCCCGCCGTGGACTCGGTCCACCATGGACCGAGCCGGCCGCACCGCTTGCGTCACCAGACGCTGACGTCAGCCCTAGCTTACGTCGGCCCTGCCCGCGCCGCTCCATGCTGACGTCAGCATTACGTCAGCCCTTGCCACCCGCGCAATGCTTGCGTCATCCTGGGACTTAATTACGCAATAATTAATTTAGTCTTTTCTGTTTAGTTTAAAAATCGCAATTAAACTTCTAAAATTCATATCTTTTTAATCCGAGCTTCGTTTTAGTCCATTCAAATTTCATTAAATCGAGAAAAATGTCAAGAATCCATTCAAAATACTTTTCAGTGCTGTTTTAGTAGAATATTTAGGGTGTTTTGTTGAGTGCTTTTTTTGTCGTGTAGATTCCAAGCTTTCTGGCGAGTCTGTTTTCCTCGAAGTAGTCGCCGAGGTTCCTCAGTCTCTAGAGCAAGGAAAGTCATACTTTACATTGATCATATTATACCTATTTTGTTGAAATATCTCATTTCTCTCAAATACTGCATATGTTTTAGAATGTCATTCCATGGGATTGTTATACCTATTGTACTCAACCATAAGAATTGTTTACCTTATACCATTGATAACTTGGGTTCAATATGACTAGATGTTAGTTTAGGGCTTTCTTAGCCATGCTTAGTTAAACTAGCTCACTTAAGGGGATCACATTAATCAATTATTATACTGGAGACTAATTCTCAGATGGGGTCAAGTTGGTGACTCTAGTCTAATAATACTGAACTACGAAAATGGTGGGTCGTGAGCACATGGTTGGTTTTTGGTTAGCGTGCTCATGACAATTAAGGACCGGTTCTCGGGAAACCGTGGAAGAATTACCGTGCATACCACAAGCCAGCATGGGTATTGACTGGGTCTAAACCTAGCAACACATATTGACACCATAGCTTACAAGAATATAATATCGGCTCTAAACCTGTAATGTGTACACAAATCCCTTTGCCTCACGATACCAATTAAGCTATAGGCAAGATGTGTGTGCCATCCCTTCAATAGCTTAACCATTTACTCGAACCGTATTGGATTATCTATCTGTTGATTGACTCCTCAATCAACTCGGCATGGCCATGCACTTCCATAATCCATTACCTCAAGGGGCCCAGAGATATCTCTCCAAAGGAGGGGCAAATTCCATCTTGATCATTCACATCCCACTACATGTTTCATAGCAAACCCAAAGACTACTTTTATAACTACCCAGTTACGGAATAGCGTTTGGTAGTCCCAAAGTAGGCTACTACACATGTTGGAATCCATGATAATCTTAGGTCTAAGGAATTTGCACCAACACTACTTGAGACCAACTAATGTCACATTAATTCCTGTAGTGTCTCATGGTGGGTCTGTCCAATGTGTTCTCTAACACATGTCCATGTATATTTTATTTGGTATCTCCATACCATGATCTATGAGACATGATCATCAATCAATAAACATGCCGATCTTAGAATCATATTTTGTTCCAACAATATGACATATGATCCGGGAACATTTAGAAATAGATTCATACATAAAGAGTCTCATAAATAAGTCACGTACTTATTGATCAATACAAGATGTCTATTTCATGGAACTGAATAACACTTTATTCATTTATACATAAGCATTGACCATGATATCCAACATCTCCATGTTGCCTCTAGGGCATATCACTAACAGTCTCCCACTTGCACTAGAGTCAATCATGTAAGTATCTATTACCCATTGCTCTTGTGTGCGCCTCATGTTTCGGGTGAGGGAGAGGTTTTGTCAACGGATCGACTATGTTGAGATCTACGTGCACTTTGCATATCTTGACATCACCTCTGTCCACTATCTTGCGGATGAGATGATATTGTCGAAGTATGTGTTTGGACTTCTAACGTGACCTTGGCTCCTTGGCTAGCGCAATGGCTCCACTATTATCACTATAGAGAGACATTGGACCAGTTGCACTGGTCATCACACCCAGCTCAGAAACAAATTTCTTGATCCAAACAGCCTCCTTTCTAGCTTCTGAAGCAGCAATGTGCTCGGCCTCCATTGTAGAATCAGCAGCAGTATCCTGCTGGAAATCTTCCAGCTGACTGCGCCTCCGTTCAGGCAGAACACGAACCAACATTGCGATCTATAATCATCCTTGTCTGTTTGGAAGCTAGCATCAGTGTAACCACTTACAGCGAGCTCTTCTTCACCTCCATAGACTAGGAACATATCCTTAGTTCTTCTCAAGTACTTAAGGATATTCTTTACGGCAGTCTAGTGACCTTCAGCTGGATCTGACTGGTATCTGCTCGTAGCACTCAATGCGTACGAGACATCTGGACGTGTACAAAGCATGGCATACATGATGGATCCAATTGCCGAAGCATATGGAACCATACCCATCTTATTTCGCTCATCATGTGTCTGAGGACACTGATTCTTGCTAAGATTAATGCCATGTGACATGGGCAAAAACCTTTCTTGGAATCGTGCATGTTGAACCTTTTCAACACCTTGTCAATATATGTACTTTGGCTTAATCCAATTAGCCTCTTGGATCTATCTCTATAGATCCGAATGCCCAATATGTATGCTTCCTCCCCTAAGTCCTTCATGGAAAAAGTATTTTTCAATGAAGACTTGACGGATTCTAGCATATGGATATCATTTTCAATCAGTAATATGTCCTCCACATATAAGATTAGAAATACAATTGCGCTCCCACTGACCTTTTTGTAAACACAGGCCTCCTCTTCATTTTTTATGAAACCAAACCCTTTGACTACTTCATCAAAATGAATATTCCAACTCCGAGATGCTTGCTTCAATCCATAAATGGATTTCTGTAGCTTGCATATCTTTCCAGGCGACTGTGGATCGACAAAACCCTCAGGTTGTATCATGTATACATCCTCGTTTAGGTTTCCACTTAGGAAAGCCATTTTGACATCCATCAGTCATATCTCATAATCGAAATATGCAGCAATCGCTAGAATAATTCGAATAGACTTAAGCATTGCGACGGACGAGAAGGTTTCATCATAATCAACACCTTGAATCTGTTTAAAACCTTTCGCCGCCAATCACGCCTTATAGATGTGAACATTTCCATCCATGTCGGCCTTTTTCTTAAAAACCCATTTGCACTCAATGGTTTTGACACCATCAGGTGGATCAACCAAGTTCCAAACTTGATTATCATACATGGATTCTATTTCGGATTTCATGGCTCCAAGCCACTTGTTGGAATTAGGTCCCACCATCGCTTCCTCATAGGTCTTAGGCTCATTGTTGTCTAATAACAATATATCACGTTGTTCCGTACCTATGTACCTGTCAGCCGCACGACGTGATCTTTCAGACCTCCGTGGGGCTGGTGTATCTATAACAGGTGGCGCAACATCTTGTTCCTCCTGTTGTGGTTCCGTGGTAGCTGAAACATTTTCTGGTGTTTCTTGAACTTTTTCAAGATGCACCCTACTCCCACTAACCCCTCTTGAAAGAAACTCTTTCTCTAAGAAAACACCGTGTCGGGCGACATACAATTTGCCTTGTTCCCGATTATAAAAGTAATATCCCTTAGTTTCCTTAGGATATCCCATAAAGAAGCACTTGTCAGATTTGGGTGTGAGCTTGTCAGACTGTAAACGTTTTACATAAGCCTCACATCCCAAATTTTGAGAACAGACAAACTAGTGGGTCGCCCTGTCCGTAGCTCATATGGTGTCTTTTCAACTGACTTAGATGGAACTCTATTTAGTGTGAACGCAGCTGTTTCAAGAGCATATCCTCAGAAGGATAACGGAAGATCACTTTGGCTCATCATGGACCGCACCATGTCCAACAAGGTGCGATTTCTCCGTTCGGACACCCCATTCCATTGTGGAGTTCCTGGCGGAGTCAACTGTGGTACAATTCCATAATCTTTCAGATGATTACCAAATTCTTGGCTCAAGTATTCCCCTCCACGATCTGATCGTAGAAACTTGATTGTTTTCCCTAAATGATTTTGTACTTCATTCTGGAATTCTTTGAACTTTTCAAAGGATTCGGACTTATGCCTCATTAAGTAGATATAACCAAATCAACTAAAGTGTCAACACCTAAATTTGGTAATCGAATTCCTAAGTCCTAGCAAGGATGAAGCAGAATCGGATCGGTTGGTTTGACGGAGAAACAGAGGCCGCATCGACTGAGAAGCGATCGGCTATGAAGCTAATCGGCTAAGGTTGAATCGGACAAGAGCAGTCGATAGCCGATCCTAGGTTCAGAGAAGATAAAACCGTTTCTGGTGTAGATATTTGAAGATAAATAGAAGATTTGGTTATCAGTCCTGTAATGGCAATTGTCTCTGTAAATTAGGAATTTGTTTGAACTGTTTATTGTAATGCGGCGTGGGTCCTTCCCGGGATATCGTCGTATTTTAATAGTAGTTTAGATAGAGTCCAGGGTCTGTATAGATAATGTTATTCTTGGGTATAAATAGGACCCGGGACCCCCTGTAAATGAATTCAACAAACAATCAAACAACTTTTGGCGCATCGCCAAACCTTTTTCTTCAGACGAGCAATTGATTTGGCTCCGGGCTGCATTGTTTCGATCCCCAAATTCAGGTAAATGCTTGTCATTAGTGGTATGTTCTGCTGATTCTAATGCTTCCATCGTAATGACACATTAGATTCAGAGGTTTATACTACGCTATTTACAATATATCGCATATAAATTGGAGCAATGTTTAGATCTATCCTGCCATTGGCTAGTTCTATCAAGAACCCGCAGCCGATAGGGCTAGATCTATAACAACAGATCAGGTTGTTCTTTTTATACTTAATGCTGCATCAACATTGAGCTATTAAGTCGTTTTTAGAACTTCCAATGATATGTTCGGTTAGATTTATATGTTACAGACAGTGCCGGCGTTTCAGTTGACCTTACCTGACCTGATATATTTTTGATTTGTTTGTTACTAGATTTATGTTAGGACTGCCTCTTATATTAAGACCCCATTCTTGTCGGACATCGTGAGTCGAAATCGGCCCGCTAGCCACAGCCGATGGCCGATTTCCTAGGCTAAGCATCTGGTTCAAGAATGATATCTTTTCATAAGAATCATCGGAGTACTTGCTGATCTAAAGTTAGCTTTCCAGTATCGGCTAGGTTATCAATACATATATTTATTATCCTTTACTGTATTTGGGTTAAGCGGTTGATACTGTCTCGGTATAGCCGATCCATTCCAGTCACTTGGCTTAAATATATTTTAGGATAGCATATATATGCTCATGGATTTCCTTAGCTGATCCAGTGGGGATCTAACCTAACACTTAACTCACATATCTTGTTTTTCTTGTTGCTTAACAGATCAAACCAACTGGCACGCCCTATACTGCACAGGTAGCCGAGAAGGACCTGCACTGGAGCTAAGCAGATCTCCCAGGCCAGCGCGTGAGAGAAATTTCTCGTCAACACGCTTCTTGGCACACCCAGTGGGACTTTCTCTGTCGGCTCGGCTAGGACGCATCGACTCAGCCGACAAGATGGCCGACTCCAAGAGCCCCAATGTTTCTCAGGAAAACATCGTGCCTGTGAAGATGCAGCAATTATCGGCTGAGGAGCAAGCCAATTACAAGAAAATGGTAGAAGAGCTCCAGGCCAACTACTTGCAATCATTCACCCAGACAAGACCCGGGGCTGTACATCAAAAGTACAAGTTCAGCATAGACGAGCTCAAGGCATCCTCCTCCAGTGGATCAAAGGGCAAACAAAAGGTGGAGGAGCCGGTTCAGGAACCAGATGATTTGGCCCTGCATACTTTGCAAGACCGGATCAATTCGGCCGTCCATCACGCGCTGGTTAACTAGAGTAGCATCCTCGTCAACACTCTCAACAACATGATTGCTACTGTGGTCGATGCCAAGATAGCCGACCAGCTGCAACGGGGACCAACGTACTTCACGGACGACCAATTTCCTGGTTACAGGACGTTGGTCACCCACAATCGGCCGATTCCACTGCCAACGCAACCAGGGCCGCCAGGCGGGGTCCTCGGCCAGTCGAATCCAACTGAATTGGCTACAAGGCTAGTAATTACCATGCTGAACCGACAGCAACCGCTGCCCCATGATCAGATCGCCAACATGTTCAATGACAATCGGCAGTTAGAGCCGATTGCCCACATTGACCTGGACAGACGGTATAACACCGGTGGTCGACAGCTGTTCCCAGGTCCACCAACGCCGCCACCGGCGAATCGGCAACCTCCCGCTGATCATCCACTCCACTACCAGTATCAAGGAGGCCGCCAAGATCATCACTACAGGCCTCAGACGCCACCACCGGTGTATCGGCAAGCACCCGCACCATATGACCCGTATGAGCCGATACAGCAGGACAACCGAACTTGGGCCGATCTGATTGCAGACGTCATGCGCGATCAATTCGGCCTCAAGCCAAAGGACTCAGGGAACATGTATCGGTATCCCTATCCAGAGCATTTTGAGCAGATTTTTCGAAGTTCTCAGGGCAAGACAACGTTTCGACCTATGAGCATGTCAGCCGATTCCTGGCGTAGTGTGGCGAAGCATCGGCTACAGACGCCTTGAGAGTTCGTCTGTTCCCTCTATCTCTTTCAGGATTGGCTTTTACCTGGTTCTCCTCATTACCTTACAACTCAATTCAGAGTTGGGCTGATCTCAAAAAACAATTTCACAGCTACTTTTACTCTGGCAACCATGAAATGAAGTTGTCGGACCTCACTAGTAGCAGGCAAAAGCACAACGAATCAGTTCAAGAATACATCCAACGCTTCAGAGAGATGAGGAACCGATGCTACAGCTTGGTGCTATCGCACCGATTCAAGAGCGATTCTCTGTGCAGGAGTTCGACAGCCTAGCACACTTGGCGCAGAAGGTGATGGCCCACGAGCAGCAATTCCAAGACACCAGGAAGGCCGTCAAGAGCATAACTCAAGTCGTCGTTGAGTCGACTCCGACTCCAATGACGATGACGCAGAGTGGCGACACCGAATGGGCCAAGAACCAAAAGCCATCGTCGCCCCTGGCTGCCGAAGATGGCCAAAGAGGAAAGATACGACTTCGACATCACTAGAGCCGATAGGATTTTTGACTTGCTGCTCAAGGAGAAACAGATCCAGCTCCCTGAAAACAACGTGATCCCATTGGCCGAAGAACTAAAAAAGAAGAAATATTGCAAGTGGCACAACTCCACATCCCATGCCACTAACGATTGCAAAGTCTTCAGGCAGCAAATCCAGTGGGCAATTGAAGCTGGGAAATTGAAGTTCGCCGATTCAAATTGGTCGATGAAGGTAGACGGCAACCCTTTCCCGGTCAATACAGTTCAAGCCGGCCCCAAGCGAGCCAAATGACAGAACAGAATGGCACACGGCTTAGTCGACGCATCAATCGAGGCCAGGGCAGAAGGCAAGCCGACTGGACATCACGCCACGCCAATCAACGTGGTGCGCCCCGTTATCAGATCAGCTGACCGACGGCTAGTCCATGACGACAGCTGATGCCGTCCTCTGCACAGGTCTCGGCGGGAAGAAGCTCACGATGAAGCACCTCATCGGCGCGAGCCAGAAACCCAAAGCCGTCGGTACAAGGCAACCACAACAGTGCCGATCCGCATTGGCATTGTGATTTTTTCAGGTACTGCTGGGAATCCGGCATGAGGCTCCCGACACTGGACGATTGTCCGGCGTGCAACGATCGCCACGACGACGAGCATAGGAGCTCATCGGCTGTAAGCCCAACCCGGTTCATCCCTAGAGCCGTTTGGCTAAATCAGAGGCGGCGGTCCGTCCATGATCGGCTCGGCCCGATCCATCAAGACTTCTTCGTCGATGAACACGACAATGACAACAACCGCAACGACGAGGAATCAGCCAATCCCCAATGGTGCCTGTCCAATCTCTTCACAAAGACACAGAAAAGAAGAATTCAACAACTCAAGCTTGAAGGAGAGAAGATGAAGTTCAGCAAATGATCCAAGAACAGCGCCATCGGCTAGGTAAGATCAAGAGGCCATGGGTTCCCAAAGAGAAAACCACCACAGCCGATGAGGAGCAAGCCAAGGAGAGTCCAGCCGACAAGCCAGAAGGGCAGCCAAAGGGAAAGACAAAGTTTCTGCATCGGTCAACATGGTGTTCATATTGCCAGCTGAATTCAGTGCTCCTGACGCCGATGCAGACACTATCGAAGATGACTTGGTGAAACTAGCAATCTCACCGGACCAAACTATTTTTGACAAACCCGAGGGGACCGAAAATCGGCACCTGAAGCCGTTGTATGTTAAAGGATTCGTCAACGGCAAGCTGCTGTCCAAGATGCTAGTCGATGGGGGAGCCGCAGTCAACCTAATGCCCTACGCAACATTCAGAAAACTAGGCAAAGGAGCCGAAGACCTGATAAAGACCAATATGGTGCTGAAAGATTTCGGCGGCAACCCATCAGAAACCAAGGGTGTCCTGAACGTCGAATTGACCATCTGCAGCAAGACCGTGCCCACAACATTCTTTGTCATCGATGGGAAGGGGTCTTACAGCCTGCTGCTCGGAAGGGACTGGATACACGCCAATTGTTTCGTTCCTTCTACAATGCATCAGCGCCTGATCCAATGGGACAGCGACAAGATTGAGATCGTACCAGCCGACAGGTCAGTTAGCATCGTCAGTGTCGGTTTGCCGCTTTGGGAAATCGAAGGCATTAATTGTTTGTCTGGAAAAATTTGGCAAGCCGATTTTCTAAATGTGTCCAATTCCACAATAAAGCCGATTGGAGATGACAAGCCGCAGCTGCTGCTTTGAACAAGACATGGTGGAGGGCTCAAGCGTCTTCGGCATGGACACCGCAGACGAAGACGATGGTAAGCTCGGGCAAGGTTTCACGTCGGCCGACGAATTAGAAGAAATTGACATCGGCTCTGGTGACAAGCCGAGGCCGACGTATATTAGCAAAAATATATCTCCTCATTGTAGATCCCAGCTTGTTGATTTGTTAAAAGAATATAAAGATTGTTTTGCTTAGGAATACTTCGAGATGCCTGGCCTTAGCCGATCGATAGTGGTTCATCAACTGCCGATTAAGGCAGGCTATCGGTCGTTCAAACAGCCTCCCAGGAGGTTTAAGGCCGATATGTACGATGCAATCATAGCCGAAATCACTCGGCTATACGATGCGGGATTCATTCGGCCTTGCCGATATGTCGAATGGGTCTCGAACATTGTCCCGGTGTTGAAGAAAAAGGTAAACTTAGGGTATGCATCGATTTCAGGGATCTAAACAAGGCCACCCCTAAGGACGAATACCCAATGCCCATAGCCGATTTGCTCGTCGATGCTGCTTCAGGCCACAAGATTATTAGTTCTGATGGACGGCAATGCATGTTACAATCAGATATTTATGACCGACGAAGACATCCACAAGACTACTTTTCGCTGTCCTGGCGCAATCGGCTTGTACGAATGGGTGGTAATGACATTCGGCTTGAAGAATGCTGGGACGACGTATCAACGGGCCATGAACTACATTTTTCATGATATGATCGGCTCACTAGTGGAGATCTACATTGACGACGTGGTTGTTAAGTCCAGAGAGATGGAGAACCACATAGCCGATCTAAGAAAGGTTTATGAGCGGACGAGGAAATATGGCCGTGAAGATGAATCCACTTAAGTGCACACTCGACGTATCGGCTGGGCAGTTCCTGGGATTTCTTGTTTATGAAAGAGGAATTGAGGTCACACCAAGAAGTATCAATGCTATCAAGACGATCCAGCCTTCGAAAGACAATAAACAACTCCAGTCGTTGATCGGCAAGATAAATTTCATCAGGCGATTCATAGACAATCTTTCAGAAAAGATGGAGCCGTCCACACCACTGCTCCGGCTGAAGGCCGATCAAGCATTCACATGGGGGGCAGAGCAGCAGAAGGCCTTAGACAACATCTAAAATTATTTAAGCTTGCCTCCAGTTCTAATGCCTCCACAAAAAGGGCTGCCATTCAAGCTGTACCTATCAGCCGACGACAACTCAATCGGGTCAGTTTTGATCCAAGAAATCGGCGGCAAGGAAAGGGCTATATTCTATCTCAGCCGATGACTACTAGACGCAGAAATGAGGTATCCACCTGTGGAGAAGCTGTGCCTATGCCTATATTTTTCATGCACAAAGTTAAGACATTATCTGCTATCCAACGAGTGCACCATAATCTGCAAAGCCGACGTGGTCAAATACATGCTATCGGCTCCGGTATTGAAAGGAAGAATTGGGAAGTGGATTTTTCCTTTGACAGAATTCGATTTGAGGTATCAGGCACCCAGGGCAATCAAAGGACAAGCCATAGCCGATTTCATCATCGAGCACAAGAACGACTCGATCAGCTCAGTGGAAATCATGCCTTGGATGCTGACGTTTGAAGGCTCGGTGTGCACAAGCGGCTGCGGTATCGGCTTAGTCATTATTTCGCCCAGGGGGGGCAAGCTTCGAGTTTGCTTTCGCTATCAACCCCCATGCTACAAACAACCAAGCCGAATACGAAGCCGTCCTTAAAGGATTACATCTACTCAAGAAAGTTGAAGCCGACGCCATCGAAATAATGGGAGATTCACTGTTGGTCATCAGCTAATTATCAGGAGAATATGAATGCAAGAAAAATGTGTTGATGGTCTATTATCAGCAATGCCGGGAATTAATGGAAGGTTTTCGGCTAGTTACTTTGAAACATATCCCCAGAGGTAGAAGCCAATGATTTAGCTCAAGGGGCATCGGGCTATCGGCCGATGTTGAAAGAGATCGAAACAGAGGTTGCCACCATTACAGCCAATGACTGGATGTTTGAAGTCTACAACTATCTCAAGAACCCCTCTCAATCGGCTACAAGGAAACTACGATACAAGGCGCTAAGATATGTTTTGCTCGATGAAGATCTATACTATCTAACGATTGATGGCGTGCTGCTTAGGTGTTTGGGCGCCGATAGCCAATGTGGCTATCGGAGAAGTGCATGAAGGGATCTGCGGCACGCATCAATCGGCTCATAAGATGAAGTGGCTACATCGCCGAGCAGGATACTTTTGGCCAACAATGCTGGAGGATTGTTTCAAATATTATAAGGGTTGCCAGGATTGTCACAAATTTGGCGCCATACAACGAGCACCAGCGTCGGCTATGAACCCAATCATCAAGCCTTGGCCGTTCAGAGGATGGGGTATTGATATGATCGGCCAGATGAATCCACCCTCAAGCAAAGGGCACAAATTTATTTTGGTGGCAACAGACTACTTCACGAAATGGGTGGAGGCAGTTCCTCTGAAGAAAGTGGATTCTAAGGACGCAATCGAGTTTGTTAAAGAGCACATTATCTACCGATTTGGGATCCCACAAACCATTACAACTGACCAGGGATCTACATTCATATCGGATGAGTTTGCTCAGTTTGCCGACGGCATGGGGATCAAGCTACTCAATTCTTCGCCGTACTACGCACAGGCCAACGGGAAAGCCGAGGCTTCAAATAAGAGTTTGATTAAATTGATTAAAAGAATGATCTCCGAGTACCCTAAGCAATGGCACAGCCAATTAGCCGAATCACTGTGGGCATATCGGATGGCATGCCATGGATCAATTCAAGTCTCTCCAACTACAATTCAAGGTGCATCCAAAGCGTCATTGGCTCAAGGCGCATCCAACTACAGGACCAACTCATAGACGACGATTATTATCACTTGATGGTGGACGAATTAGAGGACTTAGTTTTATCCAGGATGAGGGCCTTGGAAAAAGTTACAAAGGATAAAAAACGAGTAGCCAGACATTATAATAAAAAAGTGGTGCCTAAATCTTTTGAAGAGGGCGAGCTCGTTTGGAAATTAATATTGCCGATCGGATCAAAGACAACAAATTCGGCAAGTGGTCACCAAATTGGGAAGGGCCTTTCAAGATCCATAAATGCATCTCCAAAGGGGCTTATATGCTAGAAGGTTTAGATTGAGAAGTATTTGGGAGGGCTCTCAATGCAAAATATCTGAAAAAATACTACCCTAGCATATGGATCAACTCATGATTCAGCTCTGTTTGCTAGGCCGATTTATAACAGCCGATGTCTTGTTTCAGTAAGGCATCGCCTTTAGGTATTTTTATGCAACATTTTTCCCCTAAGTTTTCTATGGTCGGCTAACGATTGGCCGATAGCAGCGACAATGAGGTGCAAATGGCTTGAATTCACAATTTCGTCGACATCGAAGGTATCAACAAAATTTGGGGGGCATATACATACACAAAGCCAATTACAGAAAAGATGGAAGCCAAAAAATTTTCAGGCATCGTAAACGGCAGTCAATCTAGAAGTGTGGGAGAAAGAGGTCGGAAAGTTTTTGGAATCAGCACAACGGTTGGTCTAGGTATGAGCTATAAGCCGATTCCGGGGAAGCGAGAGATGTGGCCCTAAGTTCGTTTCAAGCGTTTGAGATCGGAGGTCATGATACCAGGTGTTGAGGTCATTAGCCGCGGCGTGGTTTCGGAATCGGCAAACCTAGCGCAACACGTGAGGCCAAAGCCGATTTCAACATGTCGAGATAGTACATGCGGCCTAAGCGGATCTTGTTTAGAAGCACAGTTGCAAAAAATTGACAGGATATATTAAACAAGCCAAGGGCAGAAGACGATTATAAAAGTAAGACGAATATTTTACAGGAAGCCGAAGCCGAGTTCATTCATGCTCACGAGTTAGAAACGGACGGGCTGTACTTAAACGTTTGGTGAAGCCGATTACAAAAGCTGAATGGGTATATTACATGAGGCAGTAGCCGATTTTAGAACACAAAATATTACAAGGGAGTTCATCTCTTTAGGAAATCGGCTATAGCCGATAGCGCCGTCCGCCTGATCTGGTCCACCTCCTCGATGGCCTTGACGTCGTCGGCTTCGGACCAAGCCACCGACCGAATGCCTTTCACCAAGTCCTGGAGATGCGCCATAGCCGCCTTGATACTTTGACGTTGAGCGTCGATTTCGGCTGGCAGGCTGGCCATGTACTCCTTGTGGACGTCGATCTCGTTCGAGACTTGAACAAGATCGACCATCAGCTGGTCCTGGCGTGAGAGGAGCTGCTCGAGCTTGGCCGTCGGCTCGGTTTTCAGGCGGTCGAAGGCAGCCTTCTGACCCTCGATTGCTTCCTTGGTCGACTGGAGGGTTGCCGATCGCATCTAGTTTTCGCGACGGTCGGCTATTCACTGTTGAGCCCGCTTGTATTTGAGTTGGTGGGCTTCCAAGAAGGTTGCCGGCACGATGGCATCGGCTAGAGCTTTCGGCAGCAGGCGTTGGATCTCCCTAAAGCGCGCGCGGATCGAGCCGCTGTCGACTACCAGCACATCCAGCGAGGCCTCCAGCCGATTGGCGATGTCGGCTAGACTGGCCCTTAGGTCCTCATCCCGCATCACCAGCTCCTCCTCGCCGATCTCACCAGACTCCTCGAACTCCGACAAGTCAAAATTAAGGAGGTCGACTATGTTCTGTAAAGAGAAGATGGTGATTAGAAAGGAATTGTTAAGTTGGCAGAGCTGATCATAAAATTCAGTCGGCTTACCTTGGGTATCGGGGCCAGAGCAACATGCTCGGCTGGTTCGTCGCCTGCGGCCGATGGGGCCTCACCATCGGCGCCATTGCCGCCGCCCGCGGCAGCCACGACGTGCTCACTCGATGCCTGGGGGGCAGCCAATGGTGATCGAGGAGGCTGCGAAAGAAGTGTTAGCAGTCAAGTCGGCTGAAGTGTGTAAACTAGGATGCGGGAGATGGTTACCGTTGGAACGCGACGCGGGATACGGCCGGCTGGCTTCTTGATCTGAAAAGGGCATGATCGGCTGAGTATATAGTGATGTCATACTAAGGTCGATTTTAGTAAGGTAAAAGCTTACCGATGGTCTCTTCGTCGGAGGGCTTGGTGCCGGTGGATCGTCGGTCGGGGGATTGATGCAGTTATGGTTCGAGCTGCTGGACTCAGCCACCGTCCCAACGGCCGCCAGTATCTCTTCGTCGGCCACCTGATCGTCAAGGTATTGAGCGACGATCGGATCTACCGGGGGAAGGCTGTCGGTCTGCGCGATCGACTTCTTCTCCTTTAGCTTCTTTGGGGTAGGCGCGGTCGATGGCTGTGCAGGAGGCATGGCTCTTTTCTTGTGAGCTGTCAGCTCGCGCACTTGCCCACACAGTAGGGACGCCAGTTTCGGCGCGTCCCACCCAATCGCCGATGGGGCAAGGCCGCCCGCATCTAGAACACCTAGGCGGTATTCAATGGGTATCCCGGAGTCACTCACCGTCGGCCGTTCCGTCTCGGTCTCCTGCAAACCAAAGAGGACAAGTGTTAGTCAGCTACATCGGCCGATGATAAGGAAAGAGATATCGTCTGGGGTTCAAGACTTACTGAGGGGATCTCGTTGGGCAGCAGCGAGCCAACGTAGTAGTAGGATCGTTGGTGAAAGATGTGGCGTTTGATCTCAACCCACCATCGGCTGTAAGCTGCGCTCTTCTTATATGCTAGCGTCATCTCACTGATACTGCTAAGGGGCGGGCCGGCTATGTTCAGTAGCCGATGCATGATCAAAGGTTGATTCACGATCCCCCTGGTCTCGATCTTGTCGGCGTAGTAACAGCCGACGGGCAGTTGCCCAAGACCAAATTGCCTTGCAGCCGATACTGGGTTGTAGAATTCGTAACTCTTGTCCACTGATCGGCCTTGGTGGATCCCAGTCGGCAGGATGCAGGGAGTCAGGGTGGCAATGAACAGTTCTCTGCACCTGGGGTTGTCGGCTGAGTTGATATCCTCCCAGTTGAAGTCAGCTGGCAGCTCGAATATTGCCCGGTCCCGGTAGAAGTACCAGGTCCGATTGTCATTGGCAAGCCCATCATACAGGAAGATAAACCATTCGGCCAGCAAATCGACCGACTGCCTCGAGCCTGCATGCACAACCGCTGCCTCTCCGTAGCTCATGCACCTGGTTGGGGTGATCTCGTTGCCGTCATCATTTTCGATCGGCTCCAATCTTGGGAACGCAGCCTCAGTCAGGGGTGGCCGACCGGCTACTTTCTGGGTCATCAACACCAGCCAGATTTGGAGGAACCACCAGGGGCCGCCGGTGCTGACAGTAGCATTGGAGGCTATCTTCGCAACAGCTTGGTGCAACGTTTGATACAGATAGCCGAGGAGGTACTTCCCTAGCACGAGCTTATTCCCGTCGGCTAGGGATTCGGCTGTGACCTGCTAGTTGGCGGTCGGCCCGCAGCTTGAGCCGTAGAACAGGAACTTTTCTAGCCACATCATCAAAAATGCAGCGTGTTCCCTATGGCCGACCGGCCCATCCTTCATGTTCTGGGCGACGTAGCTGCTCCATCCGCCGATGGCCTTTGTCTTGAACTGGTGTTGTCCTTTTCGGTTCAGATTTTCGGGGTTAGCCGATGCCAGGATGTCCAGTCCAGTTGTCATGTATACGTCGGTAACGTGATCGTCATCGGCCCCTGCTGGAACATGAAGGTGTTGAGGCTGTCGTTCCAGAAGTACGTTGCAGCCGACATCAGCGGCTCATCCTTCTCCATTTTGGCCACGGACAGGGCTAGGCACTGAGCTATTCCTGTTTCTTCCCAGTAAGCTTGTTTGGCCGATTGCACCCTCTTGTACCACTCAATCCAAGCGGCGTTTGTGGTCGGCCACGACTTGAAAGTGCCAGCCCAATGGTTCAGAGATGGTTTCCTGGTGTTGTAAGGCATCCTATCGGTTTTGGCTATTATTATATCGGCTGGGTCAGTGTTGCCGATAGAACCTAGGAAGTATCTTCTCTTGGGTTAGGCTCGGAATGGCTACTTGATGTGACAGGTGCTACAGTGAAAAGAAAAATTGCTAATCAAGAGCAGATGAAGGCATGATGAACGCAACAACGCTAGGAGGCATGGCTGGAAGGGAAATCTGAAGAGGAAGAGTTTTGAACCGACGGGCGTACCTCGGGGAACTCGACGGCGGCGGCGGCCGGTGCGGCGGCGGCTGGTGCGATGGTGGTGGCCGGTGCGGCAGCGGTGTTCGAGGCCATTGGGGGTCGTCGGAGATGGATCCGGGTCCTGGTTTGCGAGGATCGCCGGGATGTGATGAAGAGCACCGGTGAATCACCGGAGAGGAGAGAGGAAAAGAAGGCTTGTTTGCGAAGTGTTTGTTTGCGAGGATTTTGGTCGAGGAAAAGGACTATTTAAAGGGCATTTGGGGCAGCCGAAACGGTTTAGGTCAGAAAAGAGCGAGAATTTGAACAGGCAACAAATCCGCAACACTTCGTATCACGGACTTGGGGGCATGTGTTAACACCTAAATTTGGTAATTGACTCCCTAAGTCCTAGCAAGGATGAAGCAGAATCGGACCGACTGTTTTGATGGAGAAACAGAGGCCGCATCGACTAAGAAGCGATCGGATGTGAAGCCAGTCGGCTAAGGTTGAATCGAACAAGAGCAGTAGATAGCCGATTCTAGCTTCAGAGAAGATAAAACCGTTTCTGGTGCAGATATTTGAAGATAAATAGAAGTTTCGGTTATCAGTTTGTGCATTAAAAGATATTACCATCTATGGACAGAGTCCTGTAACGGCAATTGTATCTATAAATTAGGAATTTGTTTGAACTGTTTATTGTAATGCGGCGTGGATCCTTCCCGGGATATCATCGTATTTTAATAGTAGTTTAGATAGAGTTCAGGGTTAGTAGAGATAATGTTATTCTTGGGTATAAATAGGACCCGAGACTCCCTGTAAATGAATTCAACAATCAATCAAACAACTTTCGGCGCATCGCCAAACCTTTTCTTCAGACGAGCAATTGATTTGGCTCCGGGCTGCATCGTTTCGATCCCAAAATCCAGGTAAATGCTTGTCATTAGTGGTATGTTCTGCTGATTCTAATGCTTCCATCGTAATGACACATTAGATTCAGAGGTTTATACTGCTCTATTTACCATGTATCGCATATTAATTGGAGCAATGTTTAGATCTATCCAGTCATCGACCAGTTCTATCAAGAACCCGCAGCCGATAGGGCTAGATCTAAAGGTTGAACTAGTTTATATGTGGTATCCATCGTCTCGAGAGGTATAAGTCGTCTACAACAGATCAGGTTGTTCTTTTTATACTTAATGCTGCATCAACATTGAGCTATTAAGTCGTTTTTAGAACTTTCAATGATCTGTTTGGTTAGATTTATATGTTTAGAGATAGTGCTGGGGTTTCAGCCGGTCTTACCTGCCCTGATATATTTTTGGTTTGTTTATTACTAGATTTATGTTTGGACTGTCTCTTATATTAAGATCCCATTCTTGTCGGACATCGTGAGTTGAAATCGGCCCGCAAGGCAGAGCCAATGGCCGATTTTCTATGCTAAGCATCTGGTTCAAGAATGATATCTTTTCATAAGAATCATCAGAGTACTAGCCGATCTAAAGTAGGCTTTCCAGTATCGGCTAGGTTATCAATACATATATTTATTATCCTTTACTGTATTTGGGTTAAGCAGCTGATGCTGCCTCGGTATAACCGATCCATTCCAGTCACTTGGCTTAAATATATTTTAGGATAGCATATATATGCTCATGGATTTCCTTAGCCGATCCAGTGGGGATCTAACCTAACACTTAATGCACATATCTTGTTTTTCTTGTTGGTTAATAGATCAAACCAACTAGCATGCCCTGTACTACACAGGCAACCGAGAAGGACCTGCACTGGAGCTAAGCATATCTCCCAAGCCAGCGCGTGAGAGAAATTTCTCGTCAACATAAAGTCATCGGTGAAGGTAATGAAGTACTGATAACCACCTCTGGCCGTTGAGCTCATTGGTCCACATACATTAGTATGTATGAGTGCCAACAAGTCATTTGCTCTTTCACTGTGTCCTGTGAAAGGTGTCTTTGTCATCTTACCAAGTAAACAAGACTCACATGTCTCAAATGATTCAAAATCAAGAGTGAAGCAATTCATCCTTATGGAGCTTCTCCATGCGTTTCTGATTTATATGGCCTAAGCGACAATGCCAGATAAACATGGGGTTTGCATCATTTGGGACTTGCCTCTCTGTATTAATATTATAGATGGGAGATGCTTGAAGATTCAAAACGTATAATCCATTCATCAATGGTGTATGAAAATAGAACATATCTCTGAGATAAACTGAACAACCATTGTCCATTGATCTAAAATCATATCCTTCCGCTTGCAAACATGAAGCAGAAATAACGTTTTGACATAGAGTTGGAACACAATAACAATTATTTATTCCAAAACTAATCCTGAAGGTAAATGAAGTGGTACTGTGCCGACAGCAACTGTAGCAACGCTTGCTCCATTGCCGACGCGTAGGTCACCTCGCCCCTTCTCAAGCTTCTACTACTTCTCATTCCCGCAATGATTTGCAAATATGAGCTACTGATCTGGTATCAAATACCCAAGAGTCAATAGGTGAAGTAGCAAGATTAATATCTACAACATTAATACCTGAAGCAGAAGTCGCACTTTGCTTCTTTTTGAGATCCTCCATGTACTTCTTACAGTTCCTTTTCCAGTGACCTGTCTCCTTGTAATAGAAGCAAACATCTGATGCCGCTGACCCCTTCTTGCCCTTCTTTGTGTTGGAGGCACTCGCGATCTCATCGGGAGTTGATTTCCTCTTAGTGCAAAGTTTCTTGACAGGTGGTTTACGCTTAGCCTTCTGCATCATCATCACATGATGACCGTTTTTCTAGATACTCTCCTCAGCCGTCTTTAGCATCCCATGCAATTCAGCCAAGGTCTTATCCATACTGTTCGTGTGATAATTCAATATGAATAGCACGAAGCTCGGAGGGAGTGACTGGAGAATCACATCAGTAGCCAACTCTTGGCTAAGGGGAAAACCTAGTTTTTCCAAACTCTCAATGTAGCCAATAACTTTTATCACATGTGGACTGACGGGACTCCCCTCAACAAGCCTGCACGCAAACAGGGACTTTGAGGTGTTGAACCTCTCGGCCCTAGCTTGGTTCTCAAACATGCCACGCAGTCCCTGAATAATAGTATGAGCATCGCTGCTCTCATATTGCTTCTGAAGCTTAGAGGACATTGTAGCTAGCATGAGACAGCTTATGTCTAGGAAATCATTAGTGTGCTTCTCATAATCCCTTCGTGCAGTAGCAGTAGCATTACTAGGCAAATCATCAGGATAGAGTACTTCAAGAACGTACTCCTTGCGCTCTTGCTTGAGAACAATTCTTAAGTTACGATACCAATCCATAAAGTTTGTTCCATTTAATTTTTCCTTTTAGAGAATAGATCGCAAATTAAAGGTACTGGATGTAGTATTAGCTGCCATTTATTCTACAACAGAAAAAGCAAAGTTTAGCAGAATGTTTATGCTATGTCTATTGTTAAACAATTTAACATAAGACTCCCATTACGTATTTTACACCTTCCCTCTAGGTTACGTATTGGGTCAAGATCCACATGATAATTAATTTGTAGTGAGCTTTGGCATCACGGCTAGAAGATTAATAACATCTCTAAGCAACTCCTTGCTCACATCTCTATGTGACTCTTGTTGTTGGTGTGGCATCTCCATGCCCCGGCGCCAACCTATGCCCCAAGGCCAAAAACTGTTTTGATAGCCTTGTTAAGTAAACCAAATGCTCCTACTATATATGTCCGACATATACCCCCTCTTGTTATGATAGAGAATGGCACTCTGCTTTGGCAGACCCACCATTGACGAGCATAACGGTGACGGGTGCAACATTTGGAAGGGCATCATTACTACTTAATTTTGTGAGGGATACTATCCTATAAAACAAACATATCACATATGAAAGCAGGTAGAATAGCACATAATGAAATAGTATGGCCCCCTTCACATGGTGATCTCCATCTCCATGCCGGTGTAGAGGATCTCCATCTTCATCACCGTTCTTCCAATGTGCATGATGCTTGATTTCTTCAAACTAAGCTACTACTATAGAAGCTCTAATTGAAGATTACATCGACTCGTAGGTGGTGAAAGAATATTACAAGCATTCCACGTATGAAAGAATACTACAGGGATTGCACATATGAAAGAATATTACACGCATCACATGCATCTCATACATACAATAGGGCCATACCATCTCAAAACATTCTTTGCAAAAACAAGTTAGGCGTAGAATGTTTTCTACCTATCGCAGAGATACGGTATCGAGACGACCTATAAAGGGGTACGCACACGGCGGTCCCGCTGAACCATAGATCCAATCTATGAAATCACTTACGGAAACCATATCGACATAATCATATTATGCCGTCCCGATACACTATCAAGGGAGGTGGTTTGCGTAGGCGCGAGGCAGCAAACAAGGTCGGACTACGAGACAGCTTCGGCATAATCACATTATACCGTTCCGATACACTATCAATGAACGCTATCTCGAACCCAACTCAAACCGAGTTCTATGTATATTGCTTCGACATAATCACATTACGCCGTTCTGATACACTATCCAGGAACGCAATTACCATCTACTCTCCCCTACACATCCCGTAAAACCGATTGATCTAATCAACCCGTGTGCAAAACTTGTTCCAGATCGAATCTAAAACCCGAAGTAAGCAAGATTAGCTCTGATACCACTGAAGGGTTACGCGGAGGCTACGATAGCATAAAACAAAACTTTTCTACCACGCAAACCAAGAACACTTGCAAGTAAGGGTCGATAGATCGTTACCGATTGGAGTAAAGTGCAGCGGATTGGCCAATCAGGAGCTATCCGATCCGAAACAGTGCTGGCCGATGACAGCCGATTTGCCGATAGCCAATTCCCGCAAGACGGCAGCCGAATCCTGGGAACAGCCGATTCACCAGTCACTCGATTCACCGAGTAGCCGATTCACCGAGTCGTCCCACCGCGCTCGCGCGCCTCGCTCCGATGCACCCGACCGGAGCCGATTCCACCACAGCCGATTCGTAGCCGACGAACAGCACCACAATGTAGCAGCGCCTCTACCAGTATCCACATGTCCGGGGACAAAACGCCGAACACCCGTGTGCTAGCATGCGATGCAAGGCTAGGGTTTGGCTCGGGAGTGGGGAGGGTTTCCGTGGAGATTGATCTCGTCGACTTCTGAAGACACGCGTGATCAGATTGATTCGGTTCCCAAAATTGCGTGCAGGAGCTCTCCACCCCTCACCCCTTAATATAGCGTTGGCCGACTAGGTCTAGTGGCCGATCGGGACTCTATTTTGAATCAGATCCTATCCGAATCTCATAGAGTTGGCCGGCCGACTTCGTAAGCCCATAGGACTCTATCCGATCGGATCCCTATCCGATCGAGTCGTATCCGAGTCCAACTCGAATGTCTGTGCTTATCCCCTTAAGCGTGCGACCGTGTAGGTTCAGGTATACATGGCTTCGGCTTGAGTCTAACTCAGCCGATTTGTCAACAGCGGCGCCTAGCAGCACATATTGACACCATAGCATACAAGAATATAATATCGGCTCTGGACCTGTAATGTGTACACAAATTCCTTTGCCTCACGATACCAATTAAGCTATAGGCAAGATGTGTGTGCCATCCCTTCAATAGCTGAACCATTCACTCGAACTGTATTGGATTATCTATATGTAGATTGACTCCTCAATCAACTCGGCATTGCCATGCACTTCTATAATCCATTACCTCGAGGGGCCCAGAGATATCTCTCCAAAGGAGGGGCAAATTCCATCTTGATCTTTCACATCCCACTACATTTTCCATAGCAAACCCGAAGACTACTTTTATAACTACCCAGTTACGGAATAGCGTTTAGTAGTCCCAAAGTAGGCTACTACACATGTTGGAATCTATGATGATCTCAGTTCTAAGGACTTTGCACCAACAATAGTTGAGACCAACTAATGGCACATTAATTCCTATAGTGTCTCACGGTGGGTCTATCCAACAATGTGTGCTCTAACAAATGTCCACGTATATTGATTTGGCATCTCCATCCATGATCTATGAGACATGATCATCAATCAATAAACATGCCGATCTTAGAATCATATTTTGTTTCAACAATATGACATATGATCAAGGATAATTTAGAAATAGATTCATACATAAAGAGTCTCATAAATAAGTCAGTACTTATTGATCAATACAAGATATCTATTTCATGGAACTGAATAACACTTTATTCATTTATACATAAACATTGACCATGATATCCAACATCTCCATGTTGCCTCTAGGGCATATCACTAACAACAGTAATGTGTCGTGGGATTGTGTCTTGTGGGTACAGTTGTACACCTCTGATCAGAGTAAAACTATTCGAATAGTCGTGCCCACGGTTACGGGCGATCGACCAAACTCAATATTCAATTCATCCAGGTGGTACAAAGATGTCTCAAGATCTTAAAGAGAAGTTTTGGTGGGTCTGTATGAGGAGAGAAATAGCTGAGTTTGTCGCACTTTGTGATGTTTGTTAGTGGGTTAAGGCAGAACATCAACGGCCCGCAGGACTGTTGCAACCCCTCCAAATTTCGGAATGGAAATGGGAATAAATTGGAATGGATTTCATCACGGGTTTACCCCACACATCGTCAAGGTATGATTCAATTTGGGTCGTTGTGAACCAACTCATGAAGGTGGCCCACTTCATACCAGTGCATACTACTTACTCAGGAAAGAAGCTCGCAGAGCTATATCTTGCTAGAATCATGTGTTTACATGGAGTGCCTAAGAAGATCGTGTCTGACCGAGGAAGTCAGTTTACTTCCAAGTTCTGGAAGAAGTTGCAAGAAGAGCTTGGTACCCGTTTGAATTTTAGTACGGCCTATCATCCGCAAACAGATGGTCAAACTGAGAGAGTGACTCAAATTCTAGAAGACATGTTGAGAGCATGTGCGCTTGAATTTGGCAAAGCGTGGGGCAAGAGTGTGCCCTATGCAGAATTCTCCTATAACAACAGTTACCAAGCGAACATTCAAATGGCAACGTATGAGGCGTATGGACGGAAGTGTCGCACACCCCTTTTCTGGGATCAGACTGGTGAACGTCAGTTGTTTGGCACAGAAGTGATAAGCGAAGCAGAAGCAAAAGTCAAACGATTCGGGAAAGGTTAAGAATTGCGCAGTCTCGGCAGAAGAGCTATGCAGACAATCGTCAAAGAGATCTCGCTTTTGAAGCAGGGGATTTTGTGTATCTTCGTGTTACACCACTCCGGGGAGTACACCGTTTCCAAACCAAAGGCAAGTTGGCACCACGTTTTGTGGGACCATACAGAATTCAGGAATGTCGAGGAGAAGTAGCCTATCAGCTTGAGCTTCCATCCAACATGGCTGGTATTCATGACGTGTTTCATGTGTCTTAGTTAAAGAAGTGTTTAAGGGTACCAGAAGAGCAGGCGAGTCCAGACCAGATTGAAACTCAAGAGGACTTGACCTATGTGGAGAGACTAGCTCATATTCTCAAGACCAGTGAGACAAGGACTCGGAACAAGGTTATCAGGTTTTGCAAAGTTCAGTGGACTCATCACTCAGAGGAATAAGCTACTTGGGAAAGAGAAGATGAGCTAAAGGCCACGCACCCGCACCTCTTCGCGGTGCCTCCGAATCTCGGGTCGAGATTCCGTTTATGGGGGTAGGTTTGTCGCACCCCGAGTTTTGCCCCTAAATCGTTTAAATAATTTACCCTAAAATAATCACAATTTCTTGAATTAATCTCGAGTCAACAATTAACTTGAAAATGCATTTAATAAATGCAAATGGCATGATAGGATTTTTCTAAAATTCTACATGTCAAAATACACTAACAGGATTTTTACGGGAATTTTCAGAGCACTGGAGCTATTTTAATCAATTAAATAAGAAATCCACAATTAAATTAAGTCCGAAATCCCTTTTTCCTCTTTTTCCTTTTTTTTTTTCTTTTTCCTTTTTCCCCCGCGCTACGGCTTCCCGCCCTTCTCCCTAGTCGGGCCATCGGCCCATCTGCTCCCCGTTCCTTCTCGGGCCATGCGGCCTATTCCTTCTCGGGCCGCCGCGCAAGTCCGGGCCGCTTCCCCCGCCGCCTCGGGCACCGACTAGTGGGCCCCACATGTCGGGCCTTCTCCTCGCGCCCGCCGGCCCAGCCCCGCATCCTACCCGCGTTGCCTCCCCGCATCCTTCCCGCGCTCCCGTGCCACGTCGCAATGGCCGCCGCCGCCCTGAAACGGTCGTCATTTCTTTCTCTCTCCTAACCCGAGTCCGAAACCGACGGAGAGGGATTCGCGGGCTTCCCGTGCGCAATCCAATCTCTACCCTACCTACAAAATCCCCCGCGTGCTCCACCGCCTGATTCCTTTTTGCCCCATCGTTTCTCGTGCCCTAAATGGCTGCCGCCATCGTCATCTTCCCTGTCTCCGGTGAGTTCGCCGCTGCTCTTTTCCTTCGGTTTCCCGTGTTGCCGTTCCCCCGAGCCATCCCGAGTCGTTGTCCCGAGCCGCGGCACTCTCCGCCGTCGTTTCCCATGCATCGCGCCGCCCGCCGTCGCCGTTTCCCGTGCCGCCGGAGTTCGGCCCACCGCCGTGTGGCCATGGTCGACGAGCGAGCTCGAGCTGCCGCCGTCGCGTCCTAACCCTAGCCGTCGCCTCACCCACGCCATTCGATAGAGTGAATCGGACGCATCCGAGCCGTCCGATCCCGCCCAAGCGCCGCCGCCCCATCCGATCGCCGCCATGCCCTGGATGGCCACCGCGTGTCAGCCATCCGCCCGGCGGCCGTCGCCATCCAAACCCTAACCCTAGCCGCCGTCCGCACAGTCCGATCTTTCAGATCGGGCAGATCTGGACCGCTCACCCGCGTGCAAGCCGCCACCGTCCGATCGCCGCCGCCCCCTCGCCGATGGGCGCCAAGCGTCCCCGTCGCCCCTTTCGCCTCCCACCGTGGACCTAGCCACCGCACCAGCTTGCGTCGGCGAGACGCCCGATGTCGGCCCTAGCGACGTTGGCATTGCCCGCGCCGCTCCATGCTGACGTCAGCATGACATCAGCCCTTGCCGCCCGCGCAATGCTTGCGTCATCCCGGGACTTAATTGCGCAATAATAAATATAGTCTTTTTTGTTTAGTTTAAAAATCACAATTAAACTTCTAAAATTCTTATCTTTTTACTCCAAGCTCTGTTTTAGTCCATTCAAATTTTATTAAATCCAGAAAAATATCAAGAATCCATTAAAAATACTTTTATGTGTTGTTTCAGTAGGCTTTTTAGGGTGTTTGTTTGAGTGCTTTGTTTGTCGTGTAGATTCCGAGCTTTCCGGCAAGTCTGTTTTCCTCGAAGTAGTCACCAAGGTTCCTTAGTCTCCAGAGCAAGGCAAGTCATACTTTACATTGATCATATTGTACATATTTTATTTAAATATCTCATTTCTCTCAAATACTGCATATGTTTTAGAATGTCATTCCATGGGATTATTATACCTATTGTACTCAACCATAAGAATTGTTTACCTTATACCATTGATAACTTGGGTTCAATATGACTAGATGTTAGTTTAGGGCTTGCTTAGTCATGCTTAGTTAAACTAGGTCACTTAAGGGGATCATCTTAACGAATTATTGTAGTGGAGACTAATTCTGAGATAAGGTCAAGTTGGTGACTCTACTCTAATAATACTGAATTATGACAATGGTGGGTCGTGAGAACATGGTTGCTTTTTGGTTAGCGTGCTCATGACAATTAAGGACCGGTTCTCGGTAAACCCTGAAAGAATTACTGTGCATACCACAAGTCGACATGGGTAATGGCTGGGTCTGTAGCGTAGCTGTCTCTAGCCGACGTACCCTAGTGAGGGTGGGCGTGATGGAGTTGGGTCGGCCCCGGTTTTAAGGGTTGATCGGCTTCCAGATTCACCGTGGCACCAGAGGGGGCTGCCCATTACCCCGATGGGAGTGGGGGCGAAACCTTGGTGTGGTACGATTGGTTAGAGGGGGTTATGTGAAGGGTCCTGTCATAGTTCCTTTCCGGGGTATCGTGGTGGTACTCCGGCACATGGTAACGTGTCGTGGGATTGTGTTCTGTGGGTACAGTTGTACACCTCTGATCAGAGTAAAACTATTCGAATAGTCGTGCCCACGGTTACAGGCGATCGACCATATTCACCTTGATTAGTCTCACTTATTCACATAAATGAACTGTTGGATGGGCCTGTTGCAACGTGGTTTTAACGTTGGACAGTGTTTATTTAGTATTTCTTAATTATTACTACTGTTTTACTGCTTTCAACTATTACTATTATTTCAGCAATGTTGTTTATGCAAATTGAGCCTATTATCCCTTTCCTTGATATTTATCCTGCATCATACCTTCTCTTTCGGTATGATTTGTTGAGTATGGTGGTTGTAATCAGTCTTGCTCTTTTTCCCCCTTCAGTGCCAGATGTTGAGGTCGAGGTCTCCGAGGAAGTGTAGGCTTGTTCGCCGTCAAGGGTTAGCTGTGGTGTTGGTGTTTCGCTTCGCTAGAGTCAAGTTTAGCTTAAGTCAATTTTTTTTCCTTTTCGCTGCATTTGTGTAACTCTTTTGTATTATTTCTAAGATGAGGTTTCTGTATTATCAATAATGTTGATTTGTGTACCTCGGCTGATGCTTGGACGAGGATGTAAAGCACAAATTAGCTGCGAAAATTCTGGTGTGAATTTCTGGGCATGACATGTGACAGCCATCCACAACAATCTTACTCATCTTCTCAAGCGTGTTGACAACTTTCGTGATGAGAGTAACCATCGGTGCTTGAAACGTAATCGACGAGGTATGGATGGAGGACACCGTCGACGCGAGGTACGTAATAATGATGATACTTTTCATAAGATTAAATTTAAGATACCTCCTTTTGATGGAAAAATATGACTCCGATGCTTACATTACTTGGAAGATTGTTGTTGATCAAAAATTTGCATGTCATGAGTTTCCTGAAAACGCACGTGTTCGGCTGCCACTAGCGAGTTTACTGATTTTGCTTCTGTTCGGTGGATCGAACATGGTAAGAGAAATCGTGATAACATGCCTCAAACTTGGGACGCTTTGAAACGGGTCATGCGGGCTAGATTTGTACCTTCTTATTATGCACCAAAACTGTTACATAAGTTACAACAATTGAGGCAGGGTACTAAAAGTGTAGAAGACTATTATCAGAAATTACAAATGGGTATGTTGCGTTGTAACTTAGAGGAGGATGAGGAACCTGCTATGGCTAGATTTTTGGGTGGTTTAAACCGTGAAATTCACGACATACTTGCTTGTCAAAGTTATAGATTTTTTTCTCACTTGTTGGAACTTGCTTGCAATACTGAATGTAAAATAGAGGACATGAAGAAGCAACAAGCTGTGCTTGTACCTCCTATTTTTTCATGTAATGATGACATGCAAACTTGGGAGGAGCAATATTTTGTGTCTCCTATTACTAACACTTTGCAGGAAGTCCAAAATATTCACCAAGAGAAGGAAAACAATGTTATTGAGAAGAAAGGTGAGAAACATGAAACACCTAACATATCTGTAGAAAAATTGCAAGGTAAAATAAATGGTGTTGAGATAAATGAAGTTGAGTATTCTTAAGCTGAGCTACACATGTCCACTTTACATGCTATAGTAGAACAACTATTAGTGGAACCAATTGCTGAGATTTCTTTGTCACGAGTTGATTTTGTTGATGTTCCTTGTGATAAAGAAGAGTTGTTTGATAATGCTTAACTTATATCAATGCCACAACTAGTGAATGAAAATGATGAAGTTGAGGAGCGTGAATTGCTATCTTCTTTAAATACTTTGTGCTATGTTTTGTTTGATAACTTTTGTGAGCTCGATAATTTGAAGGAGAAATTATTTGCTAAGTCTGATTTGCCATGTCCAATTAATATTATTTTTTATATCTTTGGCGAATATAATGATAGAGGAACATATTGGGTGCATAGTGTTTACATGTGTTTAGATTTAGAACCTCTTGTAGCTGTGGATAAAAATTGCAAGTTAGAGAGACATGTTATTGCTAATCATATTATCTTGAGTTTATGTTGTTTTTATTTAAAAGAACAGGATGGTTCTGGGGAAGAGGAGCAATTGGATCATTCAATGTGGTTACCATGCACCCAGTTAGTTATGCCACATGAGTACTTAACCTCTGAAGAAGGGGAGCAAAATAAGTCGCAAGTAAAACAATCAAATGTGGTATCTATGTTCGTTGTCGTTTATCTTCATTCTCAGGTACATTTGTTTCATAAGAAATTAATACTTTTTGCTCAAGAACTAATGATATTACATGACGAAATTTTGTTGTGTTTGTTTTCATCTAGATACTTCTATGAGCAAGATCATGCTCTATGCGACAAGAACCAGATGGAAAAAATGAGGACGATTTTCCGTGAAGAAGGGGAGGATAATTTGATCATAGTTACTATGGATACAATCGTTGCTCACATCATATGTCCACAGGAAGACGTCAAGTTCAACCTTCAAAAATTCTGGAATCCAATTCGTCCAACTCTAACAGCGTCGAATTCAAACGGCCGCCAAATATGCATATGTGCTCCGATTTGGTTCCATGAGTACTTGATGGATTCCAGATTCGATTCCAATCAGCCACAATCACAGAAACAAGGTGTTGCATTACCTATAACGAGCCTATGGGCTTGCAACTTCATCTGGAACCCCGGCCCAAGTGGGGCCCAAGTGGGATGCGCCCTAACCTCCAAATCCAAGTATTTCCAAACTTCTCCACCAGGTCACCACGTCACTTTTGACCCAAGGAAATAAAGAGAACTAATCCAACATGTTTTGGTGTTAGATTCGGACTGCAGAACAGCGCCAACTTGTGATGGTTGCCACGGCTTCATACGAACTCCGATTTGGGTGTTAACTACTTCAAGGAAAGCTTACGAAGTCTATATTCCAACGGATCTGTACTCACTTCCATATCTATTATGAGCCGGCCGGAATCATCAATTTAGTACAGATACCTTGTTGTGCCCGAGGTGCTGCGGCGCCGAAATTGGGTCGATGGGCCTTGTATCAAGTTGAGTCCATTACGGACATGTCCTAAGGTTGGAGAACGACCCCAACTCGTCCTCCCACCTATATAAGTACCCGTAGCCACCATAGAATAATTTGGATGTTGATTATGTAAGTTTAGCTATCGCTACTTCCTGATAGACACGTGTGTCGGCTAGACCATCCGTTCTATTTGATTCACAACCCCACCTTTTCATGTGTATTCTGATCTGAAATCAATATTTGCAATTTGAGTTGCTGTTCATCTTGTTCTTGCTAGTTCTTTTGTTGTTTATAGGAATAACCCTAGTGGTTTGGTTGATCGAGCTTCACAAGATCGCGTCAACCGATGGAGTTGGTATATCAGTCGCTAAAGCGCAATTACTCCATGGAGTATTGTAGTCGGGACGTGAATGACTCCATTAAATCAAAGTTATTATCTTCACCGAAAGATCACAACACTCTACTGTACATCAGTTCCTTTAGCTGAGTGCCACCAAAAAAGATGTTAACTGCCCTGCCATGTATATGTATTACATTGAATTTTCTTGAGCAGCGGAGGAGCTGAAAGTTTTGTATTCCTGCCAGTGTAATGACATGTCAGTTTTGGTATTCACCAAGATTTGAATGTGATGATAAAATGATAAATTAAAGACAATCTTTCTAGCTTGTGATGTATTGCTAAATAAGCTATACAGCTTATGGGAGCTTGATTATATTATGAGGCAAACATAAGTCTTATTATTATTGTCCACACGAAGATGGATGGAAATACAAGGTACTACATATTACCGCATCACACGGAAACATATACTTATTTCTTATTCATCTTGACTAAAGTATAAGGTAAACCATAAACCTTCAACATAGAAACACAAAAGAGAACTCTACTAATACACGGTCGATGGATTAACCAGGATGCATCCTTCTTCAGTTCGTTGCTTATTTAGTGTTCCTGGTATTATCATGAATTCATCTTCTGTCTTGTAGATCACTTAGGAAGATCTTTCTCAGGAAAAAGCAAGTCCTCATCTATATGCATGCTCTTTTCCAAAGACGCATTCGGCACAATCTTTTCACCAACAATAGCATCTTGTGAAATAAAATTTTGCTGCTCCTGATGTAGCTGGTTGATATTGGCCTCAGCAGGAGTACGGAAACTATCACCATGTCTAGCAGGAATGGGAATACCATAGTTATATTCTAGGGAAAGACATGCATGCTGGTGAGAGAAAGCCTGTGCAGTTTTGCTTTTCTGGCTATCAATAGCAACATCACTACTAGCAGCAGCACCACCACTAGGAACTACATAAGAGCTGTTCATCATGCTCACCTTGTTGGTGGGCACCATCACTTCATTCAATGGGGATATTTCTTTACTCGCCTTGCGAAGAGATTCTCCTTGCATCATCAAAACTTGAGTAGATGGTGTGTGCTGAGTATCCATTTGACCTATAGCAGGACAGACAGGAAAACTGGGTGGATGGCTAGCTAAATCTGTGACCTGCACTGCTTGGGGAGGATGGCAGACTGAGGTCATTTCATCCATCTTATGGCGCTTCCAAGCAGAAACCCCCATGTCCGGTATGTTGCTTCCTAGTGCCTGGTGGCTACGGACTACATTAGCAAGAAAGTGATAGGATTCTGTGATGCTGATTGCCTCAGCAATATCTGTGCCAAGTATGATTTCACGATTGTGTGAGTTGGCGCACAACCAGGCGCGAAGGATGAGCTCCTGGACGAAAAGTTCACAAAGTTTTGTCACAAAAGCTGGGGTGTCAGCAGATAACATCATACCGTCCTCCTTTGCGCGTATTACATTGTTCACACGGGCAATCGGCAGTATAAGCTCCTGGTTGGATTCTTCAATCTGTTCTTCGCTCATCCTCCAGAACTTCTCCATGGCATGTCGTTGTTGTGCAAGTAATTGCAACCTTGAAAGAGTATCATCCTCTTGATTTTTCTCCAGCCCCTCTGTTGCTGGGATCAGCATGCCTTTAAACCTATATTTTGAAGTATGGCACGAACAGTAACATAGTTAAGTACTTCATCGAATCAACATGTTATTACACGCAATGAAAATATCTAAATTTAATAGAAACTATATTTGCTCTTCTTGCAAGTTTAGGAAATAGCAAGATGTACACTAAAGTAGAATAACTAATAATACATCTACTTTAGAATTAGAATAACGATATCATACTGATAAAGATGAGTGACCTTTCTTAAATTGAGATGCTGAAATAGGGGAGCAATTATAGGATGATTGATGAGAGAATGTGAACCAAGAAAACCGGTTTATATAGGGCTACAAGGTAGTGAAGATATTGTGGGTGCCAACTAGATGCACTCTAATTGATGAAAAAAAGGATAAAGGTTAGTTGTCTCTTAATTGTTCTCTTGCGGTTTTGTCGTCTGGGTTTTGTTAGCCTTGTTTGCATCTTTTTCCTCTTGTACCACTGCATATCCAGACACTTGTACATTGATCTAACCCTGCATTATATTTTTGCATCAATCCATCCCTGGTGATCTAACCCTCCGTCCCATGCTTTGATGATTCTTCCAGCTCATGCTTACCGATGGATGGATACATCCTAATAGATGGATTTTGCATGCATGCCAGAAAGAGCCTTCTGGAAGGCTCGGGAAAAGGATAGTCAGCTGTAAGTTAGGCATAGTAGGAGATTATCTGTGTCGTTTTGTGTAACAACATAGCTAATAAAGTTGGGTCCTATAATTCAAATGTTTATGTCGTATCATAAACCCTTTCTATAAGACAAAAGCAATATAAAACTATTGCATATTTTTTTATTTTCCCTTTCCTACTTTAATTCATCATTGTTATATCTTATATTTGTTTCCACTAAGGATTGTTTGGCCGGTTAAGCCAAAATGCTGATAATCTAGCTGTGTAATTGAGGCACAAGGGTTTTACCTTGTATTAATCCTCTATTAGTATACAATCGCAGCCCACTAAGTAGTATTTTCTATCTTGCACCACAGTTTCCACATCAGTATCAAATAAGAACCGTCGGATTCACTTCTATCTCAAAAGCAGCCATTCGATTTTTTTAGCACCTTTCTCAGTACTGGCCCAATTCCAAGATCTTGCCAACAGCCCAGCTAAAATCGTGCAAAAGCCTAACTCACCCACACCCCTGCAACATCGTTAAAAACAACAAAACGTCATAGAGAAGCATTATTCCTCTGCTTGCCACCGTGCATATTAGGAATGTATATGCATATATGTATAGATTATATTGTATGATTGTATTTCTTGTATTCTTCTCTAATTGAGGATCTTGTACCTTGGCTGTACTATATCAATGCATGGTCACCTCCCCATATTGGGTGTGTGGTGTTCCTCTAATTCCTTCTACATGGTATCAAATTTTGGCTTATTTCCCTCCCTTCCGCACCTTCCTGGTCGCCGTGCCTACGTCATAGCCTCCCTGGCCGCTGCGCATCCTCCCATGCTGTGAACTCCATCATGCCCCGTCCACGTACAACATGTTTCGCTGGTCCTCAGATCATGTCGACCACCTCTGCTACGTCAACCACCAGCAGCTCCCGAATGGTGACGGCCTCCTCCAATGCCGTTGCCCCGGTCTTTGTCAACCAGTACAGGACCATCTTTATCAAGACCCACGTTTCGATCTCCCTTGAGCTCCGCAACCCCAACTTCAACAAATGGAAGGCCTTCTTCCGCTCGATGTATAGGAAGTTCGGTCTACTTGATCATCTTGATGATGCTTGACCCGCTGACCTCGATGACGCCTAGGAGCAAGCCGACTGCTGCATCCACAGCTGGCTCTTTTGCTCAGTCACTGACAACGTCAGCGACTTCGCTATCATACCAGAGCAGATGGCCTGGGATCTTTGGGTCGTCATTGACAACCTCTTTCAAGCAAACAAGGAGCCTCGCGTGATCTTTCTAAGTCATAATTTTCCCTCCATGACTCGGGGTGATCAATCCATCACTGACTATTGTCAGTGCATGAAGACGGCGGCCGATGCCCTTCATGACATCGGCCACCTTGTCACGGAGTCTCGGTTGGTCCTCAACCTCCCGCACGGTGTTAACTCTCACTTCTCTGGCATGGCGGACAACATCACTAGCGCCCCTGTACTCCCCTCCTTTGCCTCCACCAGGAACACTCTTGTTCTCATGGAACTCTATCTTGTCAACGAGGTCAATGTCCAAACAGAGACCGCCCTCGTCGCGGCCAGCAGCGCCACTTCCTCCTGTGCCTCGGGGTGTTGCCCCTCTGCTGGTAGCGGTGGCTATTCTCATAATCGTGGAGGCAGTTGGAACAAAAAGAAAAATGGTAACTGCAACAGCTGCAGCAACGACAGTGGTGGCGGTGGTTGTGCAGGTGGATAGAACAACGGGGACTGGTGTTTCGACAACAATGGCTTCTCCTTCGCTGCCCTGCTTCCAGTTGGTCCGTGGGCCTACTTCTCGCCTTGGGCTAGACAGCAGCTGGCCTGATGAGCCCCTAGAGCTGGGATTCTTGGGCCATATCCCCGGGCCCAAACTACTATCGTTCGGCCGTGTTCCTCGCTGCCCATTGCTGGTGTCTCTTCGGCACCCTTAGAAGCCTAGCAGGCCTGGGATCAAGCCGACCTAGTTGCTACCCTCAACCAGATGACGGTCCACAACCTTAACTTGTGTGTCATGGACACTGGCGTAGCCTCGCACATGTCCTTCACTGATGGTATACTCGTGAGTCACTTGCCCGACTCACACTTTTATTACAGCTAACTATGGTCATTCTATTCCAGTTATTTGACATTGCACTTCTTTTCTACCTATCGACACTTCTAAATATGATCTCAAACACGTCATTGTTGCTTCCTCTTTGGTTCATAATTTACTCTCTGTTCGTCAGTTTATACGTGACAATAAATGATCCATTAAGTTTTACGAGTTTGGTTTTTCTATTAAGGATATTCTGACCTAGCGCGTGATTCTTTGTTGCAATAGTCATGGCAAACTTTAAAGCCTGCCGGCCGCTGCACCCTCCACCACCGCCCATTGCCACATCACCACTTCATCTATGTTGTGGCATCGCCAACTTGGTCATCCTGGTCCTGTCGTGGTCCACAATCTTCAGCATATGTCCATCATATCTTGCTCCAAGTCAGATAGTTCCCTTTGTCATGCATGTCAATTAGGTAAACACACTTTACTTGGTCTTGTTCCAGTACTACTTCTCCTTTTGAACTTGTACACTGCCATGTATGGACGTCTCCCATTATGAGCACCTCTATATCTAAATTTTATTTGGTTTTTCTTCATGATTTCAGTCTTTTTTGGACATTTCCCCTTCGTCACAAGTCTGATGTTCATCACCACATAGTTGAATATGCCTACACCCAGTTTGGCAGCAACCTCAAATGCCACCAAGCAAACATGGTACCAAGTTCGTTATCTGCAACACCACTTCCCTCCTCACTAGTAGATGTTCTTTGCTATGACTCTTGTGCCCTTACACCTCCTTGTTGGTATTTCTTATGGTTACAGATAAATCCGCAAGCGCACGGAATTTCGTTGTAGCACTTCACTCGGGAGTATTCCAAGATATCAAACTCACAGGGAACGTGTGTGAATTATCTAAGGGTCAGGTTCATCCATGGACACCAAGAATTTATAGGCGAGGATATAGATAGGATTTCTATGGTTATGGCTCTAGATAGATGGTAATCGCTTTACTATATTTACTTACTTCGGGCGCCGGCTTACACTCGGTCTGTCAAGTGACTCTAGCCTACAGCTCTATGACGTACCCGACCATGGAGGACTACAAAGGACGGATAGGGCTGTCAACACCAACCTCCTACCTCTACAACCCATGGAGTATGCGGTAAATAAAGGTAAGCCCTAGCCTAGACACCATGTCTACGCTATTGATTACTACTATAGTCTTGGCCAAGAACTCCCATCTTCATTATGGGTCTTAGACTAGAGCACCCACAAATGGACGATGATCCTGTAAGTAAATGAAGTAGTAATTACTCAATGGAAAGGAATGCAATCATAGGAAATCATGAGCACTTTCTTGATTGAATAAACATTCATGAAGGTACAAGATCGAAGGTCGGTGCCAAGATACCCGACACTCATTCGGACTACCCCTCACTCTCTACCCTGCTTTCTAAGCACTAGAGAACTAGGACTATGCCTTTGGAATGGAGCTTTGATCTTCTTGTGTTGTGTGTTGAAGTGAAGAGAGTGAGCTCCTTTATAGTGTGCCAATGATGGTTGTAGGTTGGAGTTGCCACGTGCAATGTGGTGGTTAGGGGCTCTAGGAGTGGTTCGGCCGAACCCTATTTCGGTCAAACCATCTGCATCGCCTCTAGCCACCGACTTTCACCAATCTCTGGCAGGAGGGCCCCTATGGCGGTTGAGGTTGGTTTGGCCCCACTTTAAGTCCGTTTTCACTATCATGTGGGCCCTCCAATCCTTGCGCTCGTGCGTGATTGGTCGGAGATGTATCTTGTCGCATGGCGAGTGTTTTCTCCCAGAAGTCATCTGCATAGAAATATTCACCAACACTTGTGGAATGGATTAGTAAATAACCCGACCGCTATGTTGATGTTCATCTTTTATCCATTTTATGCAGGGATTGACGGTCGGCTTTTTGTATTTAAGGACCGTCAACAACACCCCTGCACTTATCCTTTACTCGTCCCTGAGTAAAGCTTATGGATATCAAATAGAGTATGGACTTCCTGAATAAAGCAAACATACAATGTATTCCAAGCGATACTTGTACTCGTTAACTTTTGAAGTGTCTACCATGTCATCTTGGGTGATTGAAGAATGGAACAACCTTGATTCGAGTCACCTCTACTTCTTCTGATAAATTACCTTAGGGTTTTCTTTATCCTCATAAAAACATAACTTTACTTTTACTCCTCAATTGATTCTCTCATATCGCTCAATGTGTTTGACTCCTCACCCAAGCTTTGATGTAGCCTATCATTATCCCACCTTTCTAATAAGGCCTATGTGGAGCTTAGGGTAGGGAAATAAGAATCATATACTTGCATCAAGTATTTTGTAAAGTCAAAGAGTAGAACCAAGAAGAATACTAATCATGCAACCATGATCAAGCTTGTGCATATATGTGGAAGGGGATGTGTGAGTGGAAAAATGGAAAAAAAATGAAAAAATGGGTTGGTGACTCATTTTTATATGATCCCCATCCCTATCTTTTATTTAGATAACATGGCTCGTTGTTTTTTTTCATCATGCTAAAGAATATTTTGTTTCTTCTCTTGTAAGCATTCTAATTTTCTAACATCACCATCATTATTTTTTTAGCTCATGTCTCATTTGGCATGGATAGGAGGATAGAGAAACATAATCATTTGGAGTCTTTATTTGGTGGAGGGATGATGGTGGATGCTGACTTCCGGAGTATAAGTTTGCATATGGTGGTGAACGGGATATTCTTGCTAAACCTCTAGTGTAGAGGGAGAGCAATTTATATGGTGGGTATGCACAAGAATTTGATCATGAATGTATGAAAAGAATCTAACAAGGGTCTAACCATTTGACGAAACTCAAAATGACTACAAGCAGCATATGTATAGGTTTTATCATCAAGATTAACATATGGCTCTGGTGGGAATAAAATATCAATGAGGAGTATGCAAAGTTATAGTATTTTCTTTTATAAAAATCCCAAGGATTTAACAGATGAAAACAAAGATCATCTCATGAGGCAATCTCTCATTCATCAATCACTTAGATGGCATGTGTTCCTAATGATATATGTTCACAAACACAAGGTAACATGCGAGGAATAAAAAGTATGCATGATATTTGCAGGAAAGTCATATACTCTAGTTTGAATTATACAGGCTCATGTTAAAAGTTGAGTTTAGTTTTTCAGATATATTCCATGATGAGAATTTATCAAACTCAAGATTTAAGGGGATGAGAGGATAATGTGCAAACCAGTGTGCAGTGAGTGTAGAGGCAAGCAACAGATGTGCAATGGATGTTTTTGTCTTGTCTCATGAATGTGCACGCATCGCGGTGAAGCACGGACATGGGTGATCTTCATATATGAGTGTACAAAGTGAACACAAGATCTCCCGACACTTATTCTTTTACCTAGGTTGCTTATTCAAAAACAAAAAAGTGAGAACAAAAAGGGACTCCATCGGTTTGAAATCCGGAGAGTCAAAACCTTTATTTTATTGAAATGAAACTTACCTGGAAACTTACCTTGAATCTACGTGCGTACTTTGTGCGTGTACGCTACATCACCCATGGGCCATTTACAAACAAACAAACAAATAAAAGAATAACAGAAAAATAGATTCTTACCTTCCCTTTTTTATTTATTAATATTAATATTATTTTATTTTATATATTATTTGAAATTTTAATTTCACCAACTTTCTTATACTCAAATAAAGCTAAATTAAAATTGACTCAGCACAAACACCATAGGATTTTGCGCCTCCTCGATATGTTATGTATTTTTGTCCTATATCCAATGTTTGGGTTATCTCAAGTTTGAATCAATTTAAAGATTTACCCGCTGAAATTTGAAGATATTCTTACAGAGGTTAGTCCATATTTGTACAACCAATATCTATATAAGCATTAACTCTAAGGTTCATTAAGAAATCTCGACATCATGTCGTCTTTGATTAAAGAGGACTTTTTAACCTAAGCACCATGCTTAATTTAAAGAGGCTATGAATGGAATTTTCATATTCTTTCAAACCAGAGCATGCGATAACAGATAAAGAAAGCATATGATCAAGTTATATTGTTATATTCACGTTAAGATAAATATGACTATATGAATGATGAATTTCGGGTACATCCCAATAGGGATTTGTTTAATGTCAAAAGCAGGACATTTTTTTCAAGGAAAGATACAAGAACTAGCATCATCTCTAAACCAAGGAATTTTGGCATCAATGGAATTTGTTATGAGATACGTACCAACCTCTCTCACACTTGGATTTTGTGTCACGGGACACCAAAAATCAAGTGTGTGGTGTTCAAGCCTTCTTCAGAACTTGTTCCATCACAAAAACACCAAGGTGCTACAGCTGATGTAGCTCTCATGTTCTCAAGCGTCGCATGACAATCATTAATTTTTAATCTTAACCTGAAATGGTTAGTGACCAAAAGTACCCAAGGATAAACTTTCCTAAAACATGTTCTTGCTTTATATTGATGAAGGAAAATGATAATCAGTGCTACCTTTCGACATCACGTTGTTTATGGTCAAAAGCTTGACCATGGGGACTTTTTGAAGGAAAACGCGGAGGCTACAAGAACATAAAACAAAATTTTCTACCGTGCAATCCCAAGAAAGCATGCGAGTAAGGGTCTATAGATTGTTACCAGTTGACATGCAGTGCAACAAAAATAGTCAAACTGTTGCTAGCCGACCTCGGAAAAGCTTTGCCGACCTCATAAACGCCTTTGCCGACCTTGAAAAAGTTTTGCCGACCTTGGGAACACCTTTTCCGAACTTGGAAATGTTTCAGCCAACCTCGCCGACCCTGAGTCCGAATCGCCCGACCCACCGACCTCGGTTCATCTCGCCCGACCCTGACGGCGCTTCCAGTTCATCTCGCCCGACCCTGCCGATCTCCACGCGTGCTGTCCAACCGCCTGGTAGTGTTAGGATTCGCCAATGCCGATGACTTCATGCCTAGCTATCGATGCCGACGAAGCCGTGCTGATTCGCCCGGCCTTCCGACCTCACGACCACCCGAGCCAACCTCCGAATAGGACTCGGCTGGTTGGATCTCGACGAAATTCAATGCCACCGAACAACACCACAATGAAACAATATCTCTACCGGTATACACACATCCAGGGAGAGAACTCCGAACACCTGTGTGCAAGCACGCGATGTACGGCCAGGGTTCTGGTTCGGACGTGGGAGGATTCCCTTGGAGAAGATTAATATGGCTATCTATTGCACCCTCTACCATCCACCCCTCGTCTCCTTTATATAGGGTTGCCGACTAGGCCTAAAGGCCCATCGAGACTCTATGTCTGGTCGGATCTCTATCCGATTGAGCCGTATTTGAGTCAAATTCGAATGTCTATTCCTTCCCATTAAGTGTGCGACCCTGTAGGATCATGTATACTTGGTTCTGACCCGAGTCCAACTCGGCCGACCCGTCAATAGCGGCTGCTAGTAGAACGTATTGACACCAAAGTATACAAGAGGATTATATCGGTTGAACCTGTAATTTGTGCACAAATCTCTTTGCCTCACGATATCAATTAAGCTATAGGCAAGACTCATGTCATCCTATCAATAGCTTAATCATTCACTCGATCTCATATTGAATTATCTGTCTATTGATTGACTCCTCAATCAACTCGGCATGGCCATGCACTTCCATAATCCATTACATCAAGGGGCCCAAAGATATCTCTCCCATAGGAGGGACAAATTCCATCTTGATCATTGACATCCCACTACATGTTTCATAGCAAACCTGAAGATTATTTTTATGACTACCCGGTTATGGAATAACGTTTGGTAGTCCCTAAGTAAGCTACTACACATGTTGAAATCCATGATGATCTCAGGTCTAAGGACTCTGCACCAACACTACTTGAGACCAACTAATGGCACATCAATTCCCTGTAGTGTCTCAAGGTGGGTCTATCCAACAATGTGTTCTCTAACACATGTTCACGTTTACTGATTTGGTATCTCCATACCATGATTTATGAGACATGATCATCAATCAATAAACATGCTGATCTTAGAATCATATTTGTTCCATTCATATGATATATGACCAGGAATCATTTAGAAATAGATTCATACATAAAGAGTCTCATAAATAACTCACATACTTTTTGATCAATACAAGTTGTCTATTTCATTGAACCGAATAAGATTTTATTCACTAATACATAAACATTGACCATGATATCCAACAGCTCCATGTTGCCTCTAGGGCATATCACTAACAGTCTCCCACTTGCATTAGAGTCAATCATGTAAGCATCTAATACCCATTGCTCTGGTGTGCGCCTCATGTTTTGTATGAGCGAGAGGCTTTGTCAACGGATCAGCAATTTAGATCCATGTGCACTTTACATATCTTTATGTCACCTCTGTCCACTATTTCGTAGATGAGATGGTATCGCCGAAGTATGCTGGTTGGATTCCAGCGCAATGGCTCCATTGTTTTCACAATAGAGGGACATTGGGCCAGTAGCACTAGTCATCACACTAAGCTCGGAAACAAATTTCTTAATCCAAACAGCCTCCTTTGCAGCTTCCGAAGCATTGATGTACTCGGCTTCTGTTGTAGAATCAACAACAGTGTCCTGCTTGGAACTCTTCCAGTTTACTACGCCTCCATTCAGATAGAATACGAACCCAGATTGCGATCTATAGCCATCTTTGTCTGTTTGGAAGATAGAATTGGTGTAACCACTAAGAACGAGCTCTTCTTCACCTCCATAGACTAGGAACATATACTTAGTTATTCTCAGGTACTAAGGATATTCTTTACGGCTATCCAGTTACCTTCACCTAGATCTGATTGGTGCCTACTCGTCGCACTCAAAGCATACGAGACATCTAGACATGTACAAAGCATAGCGTACATGATGGATCCAATTGTCGAAGCATATGGAACCATATTCATCTTACTCTGCTCATCAGGTGTCCTAGGACACTGATTCCAGATGAGATTAATGCCATGCGACATTGGCAAGAAACCTTTCTTGAAATTATGCTTGTTGAACCTCTTCAACACTTTGTCAATGTATGTACTTTGGCTTAATCTAATTAGCCGCTTAGATCTATCTCTATAGATCCTAATGCCCAGTATGTATGCTGCCTCCCCTAAGTCTTTCATGGAGAAACTATTTTTCAATGAGGACTTGACGGATTTTAGCATACGGATATCATTTCCAATCAACAATATGTCATCCACATATAAGATTAGAAACACAATTGCGCTCCCACTGATCTTCTTGTAAACACAAGCCTTCTCTTCATTTTTTATGAAACCAAACCATTTGATTACCTCATCAAAATGAATATTCCAACTTTGAGATGCTTGCTTCAATCCATAAATTGATTTTTGTAGCTTGCATATCTTTCCAGGCGATTGTGGATCGATAAAACCTTCAGGTTGTATCATATACACATTCTCGCTTAGGTTTCCATTAAGGAAAGTCATTTTGACATCCATCTACCATATCTCATAATCAAAATATGCAACAATCTCTAGGACAATCCGAATAGACTTTAGCATTGCGACGAGAGAGAAGGTTTCATCATAATCAACACCTTGAATCTGTTTAAAACCTTTCGCCACCAATCACGCCTTATAGATGTGAACATTTCCATCCATGTCTGCCTTTTTCTTAAAAACCCATTTGCACTCAATGGTTTTGACACCATCAGGTGGATCAACCAAGTTCCAAACTTCATTATCATACATTAATTCTATTTCGGATTTCATGGCTCCAAGCCATTTGTTGGAATCTGGTCCCACCATCGCTTTCGCATAGATCCTAGGTTCATCATTTTCTAACAGCAATATCATGTTGTTCCGCACCTGTGTACCTTTTAGGTGAATTGATGTGATCTTTTGGACCTCCATGGGGCTGGTGTATCTACAACAGGTGCTACAACATCTTATTCCTCCTGTCGTGATGTAGTGGTGGCCGAAACACTTTCTGGTGTTTCTTGAATTTCTTCAAGATGCATCGTGCTCCCACTAACCTTTTTGAAAGAAACTCTTTCTCCAAGAAAACACCATGTCGAGCGACAAACACTGTGCCTTGTTTCCTTTTATAAAAACAATATCCTTTTGTTTCCTTGGGATACCCCACAAAGAAACACTTGTTAGCTTTGGGTGTAAGCTTGTCGGATTGTAAATGCTTTACATAAGCTTCACATCCCTAAATTTTGGGAAAAGACAATTTTGGGGGCTACCCTATCCATATCTCATATGACATCTTTTCCATTGTCTTAGATGGAACTCTATTTAGTGCGAACGCAGCTGTTTCAAGAGCATATTCCCAGAAGGATAGTGGAAGATCACATTGGCTCATCATGGCCGCACCATGTCAAACAAGGTGTGATTTCTCCGCTCGGACACCCCGTTCCTTTGAGGAGTTCCTGGCAGAGTCAACTATGGAACAATTCCACAATCTTTTAGATGATTACCAAATTCCTAGCTTAAGTACTCGCCTCCATGATCTGATCGTAGAAACTTAATTATTTTCTCTAAATGATTCTGTACTTCATTGTGGAATTCTTTGAACTTTTCAAAGGATTCGGATTTATTCCTCATTAAGTAAATATAACAATATCTATTAAAGTCATCGGTAAAGGTAATGATGTACTAAAAACCACCTCTGACCGTTGAGCTCATTGATCCACATACATCAGTATGTATGAGTTCCAACAAGTCACTTGCTCTCTCACTGTGACCCGTGAAAGGTGTCTTTGTTATGTTTCCAAGTAAACAAGACTCACATGTCTCAAATGATTCAAAATCAAAATAGTGAAGCAAACCATCTTTATGGAGCTTCTGCATGCGTTTCTCATTTATATGGCCTAGACAACAATGCCACATAAATGTGGGGTTTATATTATTTGGGAGTTGCCTCTCTGTATTGATGTTATAGATGGGAGACGCTTCCAGATCCAAAACGTATAATCCATTCACCAATGGAGTATGAAAATAGAACATATCTCTAAGATAAATTGAACAACCATTGTCCATTGATCTAAAATTATATCCTTCCGCTTGCAAACATGAAGTTGAAATTATGTTTTGACATAGAGTTGGAACACAATAACAATTATTTAACCAAAACTAGTCTGAAGGTAAATGAAGTGGCATAGTGCCGACAGCAACTGTAGCAACCCTTGCTCCATTGCCAACGCGCAGGTTCACCTTGCCCCTCCTCAAGCTTCTACTTCTTCTCATTCCCTGCAACGACTTACAAATATGAGCTACTGATCCGGTATCAAGTACCCAAGAGTCAGTAGATGAAGTAGCAAGGTTGATTTCTATAACATTAATACTTGAAGCAGAAGTCTCACTTTACTTCTTCTCGAGATCCTCTAAGTACTTATTGCAGTTCCTCTTGCAGTGACCTACCTCCTTGCAATAAAAGCAAGTAGCATCTGTCATCGCCGACCCCTTCTTGCCCTTCTTTGCTTTGGAAGCACTGGTGATCTCATCAGGAGTTAACTTCCTTTTGGTGCAAAATTTCTTGACAGGGGATTTGCGCTTGGTTTCTGCATCATCATCACATGATGACCATTTTTCTTGATGCTCTCCTCAGTAGTCTTTAGCATCCCATGCAATTCTCTCAAGGTTTTATCCATGTTGTTCATGTGATAATTTAGTATGAATGACTCAAAGCTCGGAGGGAGCGACTGAAGAATCACGTCTGTAGCCAACTCTTGGATAAGAGGAAAACCTAATTTTTCAAGACTCAATGTAGCCAATCATCTTTATCAAGTGCGGACTAACAGGATTCCCCTCCACAAGCCTGCACGCAAACAAGGACTTTATATTCTTTCAAAAGTTCTATTAGCTCGGTTCTAAGATGAGAAGACAAATTTTTACTGATAAAAGTCAGCCTAGGCCTATCTCCTGGACCTATATCAACTTCTTCCAAATCATAGGCCGACATAAAACCTTGTCCCAATTTGCCATTGAGATCATCTGCAGTATTCTTGGTGTACAAATTTGAACCTTCCACGACGCCCTCAAAGTAATAATCAGGGCTCTTCATCTCTAATTGGATGTATATCACAATCGGATACTTTCAGATAACCTCCTTCTCAAATTTTTCCACACAAACAATCAATTACATCCATCTCCCAAATAGTTAAATCGGATTAGCAACATTGACTGACCTGTCGGCTGGCATGATTTGTACCTTGTCACCTTGCCATTGGATTAAACTCTAATGCATGGTCGAAGGAATACAATAATTCGCATGAATCCAATCCCTCCCAAGCAACATCTTAGACATCGGCTTGCCATTGACAAATCCCTTGACATACAATGGCTTGAGGTTTCGATGCGCTGTTCCTTCTGGTTTTTCAAAGATAGTTTGTTCTGGAGATAACACCAATTTGACCAAGGATTCTTCTATAACATCTGCATCGGCTTGGGTAGCCTCATATTTTGCTGGTAGCACAAAAACCATATTAACCGATGCAGAAGCAATAGCCTTCCCCTTAGCTAGCCTTTTTGCCTTATCGGCTTTGACCTTATCGGCTGAAAGCACCTTGCTCTTCACACACCACTCTTTCGTTAAGTATTCTTGCTTTTTCCTCTTTAGCCGATGATTGATCTCCTCTTGTACCTCCTAGAAACACTCCATGTTCCTCATCCTTTGAACCCTCCTATTCTGGTTTTTAGTAAAAATACCAGATGGACACCATTGTGGGTTCCTGGTTTCATCTTCATCTTCATCAAAATCCTCCTGTAAAAAACCCTGATGGATTGGACCCAATCTCTGATGAACAGGTAATTTCCTCTATGTTAGCCGATTTTCCCTTGGATAAGATCGGCTTGGTCCTCTAGCGTAGTCCTCATCGTACTTGCTGCATGCTAGACAATCTTCTAGTGATGACAGTCTCATCCCTTCATTCGAGAAAAATCTGAAGAATTTGCATCTCCAATCGATCAAAGCTGTCATCCTCCTCATAGTATTTCTCTTCCTACCTATCATATTTCCTCTGGTATTTATCGATGATTCTAACAGAGTTACGCTACGTGGACCGATAATCTTTTCTATCGGCTGCCCTCCCACTTGTATGAACCATGTTAACATGAAAAGGGTCACCATCAACCTTCATCGGCCGTTTGGAATCATCAAATTTTATCTTTCCTTGCTCAATAGCCGATTGGATCTGCTGCCTACAAACCTTGCAGTCATTGGTGCCGTGAGATCCAGTATTATGCCATTTACAGTACTTTCTCTTTATCAACTCATCAGCCGATGGAATTACATGACCAGTAGTTAGTTGAATTTGTTTCTCCTAAAGTAGCAAATCAAAAATCTTGTTAGCCTTGGTAATGTCAAAGTCATATTTTTCTTTCTTCGCAGAATCTCTAATCCACTTATATGTAACAATTTTCTTGTTCCATGCCCACTCCGCTGCTACTCAAGTAAATTCTTCATCCGATTCGAAGCATATATAATGTGATTAACGTTTTAAAATGTTTTCTTAGCTTCCTGAAACCTTTGCTCATGTGCTATGACCTTATGAGCCAGATGAGCCAAGCTTTCAAAGTCTCGAGCTGAAAATCTTTCCTTGATTGGTGTCAACAAGCCTTTGGAAAGCAAGATCGGCTAACTGAGAATTTGTCAAGGCCAGGCTGTAACATCTGTTTCTTATATCCCTGAACCTCTGAATATAGTCTTGAACAGATTCATAATGTTTCTGTTTAATTGATGTCAGATCATACAGCTTCATCTCGTGGGATCCACTGTAGAAGTACCTATGAAACTGTTTTTCCAGATTGGCCCAACTTTGAACAGAATTATATGGCAAAGATGAAAACCATGTAAAAGCCGATCCAGATAAAGACAAAGGAAACAATCTAACCCTCAGAGCATCAGTAGTCGATGCCTCTCCACACTGAGCCAGAAATCGGCTGACATGTTCATAGGTTGACACATTATCTTGCCCTAAGAATTTTGAGAAATTTGAGACCTTGTATCGGTTTGGCAATGGTACCCTCTCAAAGTATTCCGGGTATGGATGCCGATACAAGTTACCAGTGTCCTTGGGCTTAAGACCAAACTTTCCCCTCATAACATCGGCTATCATATCAGCCCAGGGCTTTTGCTGAGGTGCTCCCTGAACCTACTGCTATATCGGATCAAATTGATTAAATTGAGGCAAATAATGGGGATGAGGTGATGCCCCTGGCCGATACTGCATTTGAGGTGAATGAGGCTGATATTAGAAATTAACATTGCCCCCATGTGTTGTTGACGAGACTAATGCACCATATGGGCTTGATGATCAGGAACAAACTGAGTCCCGAAAGGCTGATGCTGCTGTGGAATTGGTGTCTGCTGCCTCATTGGTATCTGCGGAATCGGCTCAACAACCGGCTGGTTTGTCCTGAACATGAATCGGCTCAACTTGGTCTTGAGTAACCTGAGGGATGTTATGTCCTATGTGTTGAGGTTGCGGTTTGAACAAAAGCAGAGGATTGAACCCTGGTTGCTTCTGTGCCGATGATGATGCAATCGGTTTTTCAGGAGTCGATGCTGATGCCATCGGCTGTTCTGGGGCCACACTTGAAACAGGTTGTTGTTTGTCAGTAACCAGAGTCCTATATTGTGGAAAATTGCCCTCAGGAAGAAACACTGGTTCCTTAGCTTGATGCTTAGCAATCCTACTATCAACCATCGAAATTGATCATGTTGTTTAGAGTATTAACAAGAATTCCTGACTTGTTGATCAAATCATGATGCACAGCGTAATCAATCCGATCTTGTAGATTGTTGAACTCTATAGGGCCCTCATCTTGCTTGACATCCCGAGTTTTAGCATACTTGCCAGAACTTGTTTCGGGCTCATCATTGCTCGGCAAAGTTACTTTGTACCTTTGAATTACCGTGCCCGAGCGAGTCTGAACAAATGAATGCAAAAATTGATTCTGCAGGTTGTTCATCATCTCTTCGAACTCAGCCTTTTGTTCTGGCGTCTATTTGTCCATTGTCACGTGGATGATATTCTTTGAGTCAACATCAGTTGATCGGAGGTCCACCATGATGGCTAGCTTCTAATCGGTCAAAAACGTGTTGATCAGAAGTTGTGTCCCACTACGTGTGCCAAAAGCGTGTCAATGCGAAAAAACACACACAGGCCTGAGATATCTTCTTAACTCTAGTGCAGGTCCGTAATCTTGCTTTTGGGGTTCAAGGGCGTGCTAGTTGGTTTGATCCTGTGTCGACCCCCTTTTTGAGGACGGGAATCATTCGTGTTCATAGTACCATATCCCTGGATCGAGTAGTTTGGTACGCACGAATACAGTTCTGAATTACCAGGTGCAAAGTGCATGAATAGTCTTACAACGACTTATTACAATAATAGGCCCAAAGGCAATATCCAATACATATAGGACCTATTGGTCCGAATTCAACCAAATCAGAGTTTAGATGAGATTAGCAGACGGAAAGCAGCGGCATGTCGATTGCCACAGGCAACGACTGGGGACTAAGACCTAGCGCACTCCATTGTCTTCATTCCTCCTGATAGTAAGCATAGGGGTCCTCCAGTTCTTCGTTTCCTTCATCTGAAGTTTGTGCGTATAGCAAGGGCGAGTACCCAAGGTACTCAGCAAGCCAACACGGAATGGTGCACATGACAAGGTCATTCAAAGGATGGCTAAGGTTCATTTGCACAAAGCCAATTTTCACAAATCATTTCACAAACCTAACATCTAGCCAATCAAGTTTTAGTTCCAGAATATACTAAATCGACGATGGTTCTGTCTGCCATCCATCGTGATACCAGGGATGGTTTCCCGTCTCCGGTTCGTCATGGTTTTCTGGGGAGTCTATCCCTTCTCGCAGGTCGAGAAGTTAAGTCCACCAGCTAAAAAAACATTATGCATACCAACCCATCATTTTAGAGTTTAAGAGTCTAGCCATGGGAGAAACTTGTCACGTCGCTCATTAACCGCGAGCATGGCTATTCGAATAGATTGATTGACTCACACTGCAATGGATGTACACTTTACACGTACTCCGTAACTACTCATGTAATGAGCTTGCATCCCTCTATATGGGACGGTCACGACAAAGCCTTTCGATAACCTCACTTTGGTAGTACCCGCTCCATGAACTTAAGTCCTCATTCACTCTAGCCATCATTTCCTAGCAGTGAGATGAGTTCTGGCGTTCCCGAGGTAAGAGAGAAAACTCACTTAATCTTTAAGTCATCGTTAGGTTCAGGTTAACATTCACATAAAGGCCTTTCATCTCATCACAATCATGGGCAAACTACCCTTGGTAGGTCCCTAACTCAACACTTACACCCGAACCACTATGCAGGGATACTGCCTCTGCTCGGCTATCTATTCTGCTAGGACTATACCCATTCGAGAAGTACGGTTGTACTGGTTCGCCCTAAGTTATAAGTCTCATGGCTCGGTCCTTAATTGAATAGGGACGGTACTAGCCTTTCCCGGAAAAACCACCCAAATCCATCCATCCGCCCCAATCTGAAAACATTGGTTTGTATCATCATTTTTCCATCAAAACTATCTTCAACATGTTCAAGGCAATGTGGCGCTCATGTCTCCACCTGCTGTATCTCAAATACCTTCCCAAAGATAGTTGCCCAAGCACAAGGCTTATTTATAAAATCATGAGTATGCAAGAATCTAGTATAAGCAGGGCTAAGCATTATACAGATGATATCCTCCGGTTGTATCACATCGAGGGTTACAAAGAATATTTCTAAGGGTAATCAATATCAAGGAAGGGTATATCAAGTATAGGCACTCATTTGTGTATAGCATGCAATTTGTAATTGGAATCAATGTTATTTCGCAAAGTAGGATCAATATGTTCAAAGGAATGTGTAGACTTGCCTTGCTCGCACACTTGTTGGCCGGGGTCTTCAACGTAGTCGTGCTTGCTCCTCTGGTTGCTATCCGTACGTGCGAAAGATCAATTGAATTCGATCAAAATTAGATAAAATACCAAGAGATCGAAAAAACCATAAAAACGACTCCAAACGTTTAGCCTAAAATTCTACTCGAGTTCGGACGAGAGTTGTTAGGATAAAATCCGAGTTTGAAAATGAGTTGATGCCCTAGGGTTTTCGCAAAATGTCGATTGCATTTATTTGAGAAAATAAATTTAGAAATACCAACGGAGGGGTTTTGTGTTCGAGGTTTTGGAGGTTCGAGCACTAAAAGAAACACATTTTTAATGGCGAAAAGGAAATAAACAAAATCTGGATTAAAACGACGTGAAGCAAAATCTCGAAAAGTCCGATATCAAATTCCAAATTTGCTCGAGAAAATATACGAGAAAATAATATATTTTTGCCCAAATATTTTCCCAAATCTTTCCTAAGCACTTTTCCTATTTTTCATTTCCCTTTCTTCTCTTTTTCTTTTCTTTTCTATTTCCTCCGCCTACTATTCGTTAACCCGCCAAGTGTTTGACCGGGCTGCTTCTCTCTCTCTCGTACCGGCCGCAACCGGCGCAAGCGAGGGAAAGTGATGGCGGCTCGGCTTAACGACGACGACGACGCGCGGTGGCCGAGGCCGGCACGCGGAACGCGGCGCGCACGGGCGGCGCGTGGTGAGGTCGCGGGGGGGCCTGACGCGGCGGCGACGGGTGGCGGCGCGGGCGCGGGTCGACGGCGGGTGGGCGCGTGGCGGCAACGGGCGGACGCGCGGGCGGGGCCGGTGCGCGGCGTGGCGACGTGTGGGCGAGCCGGGCAGGGCGCGCGCGCGCGGCGCGGCGTGGTACGGCGGAGCACGCACGGCGGCGCGAGACCGGGGCCGCGAGACGGCGTCGAGCACACTGTGACCTAATGAACAGTGCATTTTTCTATTTTTCCCGATTTTCAATTCTATTTTCCAATTCCTATTTTCTTTCACTCTAAAAATTCCAAGAAATATATAGTATTCCCAAAATTAATTTAAAAATTTATTTTCAAACTTTTCACCAACTTTTATGTCTAAAAATATATATCACCATATTTAATTTAATCCTTTTTCTTAAATTCATAAATCACAATTTTTAATTTCAAATAAATTTCTAGACTTTATATAATTCCTTTAAAATATTTTATTGCCCATTTTACTTCCTAATTAATATTCCATAATTACCAATTAATGTTTTATTTTCCAAACACACATTTTTATGAATCCACCCCACTTCCTATGTTATTTTAAAAATTCATAACCTTACACTTCGAGATTTTCCTCCCCAACGGAAATCCAAATCATTTGGTTTTTCTCAAACACCGCGTGAATTGTTCGCATATAAATTTATGCAACCAAGCTGGCAAATAAGAAGCAATAAACACGATCAGAAGGAACAAGCAAAAGTTTTTGTAAGTTCCGATTTTTAATTTTTGGTTTTTAAATTCACTGATTTTCAGGGCGTTATAAACCTACCCCCCTAACAATAAATCTCGTCCCCGAGATTTCTTACCGTTCGCGGAATAGGTTCGGGTACTCGATCCTCAAGAAGTCTTCTTTTTCCCAAGTGGCTTCGTCTTCAGTGTGGTCTTCAGTTTGGTCCTAGTCTTTTTCTCAGATTCGTCCAAAATCTTTACAGGGTATTTGGGGTATGTGAGGTCCTCACTGATAAGGACGTCTGTCGAGGGTATTTGTTCTTTCGGTACTCGCAGACATTTCTTTAGTTGTGACACGTGAAAGACAGGGTGTACATCGGAAAGATTTTCCGGCAGGTCCAGTGGACAAGCCACTTCGCCTCTCCTGGCGCTTATCGGGAAGGGTCCAACATATCTTGGCGCCAGTTTTCCTTTGACCTTGAACCTCCTGGTTCCTCTTAGTGGCGAGACATTCAGGTACACAAAGTCACCTACTTTGAATTCCAACTCTCTTCGGCGAGTGTCCGCATAGCTCTTTTGCCGAGACTGGGCTACCTTAAGCCGATCCCTTATCAGTCGAACTTTCTCTTCGGCCTCCCTAATGATGTCTGGTCCAAATACGGCTCGTTCGCCAGTCTCCGACCACATCAATGGAGTGCGGCATCTTCGTCGAAATAAGGCCTTGTTCGGTGACATCTTCAGACTAGCCTGGCAGCTGTTGTTATAGGAGAACTCTGCGTAGGGTAGGCATTTCTCCTAGTCCTTAGTAAAATCGAACGCACAGGCTCTTAGCATGTCCTCTAGGACTTGGTTCATTCTCTCGGTTTGTCCATCTGTCTGAGGGTGATAAGCAGTACTGAAGGCGAGGTGAGTTCCCAATGCCTCGTGAAACTTATCCCAGAAGTGAGATGTGAATTGAGTGCCACGGTCTGACACAATCCTTGTGGGTACTCCATGTAGGCACACAATTCTGGACATGTACAGCTCGGCCAATTTGGCGCTGCTATACCGAGTCTTGACCGGCATAAATCGGGCAGTCTTGGTCAGTCTATCCACGATCACCCAAATGGAATCATATCCCGTAGCAGTTTTGGGTAGTCCTACTATAAAGTCCATGCCTATTTCATCCCATTTCCACTCAGGGATCTTGAGTGGTTGCAGCAATCCTGCCGGTCGCTGATGCTCAGCCTTAACTCGTTGGCATACATCACATACGGCCACGTATTCTGCTACGTCTCTTTTCATGTTGGGCCATCAATATTCCGTTTTCAAATCCTGGTACATTTTGGTGCTGCCCGGGTGTAGCGAGTATGCTGATTCATGGGCTTCCTTCAAGATTAGCTTCCTCAATCCGCCTTTCTCGGGTACGTAAATCCTTTTTTGATACCATAGGGTTCCAGCGTCGTCGGCTATGAATTCCTTGGCTAGTCCTTCAACCATGCGTTCCTTGATTAGTCGGACTTCCTCACAATCCTTCTGGGCTCCCTTAATCTGACTTCGTAGGAGAGGTTGTATCTCCAGCGAACTCAGTTGTCCTTGAGGAATGAACTGCAGGTTAAGCCGAGCTATCTCTTCTTGAATCTCGTTGGCCATACTTTCCATCCTTAGTTGGTTGCACTGGGCTTTGCGGCTCAAAGCGTCAGCCACGACATTGGCCTTCCCAGGGTGATAATGTATTCTTAGGTCATAGTCCTTGATCAGTTCCAGCCACCTTCTCTGGCGTAGGTTAAGATTTGCCTAGGTAAAGAAATACTTCAAGCTCTTGTGGTCCGTGTATATATCACAGTGGTTTCCGATCAGGTAGTGCCTCCAAATCTTCAGGGCATGCACTACTGCGACCAATTCTAAGTCATGGGTGGGACAGTTCTCCTCATGAGGTCGCAGTTGTCTTGAGGCATAAGCCACAACCTTTCCATCTTGCATCAACACACCTCCTAATCCTTGTCGAGATGCATCACAATACATAACGAAGTCTTTCCGGTTGTCCGGTAGGACTAAGATCGGGGCGGTGGTTAACTTTTCTTTGAGCTGGTCAAATGCCTGTTGATACTGCTCAGTCCATGCATATTTCTTTTCCATCTTCAATAGTTGGGTCAGGGGTCAGGCTATCTTAGAAAATCCTTCTATAAACTGTCGGTAATATCCAGCCAATCCCAAGAAACTTCTAGCCTCTGTTACCAACTGGGGTGCTTTCCATATGGTAACAGCTTCGACCTTGGCGAGGTCTACTACTACGCCTCCTGCTGAGATCACATGTCCCATAAAAGATACTTCCTTAAGCCAAAATTCACACTTGCTGAATTGGCATATAGCTGATGCTCTCATAGCTTCTCTAGTACCAAGCGCAGGTGTTCTGCGTGTTCTTCATCATCCTTGGAGTAGATAAGGATATTTTCAATGAACACTACCACAAACTTGTCCAGATATTCCATGAATACTTTGTTCATGAGGTTCATAAAGTAGGCCGGGGCATTCGTCAGTCCAAAAGACATTACTGTGAACTCGTACAAGCCGTAGCGTGTAGAGAACGCAGTCTTGGATATATCCTCAGTCCTAATCTTAAGCTGATGGTATCCCGATCGAAGATTGATCTTTGAGAACACTCGGGCTCCCTTGAGTTGATCGAACAGGTCGTCGATTCGAGGTAACGGTACTTCTTCTTAATGGTAACCTCATTCAATGACCGATAGTCTATGCACATTCTCATGCTTCCGTCCTTTTTCTCAACAAACAATACTGGGGTTTTCTTAACAAACAATACTGGGGCTCCCCACGGTGAAGAACTAGGGCGTACGAAGTCTTTCTCTTGCAGTTCCCTTATCTGCTTCTTAAGTTCCTGCAATTCATTCACCAGCATCCGGTAGGGTCTCTTAGCTATGGGGGCGGTACCAGGCATAAGGTCAATAATGAACTCTATGTCTCGGTCTGGGGGCATTCCTGGTAATTCTTCAGGAAATACATCTGGGTAGTCCTGGATTGTTGGCATTCCATCTATGGGCAGCATGGTGAATATTCCCGTAGCTCGGTCACAGAGCATAGGGTCTTGATCCATGGCTATTGTCATTGGTGATCCCCATGGGTAGATAGGGTAACTTCTCTTCGTCCACAGTCTAGTATCCCTTGGTTCTTGGTTAACCAATCCATTCCTAGTAAAACGTCCAAGGTTTGGGGCAGCAAAACCATAAGGTTGGACAGGAATACCACGTCCTTGATCCGAATGGGCACATTGATGCACGCATGGGGTATGGTCACATCTCCCCCGGGTGAGTGTACTATCATGGGTCTCTTAAGGTCTACTTGGTGCAAATTATGCTCTTTGCTTATCCTTGACGATATAAATGAATGCGAAGCTCCAGAATCAAACAAAACTTTAACTGGTGCGGAATGGATAGAAAACATACCCATTAGCACGCTTTGGTCCTCCCGGGCTTCCTCAACACACACATTGTTGACTTGACCACGGCGGAATCCGGTTGCAGCTTCCTTTGGTTGGGGTGTTCTGAACAAACTGCGTCCAGGTACTGGAGCGGGGGTTCCTCGTACTGCAATGGCATTGGCTCCGGTGTGGTTGGGGGTGTTACGCGGCTTAGGGCAGCTGTTGGCATAATGCCCAAGCTCTCCGCAATTGAAGCAATTGACATTCCTGGCTCCTGGGGCTGCCAAGGTAGGTGCAGGAGTGCGAGACGGGGTTGCAGGTGGCCTGCTGACATTGCCGGGTGCGGCAGGGCGATGGGTTTCTACAATGGCGGGCTTCCAACCTGACGGGGTTGCTCCTTTGGGTCGCTGGGGCGTTCCTTGAATCGGGCGGGCTAGACCAAGCCTTCTCTTCCGGTTGTTTTCAACCGTCCTTTGGTCATGCTCAAGCCTTACAACCTTGTTGATGAGGCTCTGAAAGCTAGCGTGGTCCTGACCGATCATCGGTCCTCTTAACTCGTCGTTCAGTCCTTCAATAAACTTGTCCATCTTTTCCTCTTCGTTTGCCAGATCGCTTGTGGCGTAACGTGCAAGCCGGGTAAACTTGTTAAGGTACTCTTGTATCGTGGTGTTGCGTTGGTGCAACCTGCGAAACTCGTTCTTCTTCATTCTCATAACCACAGCAGGTACGAAGTTTTCATGGAAGGCGGCCATGAACTCTTCCCACGTGGGTTCACCGGCATCTTCAGCCCATGTCTCCTTGTAGGTGTCCCACCAGTCACTTGCAGGTCCTTCTAGCTGATTGGTGGCGAAGATAACTCTGTCAGTTTCCCGTACTCGGACGAGAGTCAGCTTCTTTTCTATTACCCTCAGCCAATCTTCAGCGTCCATGGGTTCAACTGCCGAGGAGAATGTCGGCGGTTTTTCCCTCATAAATTCGCCGAGGTTTGATCCTCTGCGCTGTCCTTGGTTATTGGCAATAGCTTGCAGCAATTGGGTTTGCAAGGCCATGACTTCCGCTAGGGTGGAAGGGTTAGGCTCTGGCGGGTTCTCAGGAGCTGCTGGGGCTCTGCGACGGTGCGTGTCACGCCCAGAAATTCCCACCAGAATTTCCGAAGCTGAATGTGTATTTAAAAATACCCTGTCCAGGACCAGCCAGGGATACACAAACGACAAATTGTATTTACAGAACCACGTCTTAAAAACATTAAAAAGTCTTACATATGTAGCGGAAAGACAAAAAAAAACTTATGAGCTAGACTTCGATTCTGGCGGGACAGCGACTCCATTCCACAGGCAACCCTTGACGGCAGTGACGAGCCTACACGGCAGCATACTCATCGACAGCTTCATCCTCTAACTCTGAGGTGGGAAAAAGGGAAGCAAGTCTGAGTACAACCACGTACTCAGCAAGTCATACCGAAAGAAGGTATGTGTGCAGGGTTAAATTTTAAGGATAGGCTAGGTTTGACTTTTGCATAAAACAGGCATTTCACAGCATTAAGTTGAAAGCAGTAAAAATAGTAATATAAGGTAATTAAATAATATTTTAATACACGGCTCAACGCTACACCACGTTGAGTCAGGCCCAATCCTTCCAACTATTCTACCTCATTTCCACCTAATCAAATTATTACTTTAATGAGACTAATCACGGTGAATCTGGATGATCGCCCATAACCGTGGGCACGGCTATTCGAATAGTTTTTCTCTCTCTCGGCCGAGGTGTACGTCGTACCCACAAGACACAGCCCACAACACGTGTTCGTGCGTCGACATACCACCATGGCATATCGAAAAGGAGTCTCGTGAGGGACCATTCGCATAACCCTTCCCGACCAAGCGACATCACACCTCGGTTTCGCCCCTACCCGAATCCGGTAGGCAGCCCCTCTCGTGCCTAGGTGAATCCGGTAGCCGCATAGACCTTTCCCGGTCCATCCGCACTCCATCACGCTCACCCTCGCCCGGATGCGTCGGCCAGAAAAGCTATACTACAAGCCCGCCGTTGCCCATGCCGGCTTGTGGTACGCACTAAAAATTCCTCCAGGTTTCCCGCGAACCGGTCCTTAACTGCCATGGGTGCGACTTGCAAAACCGGGCACCCATAGCCCACCATAAAAGTCAAGTTTTAATTTATCGATTAACAGTACCAACGGTCCATCCGGTCGGAGACCAACATTTCATGTGAAATAATTCTAATAAATTAGTTTTCCCTTTTATGATCTAGTTGTACTAAGCATAATAAGCATGTCCTAGCCCTATTTCTAGTCAAATTAATTCCCAGGTGATCAAATAAATAGGTTAAACAACCTAGGCTTAAAACTATAGGTCCCATCCCGATTGCATTATAAAATAAATTAATGCAACAGATAAAACAGTAGGAATTTGCAAATTAGGTACAATATGTTCAAAGGGAAATGACTTGCCTTGATCTTGATCCAACGGAACCTCAGCGACAACCTCAAAATAAACCGGAGCGTCCTCGGAACCAGATTGTACCGACAAACAAAGCACAGCAAAAACAGGCTATTAGACAGCTAAAACAGAAAATTAAACTATTTTTAATATATTCTTGACATTTTTACGAATCCGCTGCAACTTGAACGGACCCAAACGGAGTTCGGATGAATTTTCTGCGAATTTTACAAGTTTCAGCCTTTTTACTAGTTAAGAAAAAGAAAAAAAACGATTTATGACGCAAGCGCCTCTAGGGCTGACATCATTGCAGGACCCACAGAACAGTGACGCAGGAGAGAGAAGCCACGGGTGCACGGTGGACCGAGTCCACCGGCTTGGGCGCGCCACGTGGCGGCACCTGAGTGGCCGGGTCGGGCCGGCCACATGGGGGACACCCCGGCTTGGCCGGGGCTTGGCCGGGCGGCGGCGGCGGCTTGCGCCGGCAGCGGTGGCGGCTTGCGCCGGCGGCACGAGCAAAGTGGAGGCGAGGCTGGCTCAGCAAGGGAGAGAAAAGAGAGGAAAGGGTGGTTTTCTCACCGTCGGCCGAACTCGGGAGGAAGGCGGCAAATGATGCGGTTCGACGATTCAAAATTGGGGAAACAACAACGAGAGTGTGTTCCCGGTGATTGCGAAGGTGGAGGTGGTGGTGGTTCGACGAAAAGAGTAGCGGTTCGATGGGAACGGCGGAAATCGTGAACACGGCAACGGAAAAAGGACGTCGCACGATGCGGGAGCACGGGAGTGAGTGAACGCGAATGAGTGCGAATGTGAGACGTGTTCCGGAGTGCGAGGAAACTTATAGGCCGGCAAGGGAGCTCGGGCATGGCCGGGAGAAGCGGGGAACGGACGAAAACCGTCGGAGCTCAGCATTAATGGCGGCTACGAGTGATGGAGTTTAACTCGGCCGTTCCGACGCACATGATGAATGGCGGAGTGGGGAAAGTGGGGAAACGGTGGAGAAAAATCGGGAACACATAATGACGCGGTTAATTGAGTTGGAACGTGGCCGAGATGCACGGAACGTGGCCGGGATGCGCGGGCTTGCACGAAATGCGCAGCTGCGGCTTGGGAAGCTCAAGCTTGGGGATGACAAGCGGGCCCGCTTGTCATCGTCCCGACCGGAAGGGTCAATTGGACTTAGCGCATGCGAAAGGAATAGTGTTGGGCCGGCCCAATTGAAAAAAAAAGAAAAAGAAAAGAGGGAGAAGGGGACTTGGGCCGATCGGCCGATTGGGCCACAGCCAGCTGGGCCGGCGGGAAGGAGGAAAAAGAGAGAAAGAGAAGTGGGCCGGAGGCCCACGGGGAGAAAAATAAAAAAAGGAAAAGGGAGGAAAAAGAAAAATCCATTTTTCTTAAGAAAATTAATTCCAGCTTAGCCTAATTTAATTTTTAAAATTGCTTCCGATGCTCAAAATTCCGATAAAAATCCGTTAGCGTATATTGACACGAGGAATTTAAAAAAATTCCACCAAGCCTTTTCCAATTATTAAATGGATTTTTTTTAATTTAGGATTTTGATTTTCTTTAGATTTTCCGGCAATTTCTTCTTTACGATTTTTCACCGGTAATTTTTAACTTAGAGAGAAAAGCGGAGCGTGACAAACCTGCCCTCCTTAAACGGAATCTCGACCCCGAGATTCGGAGGTTCTGGCGAAGAGATGCGGGTGAGCGGCTTTCAGCTCATCTTCTCTTTTCCAAGTTGCCTCTTCTTCTGAGTGGTGACTCCACTGCACACGACAAAACTTGGTAATTCGGTTCCTGGTTCTCCTTTCACTGGTGTCGAGGATACGAACTGGTTTCTCAACATAGGTCAAGTCCTCTTGAATGTTAAGGTGATCAGGACTTGCTTGTTCCTCCGGCACTCTTAAGCATTTCTTTAGCTGAGATACATGAAACACATCATGAATGCTTGCCATAGAAGGAGGAAGTTCCAACCGATAGGCAACCTCTCCGCGGCGTTCCAGAATTTGGTATGGTCCCACAAAACGTGGTGCCAACTTCCCTTTTGTCTGGAAACGATGCACTCCCCGAAGTGGAGTGACGCGAAGGTACACATAATCTCCAACCTCGAAGCTCAACTCCCTTCGACGGTTGTCAGCATAACTTTTCTGACGAGACTGAGCAGTTTTCAATCTTTCACGGATCAGCCTGACTTTTTCTTCGGCTTCATTCAAGACATCAGTCCCAAACAACTGGCGTTCTCCGGTCTGATCCCAGAAAAGTGGCGTGCGGCACTTTCTGCCATACAATGCTTCGAATGGAGCCATTTGAAGACTCGCCTGATAACTGTTGTTGTATGAAAACTCGGCATAAGGTAGACTCTTATCCCAAGCTCCACCGAAATCAAGTGCACAAGCTCTCAACATATCTTCCAAGATCTGATTAACTCTTTCTGTCTGACCATCGGTCTGAGGATGGTACGCGGTGCTAAAGTTCAAACGAGTTCCCAATTCTTCTTGCAGTTTCTGCCAGAATTTTGAGGTAAACTGACTTCCTCGATCCGATACAATCTTTTCGGTATCCCATGTAAACACATGATCCTTGCCAAATAGAGCTCGCCGTTTCTTTCCCGAGTAAGTTGTATGCACGGTATGAAATGAGCAACTTTTGTAAGTCGGTCCACAATTACCCAAACAGAATCATGACCAGTGGAAGTTCTGGGCAGACCAGTGATAAAGTCCATTCCAATTTCTTTCCATTTCCATTCCGGAATCCTGAGAGGTTGTAACAATCTGCGGTCGCCGATGTTCCGCCTTAACGCGCCGACAGACATCACACAAAGCAACGAACTCGGCGATTTCTCTCCTCATGCTAACCCACCGAATTTTTCCTTGAGATCTTGATACATTTTCGTGCTTCCGTGATGTATTGAGTACTAGGATTGATGAGCTTCGCTAAGAATCGATCTTTCAACTCCTTGTTCTCGGGTATACACAATCTTTCTCTCATCCAGATGGTTCCATGTTCGTCTTCGAGAAATCCTTGGCTCGCCGCTTCTCATGTTTTTCTTTAACTCGGCCATGTTGGGGTCATTAGCTTGAGCCGACGGACTTGCTCCACGAGTGTCGGTCCGTGTCTCGAGAGCAGCCACATAACCATGATTGACAATTCCCAAGTTCGACATTCAAGCTCTCGTTGTAATTCACCGCATAGTTCTTTAGTATGAGTGGCGTTGCAGTAGTTCTTCCGACTCAAAGCATCTGCTACCACATTGGCTTTTGATGATAGTGTATCCCCATGTCATAGTCTTTGATCAACTATAACCATCTTCGCCGACGAAGGTTTAGATCTCTGGGTGAAGATATACTTCGACTCTTGTGATCGTGTAAACTTCACAACGGTTACCGATGAGATAATGCCGCCAAATCTTCGAGCGTGAACCACCGCCGCTAGTTCTAAGTCATGGGTAGGATAATTAGTCTCATGAGGTCGCAACTGGCGTGAAGCATATGCAACCACTTTTCCATCTTGCATCAGCACACATCCTAACCCGTGACGAGAAGCATCACAGTAAACTTGAAAATCCTTGGTCTGATCTGGGAAGATTAAGACCGGTGCAATTACCAATTTCTGCTTGAGTTCTTCAAAGCTTCTGTTGCACTCAGCAGACCACTTAAACTTTTCCTCTTTTTTAACAACTGTGTCATTGGCCTTGCGATTCTGGAGAAATTCTCGATGAACCGGCGGTAATAACCCGCGAGTCCAAGGAAACTTCGTATCTGAGAAACAGTTTTCGGTGGGGTCCACTTAGTAACTGACTCCACATTTGACGGATCAACAGCTACACCCTGAGCAGTTATAATATGACCAAGAAACTGAACTTTCTTGAGCCGAAATCACATTTACTAAACTTGGCGTACAACCGGTGTTCCTTCAATCTTTCAAGTACTTGACGAAGATGTTGTTCATGCTCTTCTTCGACTTTGAATAGATAAGAATGTCATCTATGAAGACCACAACAAACTTATCCAAAAATCCATGAACACCTTGTTCATCGTGTTCATGAAGAAAGCAGGTGCATTAGTAAGTCCGAAGGACATGACGGTGCACTCAAACAATCCGTATCGAGTAGTGAATGTTGTCTTTGGAATATCTTCTTCTCTGATTCTTAACTGATGATAGCCTGACCGCAGGTCTATTTTGGAGAACACCTTAGCTCCTTTAAGTTGATCAAACAGTCGTCAATTCGAGGTAACGGTACTTATTCTTGATAGTGACCTCGTTGAGTGCGCGTAGTCCACACACATCCTCTTTGTCTTATCTTTCTTCTCCACAAATATCACTGGGGCACCCCAAGGCGACGTGCTCGGGCGAACGTATCCCTTCTGTAATTGCTCATCAACCTGCTTCTTGACCTCAGCCATCTCTTTAGCTGCCATTCTGTAAGGTCTCTTGTAGATCGGAGCGGTTCCAGGTACCAAATCGATCCGGAACTCAATCTCTCTCTTGGGTGGCATGGTTGTGAGATCATCCGGAAAAACTTCCGGTACTCTGAACTATAGGTATATCCTCAAGTTTCATAGATTTTGATTTTTCTGACATTGACTCAACCTGACCGGTAATTTGATTCAAACTAACCCCTTGCTTTACAAACAAAGGAGACTGGAAAATAACCACTTCTCCTTCCATACTAGTTAGGCTGATGGTGCGTGCTGCGCAGTTTATCACTCCTTTGTGTCTGGTCAACCAATCCATTCCTAGGATGACATCTAAGTCTTTGGATTCAAGAAGAATGAGATTTGCTAGAAATCGTGATCTTTGAATTTCTATTGTCACCGAAGGACTATAGCTGACTGACGTCAGACTATTTCCTGGGGTATAAACCCGCATCGGTGTGACAAGTTTCTCTCTTCTTAACCCATGTTCCCCAACCAATCTTTTTGATGTGAACGAATGAGTTGCACCAGAATCAAACAAAACTATAGCAGGAACTGAGTTTACGAGGAACGTACCCAGAATGACGTCTAGTGCATCCTGAGCCTCTTCAACTGATGCATGGTTGACTCTGGCCTGTACAAATCTGGGTGCGTTGCGCTTAGGCTTCGGACACTTATCAGCGAAGTGACCAGGCTCGTTGCAGTTGAAACAAACCAATGGTTTCCCTAAAGCGTCTTTCTTAGGTTGAACAGACTGAGCTGGTGCCACTGGCGGGCGCGGAACAGGATTGCGATGAGACTGCCCACTGTTGTTGTTGATGTTGCCACGGTTAAAGTTGGGGTTGGGACGCGAGTTGGAATTCCCAGGGTGAAAGGGACGGTGCTGTCGGACAACCATAGTGGAGGGTCCACCTTGTTGTCCAGACATGAAGCGAGGTCTTTGGACATTCCCCGATTCATCCGAACGGGCCGCCTTTCTCTTACGGACCATCTTGTTCCTCCGATCCTCCTGGCGAATGGCTTTATCTACCAGCTTCTCGAAATCGGCATAATCTCCTGAGATCAGCTGATTAGTGAGTTCATCATCAAGGCCAGCCAAGAATTTGTCCTGCCTTTCGGAATCAGTGCGCACATCCTCCGGTGCGTAGCGCGCGAGGCGGTTGAACTCGTGGAGGTATTCAATAACAGCCTTGTTGCCCTGTTCCGCAGCTCGGAACTCCCTCTTCTTCGTGCCACAATGCCATCAGAACTTGTGCCTTGCGAAAGTTGTAGCAGAATTCGCCCAAGAAACTTTCGTCCCGCTGGACGGGTCACCAAGAAATTGTCCCACCATGCCGAAGCGGGACCCCGGAGCCGATGAGTGGCGAACGCCACCTTTTCCTGGTCATTGCACCGCGATGGTTGAGTTTCTTTTCGATTGCATGGAGCCGCCGTTTGCCTCCATGGGATTGGTGGTGCTTGAAAAAGTGGGAGGGCGAACGCGTAGGAATTCTCGGCGGCTTGACCGAACGGTGGGACTGGACCAGTGCGGCATGAAGTCGTGCTTGTTGCAACCGAAGCATTTGTTGTTGCATCCGCCGGTGCGCTGCTGCATTTGCTGCATCATTGCAGCCATCATCTGAGTTTGACTCGTCAAGACTTGGGCGAGTGTCTGATTCTCTGGCGGCGGAGGGGGACCACCGCCTGCAACTGTATTGGGAATGGTTTCGATTCGATTGGCGTGTTGTTTCCATCACCGTTGTCCCGACTGGATGACCCGGTGTTCATCATCTTGAGGGAGCGAATGTAAAGAAACAAAGACAAGAAGAAAAACAGTTGCTCGAAACTCGAATTTATTATTAATTAACCGATCGATAGTTGACATTACGAAAAGTAAACGGTTCAACTCCTAATTAAGGACATCCATACCACAACCAGTGGTATGGTCTCGCCAGCCTACCCCAAGCAACACACCCGAACACACAACTACCGGACAAAGACTAGACCACGAAGAACTAGGGGAAACGGTCTAGTGCTCGGAACGGCTCCTGCGGTCGGTGGAGTCGAAGTCAGTCTCAGCCTCATCTCCAACCTCCTCTGATCGGCTGCGGGAGTTCTGCAGTATGTCCCACCACCGCTAGGTTCACCGCCACCGCTCGAACCGGCCGCCGGAGCCGCCGCCGCCGAGCCGCGCCGGAGAGGCCGAGGGTCTCATCGGAGGAGCCGGACGTCACAGAACCATCCTCCACTACGCGCCCATGGCTGCGCGGCGGTGTGGAGGTCAAAAGCGGAAACCGAACGGGAGACGGTGGAGGCGCAGCGCACGAACACCGGAAACGGCTCGGAGCCGGAGGAGGGTTCCGATGCGCAAGCCGGATACGCACAGAGCGGTGGTGGTCTTCCTCGGAGTGATGCGGATCCGGCACCCCTAGGAGGCGAACGGCCCCGGAGAATGGCATTCTCCCTCTTGAGGCGGGCCACCTCACTCTTCAACCCGTTGATCTCCACCAACTTCGGTCGTTCGTGGCCTTGGCCGCCTCGTGCGAGATTAGCATGCAAGGTGTCCACTCGCATGATCGCGGTCATTCGCCCGAAGGTTGTGTCATCTTCGACACCGCGAGCGAAAGGGAGCGGTGTCGTCGTAGTCACCACCGGGTGGTAACGGTAGGCGGTGCGACGGAAATCGACGTCGTGACGCTCCCGAAGTCCGGTAAGCATCGTAGGCCGCTTCTTGACAAGCATGTTCAAAGGTGCCTCCGAAGACTCCACCAACATGTTGGGCAACACGGTAGGAATGCCATGCACCTCCAAGCGAACTCGGTGCGGGAACTCGCCGTTGAGGTGGCGAATCTTCGTGTACTCCGAAGAGCTGGGGTATCCAACCAAAAACGCCATCTTACTCGGTTCCGCCACAAAGTCACCCGCCGGCCGTAGTGCGTCGGGAAGGTCCGCCATCTATAGAAGACAAAGGAGGGGAAATCAATGTATGCTCGGACCAGATTAAATAAAATCCAAAAATGACTCAAAGGAATAATCAAATAAAAAGCATATTTTTATGCATAAAATAGTTTTACATGAGAGCAAATAAAATACTACGACTCCAATGAATTAATGAGTAAGATAATTACATATTAATAGTAAGACGCATGAAATATTGTAACCCGCAAATTCTAGACGCGACTTAATGCATAATCCCGACTATTCCCAAACGACATCAATTAAAAGTCAACTCGATTCCCACTCGACCGTAAAAATTTCTAAAACCCTAGTCTAACCATACTCGGAAAATCCAATTAAGAAGGTCATTCATTTTTTTTAAAAATGGGAATTCCCAAATTTTCTCGAAACCGTTCCAAACGCAAGAGAGATATGCAGATGAAATAGTTTCAGAAGGCTCTTAGGTTTAACCGGTGGGCTTATCCTACGTCAAGGTCGGCTCGATACCAACTTGTCACGCCCGAAATTCCCACCGAATTTCGAAGCTGAATGTGTATTTAAAAATACCCGTCCAGACCAGCGTGGATACACAAACGACAAATTGTATTTACGTAACCACGTCTTAAAAACATTAAAAAGTCTTACATATGCAGCGGAAAGACAAAAAAACTTATGAGCTAGACTTCGATTCTCGGGACGCGACTCCATTCCACGGCAACCCTTGACGGCGTGACGAGCCTACACACGGCATACTCATCGACGCTTCATCCTCTAACTCGAGGTGGGAAAAAGGGAAGCAAGTCCGAGTACAACCACGTACTAGCAAGTCATACCGAAAGAAGGTATGTGTGCAGTGGTTAAATTTCAAGGATAGGCTAGGTTTGACTTTTGCATAAAATGCATTTCACAACATTAAGTTGAAAGCAAGTAAAAATAGTAATATAAGGTAATTAAATAATATTTTAATACACCGCTCAACGCTACACCACGTTGAGTCGGCCCAATCCTTCCAACTATTCTACCTCATTTCCACCTAATCAATTTATTACTTTAATGAGACTAATCACGGTGAATCGGATGATCGCCCATAACCGTGGGCACGGCTATTTGAATAGTTTTTCTCTCTCGGCCGAGGTGTACGTCTCGTACCCACAAGACACAGCCCCACAACACGTGTTCGTGCGTCGACATACCACCATGGCATATCGAAAAGGAGTCTCGTGAGGACCATTCGCATAACCCTTCCCGACCAAGCGACATCACACCTCGGGTTTCGCCCCTACCCGAATCCGGGTAGGCAGCCCCTCTCGTGCCTAGGTGAATCCGGTAGCCGCATAGACCTTTCCCGGTCCATCCGCACTCCATCACGCTCACCTCGCCCGGATCCGTTGGCCAGAAAAGCTATACTACAAGCCCAGCCGTTGCCCATGCCGGCTTGTGGTACGCACTAAAAATTCCTCCGGTTTCCCGCGAACCGGTCCTTAATCGCCATGGGTGCGACTTGCAAAACCGGGCACCCATAGCCCACCATAAAAGTCAAGTTTTAATTTATCGATTAACGTACTAACGGTCCATCCTGGTCGGAGACCAACATTTCATGTGAAATAATTCTAATAAATTAGTTTTCCCTTTTATGATCTAGTTGTACTAAGCATAATAAGCATGTCCTAGCCCTGTTTCTAGTCAAATTAATTCCCGTGTGATCAAATAAACAGTTAAACAACCTAGGCTTAAAACTATAGGTCCCATCCCGATTGCATTATAAAATAAATTAATGCAACAGATAAAACAGTAGGAATTTGCAAATTAGGTACAATATGTTCAAAGGGAAATGACTTGCCTTGATCTTGATCCAACGGAACCTCGCGACAACCTCAAAATAAACCGGAGCGTCCTCGGAACCGATTCTACCGACAAACAAAGCACAGCAAAAACAGGCTATTAGACAGCTAAAACAGACAATTAAACTATTTTTAATATATTCTTGACATTTTTACGAATCCGCTGCAACTTGAACGGACCCAAACGGAGTTCGGATGAATTTTCTGCGAATTTTACAAGTTTCAGCCTTTTTACTAGTTAAGAAAAAGAAAAAACGATTTATGACGCAAGCGCCTCTAGGGCTGACATCATTGCGGGACCCACAGAACAGTGACGCAGGAGAGAGAAGCCACGGGTGCACGGTGGACCGAGTCCACCGGCTTGGCGCGCCACGTGGCGGCACCCGAGTGGCGGGTCGGGCCGCCACACGGGGGACACCCCGGCTTGGCCGGGGCTTGGCCGGGCGGCGGCGGCGGCTTGCGCCAGCGGCGGCACGAGCGGTGGAGGCGAGGCCGGCTCGGCAAGGGAGAGAAAAGAGAGGAAAGGGTGGTTTTCTCACCGTCGGCCGAACTCGGGAGGAAGGCGGCAAATGATGCGGTTCGACGATTGAAAATTGGGGAAACAACAACGAGAGTGTGTTCCCGGTGATTGCGAAGGTGGTGGTGGTGGTGGTTCGGCGAAAAGAGTAGCGGTTCGATGGGAACGGCGGAAACCGTGAACACGGCAACAGAAAAAGGACGTCGCACGATGCAGGAGCACGGGAGTGAGTGAACGCGAATGAGTGCAAATGTGAGACGTGTTCCGGAGTGCGAGGAAACTTATAGGTTGGCAAGGGAGCTCGGGCATGGCGGGAGAAGCGGGAACGGACGAAAACCGTCGGAGCTCGGCATTAATGGCGGCTACAGTGATGGAGTTTAACTCGGCCGTTCCGACGCACATGATGAATGGCGGAGTGGGGAAAGTGGGGGAAACGGTGGAGAAAAAACGGGAACACATAATGACGCGGTTAATTGAGTTGGAACGTGGCCGAGATGCACGGAACGTGGCCGGGATGCGCGGGCTTGCATGGCATGCGCAGCTGCGGCTTGGGGAAGCTCAAGCTTGGGGATGACTAGCGGGCCCCGCTTGTCATCGTCCCAGACCGGAAGGGGGTCAATTGGACTTAGCGCATGCGAAAGGAATAGTGTTGGGCCGGCCCAATTGAAAACAAAGAAAAAGAAAAGAGGGAGAAGGGACTTGGGCCGATCGGCCGATTGGGCCACAGCCATGGGCCGGCGGGAAGGAGGAAAAAGAGAGAAAGAGAAGTGGGCGGAGGCCCACGGGGAGAAAAAGAAAAAAAGGAAAAGGGAGGAAAAAGAAAAACCCCTTTTCTTAAGAAAATTAATTCCAGTTAGCCTAATTTAATTTTTAAAATTGCTTCCGATGCTCGAAAATTCCGATAAAAATCGTTAGCGTATTTTGACACGAGGAATTTAAAAAAATTCCACCAAGCCTTTTCCAATTATTAAATGGATTTTTTTTAATTTAGGATTTTGATTTTCTTTAGATTTTCCGGCAATTTCTTCTTTACGATTTTTTTCACCGGTAATTTTTAACTTAGAGAGAAAAGCGGAGCATGACAGTGCGCCATCTGAACAATGGGGATAAGGTAAGAGATTCACTTTGCTAACGTCACGATACTAAGGAATTTTCTTTGAGTTGTTTGAAGTGATCTTTCAAAGCAAGCTTGGTGGAATAAACTCATTTATGACATAACATAGAACTTCATTATCAGTTCTTAAATGTTACATCAGAGGGATACATTGGACTTGTATAGTCCATAGGACACAATACAACATTACTGACATCGTTCTAGGGTCTCATACATAAAAAGGGATAGGGGGCTTGGTCATTGTTGTCTTAACTCCATCCAAAGCAAGACCGGGGCTGCTGCTGGTATCCAACTAGTCATCCAGCCATCAGCATGATCCAGGTGCTGGCAGGGGGTGATCCTTGGCCGAAGCGAATCGAAGTCCCCATGGCTTAGAGGTAGTGGCCTCGGAGTCATGTCCGACCTTCCTGCTTGGCGGCCTGGTACTCTTCCGGGCAGTCCTGAGGGTGATAGGACCTCTGGTGAGTGTCATGCGGCGAGTAGGAGTTTCCTCCTCTGATGGATCTGTATCACTGAGCTCCCACTTGATCTCCATAGGTTCTGTCTCGGACTCGAAGTTAGTGTTGATCTGGATGGGGTTATTCTCTCTCGAACCAGGCTCGGATGGTACAGCCATGGAAATCGAGGTGGGCTCCAATGAGGTAGCAGCAGTGGGGTCGATCAGGTATGGTCTTGACTCTGTGCTCAACATGAAGGCTTGCTCCATCATGGCTTGAAAGGTGTTCAAGCATGCTGGAGTCATGAGGTAGTAGTGGTCGGGCATAAGGGTAGGGGGTGTTGGTGCAGCTTCAGTGGAAGTACCAGCGGTGGGGACAGGGTTGGAGCGAAGTTGCTCTTCCAGCTGGACGACCTGTTGCTTGCTCTTCCTAAGCTGTTCCTCCAACTCAACCAACGCTTCTCCACGGGACACATAACGATCAGAGAGCTGCTCGTACTGGGCACTGTTAGCCTGCAGCTGTGTCTTCAGCAAGTTGATCTGATCTCCACAGTTTTGGTGTTCCTCGACCAGATCATTGAGGCGTCGCTGCTGGTCGTCGATCTCGAGCAGTGCCTCTTCATAGCAGTCATCCGCTGTTTTTGCCCAGCGGGACAGATGGGTAACCACAGGATTATAGCAGCAGGGGGTGGCCTCCACGGTGCAGACTGGGTTGCCTTCCTCCCGGTAGGGATGGTGTACGAACTCAGTCATGGTAAGCTCAACACGGTGAATGGTGTTGAGGCGAAGGAATGCCTCGCGGGCTGCGTCCTGAAGAGCTGCTTCTACCAAATCTCTGTGGTAACGAGTGTGGAAGCAATAGGGTGTCTCGCTCCCTATACGGGCCCCAACCGAAACCGTGGCTTCCCATACCGGTTGTCCTTTGATGCCATGTCTCCTAATCCGATAGGTGCGTGCATATGGGTAACTTAGGCACCATAGCAATAGCTGGAGTTGTGACACGAATCCTTCTTCCTGTGGAACTTTGATTTCCCAAACTCCGACATGGTCCGACATCTGTTTTGGAAGTAATTTAGGGTCAGAGAGGGACAATATCGAAACAATTTGAGCAAAGAAGATGAGGATAAGAGTATGAGGGAAAACATATTTGTTTTGTGAAAATAGTTTGTCTTTGCAAAAATAATCCTACGTAGAGATATTTCCCTTTAGCCAGCTATTCAGGGGTAGAGCGCCAGTTGGTCTTATCCTACAGTCGCACTGCTCTGATACCAGCTCTGTCAACCCCCGTTTTTGAGGACGGGAATCATTCGTGTTCATAGTACCATATCCCTGGATCGAGTAGTTTGGTACCCACGAATACAGTTCTGAATTACCAGGTGCAAAGTGCATGAATAGTCTTACAACGACTTATTACAATAATAGGCCCGAAGGCAATATCCAATACATATAGGACCTATTGGTCCGAATTCAACCAAATCAGACTTTAGATGAGATTAGCAGACGGAAAGTAGCGGCATGTCGATTGCCACAGGCAACGACTGGGGACTAAGACCTAGCGCACTCCATTGTCATCATTCCTCCTGATAGTAAGCATAGGGGTCCTCCAGTTCTTCGTTTCCTTCATCTGAAGTTTGTGCGTATAGCAAGGGTGAGTACCCAACGTACTCAGCAAGCCGACATGGAATGGTGCACATGACAGGGTCATTCAAAGGATGGCTAAGATTCATTTGCACAAAGCCAATTTTCACAAATCATTTCACAAACCTAACATCTAGCCAGTCAAGTTTTAGTTCCAGAATATATTAAATTGGCGACGATTCTGTCTGCCATCCATCGTGATACCAAGGATGGTTTCCCGTCTCCGGTTCATCATGGTTTTCTGGGGAGTCTATCCAATCTCGCAGGTCGAGAAGTTTAGTCCACCAGCTAAAAAAACATCATGCATACCAACCCATAATTTTAGAGTTTAGGAGTCTAGCCACGGGAGAAACTTGTCACGTCGCTCATTAATCGCGAGCACGGCTATTCGAATAGATTGATTGACTCACGCTGCAGTGGATGTACACTTTACCCGTAATCCGTAACTACTCATGGAATGAGCTTGCATCCCTCTATATGGGACGGTCACGGCAAAGCCTTTCGATAACCTCACTTTGGCAGTACCTGCTCCATGAACTTAAGTCCTCATGCACTCTAGCAGTCATTTCCTAGCAGTGAGAGGAGTTCTGGCGTCCCCGAGTTAAGAGAGAAAACTCACTTAATCTTTAAGTCATCGTTAGGTTCAGGTTAACATTCACATAAAGGCCTTCAATCTCATCACAATCATGGGCACACTACCCTTGGTAGGTCCCTAACTCAACACTTACACCTGAACCAGTATGCAGGGATTCTGCCTCCGCTCAGCTATCTACTCTGCTAGGTCTATACCCATTCGAGAAGTACGGTTGTACTGGTTCGCTCTAAGTTATAAGTCTCATGGCTCGGTCCTTAATTGAATAGGGACGGTACTAGCCTTTCCCGGAAAAACCACCCAAATCCATCCATCCGCCCCAATCTGAAAACATTGGTTTGTATCATCATTTTTCCATCAAAACTATCTTCAACATGTTCAAGGCAATGTGGCGCTCATGTCTCCACCTGCTGTATCTCAAATACCTTCCCAAAGATAGTTGCCCAAGCACAAGGCTTATTTATAAAATCATGAGTATGCAAGAATCTAGTATAAGCAGGGCTAAGCATTATACAGATGATATCCTCCGGTTGTATCACATCGAGGGTTACAAAGAATATTTCTAAGGGTAATCAATATCAAGGAAGGGTATATCAAGTATAGGCACTCATTTGTGTATAGCATGCAATTTGTAATTGGAATCAATGTTATTTCGCAAAGTAGGATCAATATGTTCAAAGGAATGTGTAGACTTGCCTTGCTCGCACACTTGTTGGCCGGGGTCTTCAACGTAGTCAGTGCTTGCTCCCTCGGTTGCTATCCGTACGTGCGAAAGATCAATTGAATTCGATCAAAATTAGATAAAATACCAAGAGATCGAAAAAACCATAAAAACGACTCCAAACGTTTAGCCTAAAATTCTACTCGAGTTCGGACGAGAGTTGTTAGGATAAAATCCGAGTTTGAAAATGAGTTGATGCCCTAGGGTTTTCGCAAAATGTCGATTGCATTTATTTGAGAAAATAAATTTAGAAATACCAACGGAGGGGTTTTGTGTTCGAGGTTTCGGAGGTTCGAGCACTAAAAGAAACACATTTTTAATGGCGAAAAAGAAATAAACAAAATCCGGATTAAAACGACGAAGCGAAATCTCCAAAAAGTCCGATTTCAAATTCCGAATTTCCTCCAAGAAAATATACGAGAAAACAATATATTTTTGCCCAAATATTTTCCCAAATCTTTCCTAAACACTTTTCCTATTTTTCCAAAATTTTTCCCCATTTTTTTCTATTTTTCTTTTCCCTTTGTTCTCTTTTTCGTTTCTTTTCTTTTCTTTTTCCTCTGCCCACTATTCATTAACCACCAAGTGTTTGACCGGGGCTGCTCTCACTCTCTCTGTTACCGGCCGGTAACCGGTGCAAGCGAGGGGGAAAGGGATGGCGGCTCGGCTTACCGGCGACGGCGACGGCGACGCTCAGGGAGGGCAGTGGAACTCCGGCGCATGGCGGCTTGGGTTGCGGCAACGGTGGCGCACGGTGGCTAGGGTTGCGGCGCACGACGCTCGGGGAAAAATTGGCGAGGGAATGACGACGGAAACGGCGGTGATGTGGGGGGAAACAGAGGGGAGAGGGATCCTTATATAGGCGCGGCCAGGAGGGGGAAGAACGGGGGAAAAGAGGGGGGCCGACGCACGGTACGGCGTGGCGCACGCGGCGTGCAGGTGGCCGGGGCCGGCGCGCGGAACGCGGAGCGCACGGGGTCGGCGCGGACGGGCGGCGCGTGGCGACGTCGCGGGCGGGGTGCGACGCGGCGGGCGGTGGCGGCGCGGCGCGGCGCGACGGCGGCGGGCGCGTGGCGCATGGCAGCCAGCACGGTGCGCGGGCGGGCGGGCGCAGCTGTGTGGCGCGCGGCGTGGGCGCGCGACGGCGGGCGCGCGCGGCGGACGCGAGGCCGGGCCGGTACGGCGTCAAGCACTGTGACCTAATGAAGTGCATTTTTCTGTTTTTCCCGATTTTCAATTCCATTTTCCAGTTCCTATTTTCTTTCACTACAAAAATTCCAATAAAAATATAGTATTCCCAAAATTAATTTTAAAATGTATTTTCAAACTTTTCACCCACTTAATTTAAAATGTCTAAAAATATATATCACCATATTTAATTTAATCCATTTTCTTAAATTCATAAATCACCATTTTTAATTTCAAATAAATTTCTAGACTTTATATAAATCCTTTAAAATATTTTATTGCCCATTTTACTTCCTAATTAATATTCCATAATTACCAATTAATGTTTTATTTTCCAAACACACATTTTTATGAATCCACCCCACTTCCTATTTTATTTTAAAAATTCCTAACCTTAGACTTAAAGATTTTCCTCCCCAACGGAAATCCAAATCATTTGGTTTTTCTCAAACACCGAGGTGAATTGGTCGCATATAAATTTATGCAACCAAGCTGGCAAATAAGAAGCAATAAACACGATCAAGAAGCAACAAGCAAAAGTTTTTGTAAGTTCTGATTTTTAATTCTCGGTTTTTAAATTCTCCGATTTTCAGGGCGTTACATCCTGCAACCAACAAGAAACTAAAGAAATAAAACAGAGTTAAATCCAAAGACGATAGCCGATCGGGTATAGCCGATGACGTATCGTTCAATATTGAGCCAATGCGATATGCATAGGATCGGCAAATAAGAATAAAGCATAGGAAAAATTAGATCTACTTGATCATTGTAAATATCAAAAACATGTAATCTATGTCTCAAAAATACGTTTAAACCAAGTGACTGGGATAGATCGGCAGTGTGCCGAGATAGTATAAATCACTTATGTCTAAAAGTACTTTAAGACAAAGATTATCTGTATTTATAGCATAGTCGATATCATAAATCTAAAGTGTATCTGTTAATACTCCGATACCACTTTATACTGAGATATCAATATAGATTAAATACATTAAACAGGAACCAATCAGGTGTTAAGATAACCTAACAGATTGTTAACAAGCTTAATATATTTCATCACAATGAGATCTTAATATAAAGGGCAGATTTGGCATATCAAGTAAACATGCAGGAAACAAGATAACTAAACCGGATAAGATCGGCTAAAATCCCGATACTATCTCTAATAGCAATCATGGGACAAGATAGATATTATGATTCTAGATAATACTTAGTAGGTCAGACTCAACCTATGCAACACTAAGTATAAAGAAGCATAAGATCTAAACAAGTCGAGGAAAGCCTTTCAAGATGGTGGATACACTATATAATCTAGCTGGACGTTGATATCTAACCCTATCGGCTGTTGTCTAGTAACAGATGCTAGCCGATTAGGGTTAGACAACAATATTAATCTAGATTATATAGCATATATGATAACTCGATGAATTACGTAAACAGGGTTAGAGTGTCATAAAGATGTAAGCACTAATCCCGAGAGCATAAGCTGCCATAACAAGCTTTATCTTTCATCGGAGATCGAACCCGATGCAACCCAACTCGAAAGCAAGAACTCATGGAAACAAACGAAAGTAAAAGGTGGCGACGCGCTGAAGGTGTTATTGAATTAATTGTTGTTGTTTTTACACGGTCTTGAGCTATATTTATACCCAATTACAAAATATGTCCTTGTCGGACATGACTCTTATCTCTATTACAACTCAGAATACTAACAAGTCCCTTAGGTGGACTCTTACCGGTACAATCTATTAGGAAATTACATATAATAACCTAATTAATAGATACAATTGCCTTTTTCGGACTCTATCCATGTATGAAAATCCTCATGAAGCACGTTAACCTGATCCGATAATGATCCCAATGTCATCTTACCAAAATTGGCTACATCGGCTTACCCTGTCCGATTCCGTATCAGCCGATGAATACCTTAGCTGATTCGGTATCAGCCGATGAACTCCTTAGCCGATTCGGTCTGCAACTGGCGTGCACTCTGTTTCCGAGAATCACGATTTCCTCCCAATCGGCATCGGCCTTAACTCCAAATCTGATGCATGATTTACCAAATTTGGTTGTTAACACTATTCGAATAGATTTACTCTGATCAGAGGTGTACATCTTTATCCACCAGACATGTCTTCCTCACATGTTGCGACGTGCCACATGCCACCATGGCATACAGGCGGAAGCCATGACATAACTCATCTCTTAGTACTTCCCTAAACAAAGAAGACCGACATAGATGACCCCCGCCAGGTGCCCTGGGTCGAGCAGATAGTCCATGCCCCTAGGCATCTCGACTCGTTCGGAGCCTTCACTTGCCAGAGACGTCAGCTCATGGGCTTCAACCCTTCCTAGGGCTTCATCCATCCCTATCCGTGTCTTTTTTGTTTATGACCGCACTAGACGATGGGTTAAGCCTTACCCATTAGACAGGTGGTAGTACGAAATATGCTTTGCAACAAAGGCCCAAAGACCGGTCCTTACGATTGCTGAGGTGCGACTAACAAAACCATGCACTCCGAGCCCAGTCGAAAAACTATTTGGGGAATTTTGAAGGGGACATTTATTACCATAGCTAATAGCCAGAATTTCCATTATATAAAAGTTATTCCTTAGTCTAATTATTAAAAATATCTAATTGTTTCTATTCAAGCGGAGCTAACCATATTCCTAAGTTTGCTAGTGAGTACCACATATATAATTTTCTCAGTAGTTTTATTTTTTCCAAGGTTATCAAGGATCATTATAATACAAGTAATAGGGCTATAACAATGAGAATTGGTAAGGCTAAATAAAACAATGATAAACGCATGGATTTAATAAAGAGAAATGCAATAATTTAAATAAACATAATTTTATAAGTTGGGACAGCAATATGATCAAAATGACATGACTTGCCCGGACTCTTTTCCTCGCGAACGCGAACTTCCAAAACAATGGATTCTACATGCCGGCATGCAAAACAATGAAAAACTCTAATAAAAACCAAATAAACAGTACATGAAAATTAAACAAACATATAGAGATCAATTTTAGATGAATTTTGCAATTTGAATAGCCCAATTTGGAGTTCTTATGAATTAGATATGAAATTTAGAAGTTTTGGACCATTTAAATGAATTCTAGAAATTAAATTAATTTATTGCACAATTTTTAATTATTTTTACTAGGAAAAAGGGTCGGGATGACGACAACGGGCAAGGATGGCGGAGGGCGGAGAGGGAGAACGGAGCTCACCGTGCGTACGATGAAGAGAAGAGGCAGCAGGGGCGCATGGCAGCGAGGAGGAAAGGCCGGCGCACGAGTGCCAACGCGGGTGACGAGGACAACAACGGCAGCCGGCAGTGGCTGCATGGGGGCGAGGATGGCGTGGAACATGCTGCTGCGCTGCCGATGACGGAGACGTCGAGGCCACGAGGCGACGTGCCGGCAAGGAGGAATGGCTGACCGTTAATTGCACCGACGAGGATGATCATAGGACGCTGGCGACAAATGGCAAACCAAGCGGAGGCTTGCAAAGAAGACGACGCCACGATGTCGGGGAAGGAGGCAACGACGTCGGATGGAACACTGGTGAGGTGGCAGTGGCTGCAGGTGGAGGAGAATGACGATGTTGTTCACCTGTTGCTGGCTGGGGCGTGCTACCGGTGGACTTCAGCCAAAAAACGGAGGTGTGGCCGAGGAAGTAGATGACGTCGTGATGCCGGTAAAGAGTATGACGATGTCGGGTAGCACTTCAGCAAGGCGGCAGGGGCTGCCGGAGTGGCGCCGGCGAGGCCGAGGGAGACGCGCCACTGGCAGCGAGGTTTTGGTAGGTTTCGGACAAAAACGGGAGTTGGCCAAGGAAGGGGAGGTGGCTACGATGCTGAGGATGGCGTTGCTGAGGTTTTGCATGGTTTCCGTCGACTAGGAGGGGCAGCCAGAGTTGGAAAAACGGCGGCGACGCACGAGTGGAGTGGCGCGACGATAGTGGAGAGGGAGGAGAGGGAGGGCGGCGTGGGGGACTAAGGAGGGGGCTGGAGCTGGAGGGGAGGGAGATCATCGTCGGGAGAGAAAGAGGAGGGGGTCGGCAGGCCATGGTGCAGTTCAACTTGAGAAGTGCAAAATCAAAATACACCATGAATTATAGCGAGACTTGGTGGGGATTCATGGTGAAATCATGAGGAGGTGAAGGGGAACCGATTTTTGCAATCAAACGATAGGGGAAATGCTTGGAGAGGTGGATCAATATGGCCGACGGCGCTAGGTTCATTGGAGAGAGAGAGGGACGGCGCGACTTCGGCTGGAGGTGAAAGACGACTGTGTCGACGGGGGCTGCATGGGCTGGCTGGGCCATGTGCAAGGGGAGGGGAGGGAGTTGGGCCAGTCGGCTGAGCTGAGGGGAGGGTGGCGGCTCGGCCAAGAAGGGGGGAACGGCTGGCCCAATGGGACGGGAGGGAGGTGGGCCAAAGGAGAGATGGAGGGAGGGCCGGCTAGGCCTGAGGAGAGACAGGGAGAGATGGGCCGCGGCCCTGGAGGAGGGAGAGGGATTTTAATTGTTTTCCTTTTATTTTAATTGCATAGATGATATTTGTAATATTTAAGTTATTTTTGGAGCTCCAAAATTTCACGAAAAATTTTAGAGAATACTTTAGGGCATGGCGAATATTTTAAAAATATTTCAAACCGTGATTTTTAAACGGAATTTTTATTTCCTTATTACTTTCACTTGATTAATTTGCTTTTAATTTTATTTAATTACTAGAAAATGCATTATTTAATGTTTTTTAATCCCGAACAAAAATGGGGGCGTGACATTGGGTACTGCTCCCCTACGCTAGCCACCACATCGTGAGCTCCCGGGTGGGAGCACGCCGAGCCGCCGGAACTCCACCATCATCTCCTTCCCGCGAGCGAGGACAAAGGCCGAGGCGGACTCGACCTCGTCTCCACCCGCCGACGAAGCCTTTGCCGATTTCTTCGATGTCTTCTTCGGCGCCATGAGTTGTGGTTAGGAAGATCAACTGCTCTTGTGAGTGCAAATGATGCTTAGGAGGCGGGAGTGGTGAAAGAGCGTAGCGGAGCGACGAAAGCTTGAAGATGGAAGTGTTTGGGAATTCCTTAGTGACGGAAAGATGTGAAGAAGAAAGAAGGCAAAACAGTGATGTGGTATAAAAAGGGCAATGATGGGCTCGCAGCGTCGACCTCGGAGAGCACGTGACGCCATTAATGACACGCACAGGGATTCCGAAGCACCCTCGCCCATCCGTCTCCCCGACGCGCCACATCACCCTGATAAACAAATCAGAACAGTCGAACGGACGGAAGCAGTTAACGAGATCCGCGGGGTCGCCGTTACGCGTCCCGAGGAAGTGGCCGCTGGGTACGCCACCACTTTCAACTCGTCGTTAGTTCCGCCTGTCACTTCAGAGCAAGAGGAGAACCAGAGGCACGACTAGCCATTGTGCAACACCGGTTTTCATAGCCCTGACGGAACATAATTGACGGATTCTCAGGTGACCTCGATCGGGGAACGCGCCCCAACTTCTGGGGCCCACCCGGCGATGAGTTCCGTGAGACTTCATGTTGACCTCGTTGACCTCCGCTGGCTTTCGGGCGGTAGCTTCGTTAGTTCGGGCGATGGTTTCCAGGCCATCCCCTGATCATGGTCGGGACTACCATAAGCCTCAGGGCAGTAGTCCCGATAACCCCACCACTAGCCTCCGGGCCGTGGCTTTGCCGACTCGGGCGGTGGCTTCCGGGTCACCCCTCGGTCGAGGGTCGGAACTACCATAGGCTTCCGGGCAGTAGTTCTAATCAACTTGCCGACCACCACTGGCCTCCGGACTGTGGCCTTGCCGACTTGAGCGAAGGCTTCAGGGCCATCCCCTAGTCATGGTTGGGATTACCATAGTCTTCCGGGTGGTAGTCCCGATCTCCTCATCGACCACCACTAGCCTCCTAGCTGTGGCTTAGTAGACTAGGGCGATGACTTTCGGGCCATCCCCCGGTCAAAGTTGGAATTACCACGAACTTACGGGCTACGGACCCGTGGAACACAATAATCATCAGAGAACCCCGAGGTATGGTTGGATCGGAGAAGAAAAATAAAAACCAACTCCACAGACTGGACCCTAGGCTTGGATGTACCATCCGACCCTAGGCTCGCGGGCTACACCTGGCAGGTGCACCTAGGCGGTGCACCTACTGAAGCTGGAAGCTACAGGGTTATGGGAACCTGCTGAAGCCCTGCTGCGACGCCTTTGGGAACCGTCGAAAAATGACGAAGAAGACCTTAGATCCTAAGGACGGATGTCTCATTCCTCCTTAGGGTCGGGGGCTGCTATGGGGGAGTCACCCTGAGGTAGTGCTTCGACCAGAATAGAAGTCAAGCTAGTGATGGACTGCGAAGCCATTGGGACAAGGTCAGGAGCCAGACCTCCCCTCAGGGTCGACCATCTCGACTCCCCCCAGTCCGACCTCGGCACTCCTTTCTCGACCCCGACTCCTTGACCTGACTTTCGGCTTCCTTGGGACAAAACTTGGCTTGCAAGGAGACGAGGAGGGGACAACCCGGCAAGGAATGACGTCACCCGACAGCTCAGTGCAGGTGGAATCTGCAGAGGAGGGGCTCCAAGGTAGGATAAGGAACAAGACACCCACGACACGCAAGGCACAAGGACATCTCCATGTACCTTTTTCAGATGTTGTTTGTACTCACCTTTTTAGATCTTTAGTCTTAGCTTTCTTGGCCCCCAAGTCCGTTGTAACTGTCCCCGTTGAGCTATAAAAGGGAGGGCAAGATGGGCTGAGGGGGGATCCCAGCATCCGAATTCATTTCGTTCCAGCTCTTTGCTTGTTCTTGGCCAGCTTTCTCTAAGCCCCAAGAACATGCACTTGTAAACCTTTTTCATCATCTACCCCATCAAAATACACCAGACACACTGGACATGGGCCTATTATCCTTCAGGAGGTCTGAACCAGTATAAATCTCGTGTCTCTTTATCTTTGGCTCATCTTAGTGACTCAAGTTGACCACCAGGTCCTGAGAGGAGCGCATTCCTTACCACTCACTCACCTACTTGGGCACCCCCCTCAGAGGACCAACGACCTACCCGTCAACAGCAGGTCATTGCAAGAGGAACTACAAGAAGTACTTGGACGATCTCAAAAATAAGCAAAGTATGACTTCTGCTTCGGGTATTAATGTTATAGAAATTAATCCTGCTACTTCATCTACTGACTCTTGGGTATTTGATACCGGATCAGTCATCTACTGACTCTTGGGTATTTGATACTAGATCAGTTGATCATATCTACAAATCGTTGCAGGGTCTAAAAAGAAGAAGAAGAAGCTTGAGAAGGGGCGTGGTGGATCTTCACGTCCGCAATGGAGAAAGAGTTGCTACAGTTGCCATTGGCACTATGCCACTTTATTTTCCTTCAGGATTAGTTTTGGAATTAAATAATTATTATTTTGTTCCAACTCTATGTCAAAACATTATTTCCGCTTCATGTTTGCAAGCGGAAGGATATGATTATAGATCTGTGGACAATAGTTGTTCAATTTATCTTAAAGATATGTTCTATTTTCATGCTCCATTGGTGAATGGATTATACATGTTAGATCTGGAAGCGTCTCCCATCTATAACATTAATGCAAAGAGGCTACGCCCAAATGATTGAAAGCCCACATTTGTTTGGCATTGTCACCTGGGCCATAGAAATGAGAAGCGCATGGAGAAGCTCCATAAAGATGGTCTTCTACATTCATTTGATTTTGAATCATTTGAGACATGCAAGTATTGTTTACTTGGCAAGATGATAAGGGCACCTTTCACAGGTCAAAGTAAGAGGGCAAATGACTTGTTGCACTCGTACATACTGATGTATGTGGACCAATGAGTTCAACAGCCAGACGTGGGTTTTAGTACTTTATTACTTTTATCGATGATTTTAGTACATATCGCTATATCTACTTAATGAGGCATAAGTTCGAGTCCTTTGAAACGTTCAAAGAATTCCACAATGAAGTATAGAATCATTTAGGTAAAACAATTCTATGATCAGATCATGGCGGCGAATACTTAAGCCAAGAATTTTGTAATCATTTAAAAGATTGTGGAATCGTTCCACAGTTGACTCTGCTAGGAACTCCTCAATGGAATGGGGTGTCCGAACGGAGAAATCGTACCTTGTTGGGCATGGTACGTTCGATGATGAGCCAATATGATCTTCCATTATCCTTCTGGGGATATACTCTTGAAACAACTGCGTTCGCACTGAAGAGAGTTCCATATAATTCAGTGAAAAAGATACCATATGAGATATAGACAGGGCAGTGCCCTAGTTTATCTTTTCTCAAAATTTTGGGATGTAAAGCTTATGTAAAGCTTATGCTCCTTTGAGGGGTATCCTAAGGAAACAAAAGGTTATTATTTTAATAATAAAGAACAAGACAAAGTTTGTCGCCCGACATGGTGTTTTATTGGAGAAAGAGTTTCTTTCAAGAAGGGTTAGTGGGAGCATGGTGCATCTTGAATAAATTCAAGAAACTCCAGAAAATATCTCAGCTACCACTAGACCACTATAGGATGAACAAGATGTTGTATGACCTGTTGTAGATACACCAGCCCCACGTAGGTCTGAAACATCATGTCGTGTGCCTAAACGGTAGAGAGGTGCGAAACAACGTGACATATTGTTCTTAGACAATGATGAACCTAAGACCTATGAAAAAGCGATGATGGGACCAAATTCCAACAAATGGCTTGGAGCCATGAAATCCAAAATAGAATCAATGTATGATAATTAAGTTTGGAACTTGGTTGATCTGCTTGATGGTGTTAAAGCCATTGAGTGTAAATGTGTTTTTAAGAAAAAGACAGATATGGATGGAAATGTTCATATCTATAAAGCACGATTGGTTGCGAAAGGTTTCAAGCAAATTCAAGGTGTTGATTATGATGAAACCTTTCTCGCCCATTGCAGTGCTAAAGTATATTCAAATTATTCTAGTGATTGCTGCATATTTTGATTATGAGATACGGTATATGGATGTCAAAATGGCTTTCCTTAGTGGAAACCTAAGCGAGGATGTGTATATGATACAACCTAAAGGTTTCGTCGATCCGCAATCGCCTAGAAAGATATGCAAGCTACAAAAATTCATTTATGGATTAAAGCAAGCATCTCGAAGTTGGAATATTTGTTTTGATGAGGTAATCAAAGGGTTTGGTTTCATCAAAAATGAAGAGGAGTCATGTGTTTACAAAAAGGCCAGTGGGAGCGCACTTGTATTTCTAATCTTATATGTGGATGACATATTGTTGATTGGAAATGGTATCCCTATGCTAGAACCCATCAAGTCTTCATTGAAAAATAGTTTTTCCATGAAGGACTTAGGGGAGGCAGCATACATTCTGGGCATTAAGATCTGTAGAGATAGATCTAAGAGGCTAATTGGATTAAGCCAAAATACATACATTGACAAAGTGTTGAAAAGGTTCAACATGCATGAATCCAAGAAAGGTTTCTTGCCAATGTCGCATGGCATTAATCTCATAAAGAATCGGTGTCCTAGGATACCTGATGAGCGCAGTGAAATAAATATGGTTCCATATGCTTCGTCAATTGGATCCATCATGTATGCTATGCTTTGTACACGTCCATATGTATCCTACACTTTAAGTGGTACGAGTAGATACCAGTCGGATCCAGGTGAAGATTACTGGATTACCATAAAGAATATTCTTAAGTACTTGAGAAGAACTAAGGATATGTTCCTTGTCTATGGAGGTGAAGAAGAGCTCGTTGTAAATGGTTACACCAATGCTAGCTTCCAAACAGACAAAGATGACTATAGATCGCAATCTAGGTTTGTGTTTTGCCTAAACGAAGACGTTGTCAGCTGGAAGAGTTCCAAGCAGGATATTGTTGCTGATTCTACAACAGAGGCCGAGTACATCGCTACTTCTGAAACTGCAAAGGAGGTTGTTTGGATCAAGAAATTTGTTTTTGAGCTAGGTGTGATGACTACCACTGCCGGTCCAATGTCCCTCTATTGTGATAATAGTGGAGCCATTGCGCAAGCTAAGGAGTCTAGGTCACATTAGAAGTCCAAACACATTCTTCGGTGATACCATCTCATCCGCGAGATAGTGAACAGAGGTGATGTGAAGATATGCGAAGTGCACATGGATCTAAATATTGCTGATCCACTGACAAAGCCACATCCTAAGCCTAAGCATGAGGCGCATACCAAGCAATGGGTATTAGATACTTACATGATTGACTCTAGTGTAAGTGGGAGATTGTTAGTGATATGCCGTAGAGGCAATATGGAACATGGATATGTTGGATATCACAGTCAATGTTTATGTATTAATGAATAAAGTGTTATTCCATTCCATAAAATAAACAACTTGTATTGATCAATAAGTATGTGACTTATTCATGAGACTCTTTATGTGATATGAATCTATTTCTAAATGATCCATGATCATATATCATAAGTATGGAACAAATTTGATTCTAAGATTAGCATCTGTATTGATTGATGATCATGTCTCATGGATCATGGTATGGAGATACCAAATCAATAACGTGAACACATGTTAGAGACCATGTTGGATAGACCTACCTTGAGACACTATAGGGATTTAGTGTGCCATTAGTTGGAATCAAGTAGTGTTGGTGCAATGTCCTTAGACTTGAGATCATCATGGATTCTGACATGTGTAATAGCTTACTTAGGGACTACCAAACGCTACACCATAACTAGGTAGTAATAAAAGTAGTCTTTAGATTTGCTATGAAACATGTAGTGGGATGTGAATGATCAAGATGGAATTTGCCTCTCCTATGGGAGAGATATCTTTGGGCCCCTCGATGTAATGGATTATCTAAGTGCATGGCCATGCCGAGTTGATAGAGGAGTCAATCAACAGATATATAATCCAATACGAGATCGAGTGAATGATTAAGCTATTGATAGGATGACACATGTCTTGCCTATAGCTTAATTGATATCGTAAGGCAAAGGGATTTGTGCAAACATTACAGGTTCAACCGATGTGATCTTTACATATACTTTGGTTTCAATACGCTCTGCTATGGGCCGCTGTTGATAAGTTGGTCGAGAAGTGTTCTCATATTGTAAGCAAGTATACATGAACCTACAGGGTTGCACACTTAGTGGTTTGGAACATGTATATGATTTTGACTCGGATGAGGACTCGGATAAGGCTCAGTTCGGATAAGGATTAAATTAGAGATAGAGTCCCGATGGGCCATCTAGGCCCAGTCGGCTAACTCTATAAATAGAGGGGCAAGGGGTGGAGATCGAGAGCAAGCAATTCATGTCAGACGCGAGTTGAGATCTGCCACGAGCAAACCCTAGCTACCACCTCCGAGCGAAACCCTCGCCGTGCACCTAGTGCTAGCACACAGACGATCGGCGTTCCACCCCTGGAAGTGTGCATACGATAGAGACATTGCTATGTTGCAGTGTAGATCGCGAGGCGAGTCGACGGTTGGGCGATCGGATCTTGGTGATCGGCTGCTTCCGAAACTTCCTCGACACGCGTACATTGGACTGATTTCTCCAACGTAATCTTTCACTGTCCTGCGCGTCAATTGGTAACAATCTATAGTCACTTACTCCATTGCTATCCTGGAGTGTGTGGTAGAATATTTTTAATTTATGCTTTCATAGACTAGACGTATTCCTTCAGCGTGATTAATATAATTTTTTCCTTGGCTTCTACTAAGTGAGATCTAAACTTATTGATAGCAAAAACAACAGCTAGGACCTCTTTTTCAGTGATAGCATAATTGAGTTGAGCTCCCGTTAGAGTTTTGCTAGAATAGGCTATGGCATTATGTTTCTTATTGTTGGTTTTACCAATGACTGCTCCTACTACATAGTTTCTAGCATCACACATGATTTCAAAGGGTAGCGACCAGTCGGGTGGTTGTATGATTGGAGTAGAAATGAGCATTTTTTAAGAATATTAAAAGCATGCAAACACTCATCATCATAGTCAAATGGGGCATCCTTACCTAAAAGGTTCATGAGGGGTCTAGCTATTTGAGAAAAAACCTTAATGAACCGTCCACAAAACCCCGCATGACCTAGAAAGCTTCGGACTCCCTTCACATTGACAGGAGGTGGAAATTTTTCTATGACTTCTATTTTGGTTTTCTCCACCTATATTCCTCTTTCGGAGACAAGATGTCCAAGGAATATTCCTTCTCGGACCATGAAATGACACTTTTCCAAATTAAGTATCAGGTCCTTTTCTTTGCATCTTTGCAAGACCTTATCTAAATTCTCAAGACAATGATCAAATGTTTTTCCATAGATGGAGAAATCGTCCATGAAAACTTCCATGATTTGTTCAATCATGTCCGAGAAGGTAGACACCTTGCACCTTTGAAATGATGCGGACGCATTACACAATCCAAAAGACATCCTACGATAGGCATACGTTCTATATTACTTTGGTCATCGGGATGGATGGGAATTTGGCGATAGCCCGAATTCCCGTCCAGGAAATAGAACGAGTGATTGGCAAGCTGCTCTAACATCACATAAATGAAAGGAAGTGAAAAGTGATCCCTCTTAGCTGCCTTGTTGAGATTCCGTTAGTCGATGCACATTCTCCATCCCATGACATTTTGTTGTGATATTAATTCATTTTTATCATTGGCAACAACTGTCATATCCCCCTTCTTTGGCACTATTTGTACGGGGCTAACCCACTCACTATAGGGAATGCAATAAATTATCCCTATGTGCAAAAGTTCCAGGACCTCTTTCTTTACTACTTCTTTCATCGCATTATTTAACCTTCTTTAAGGTTCCCTAGATGGTGTAAGAGTTAGATCTGTAAGGATGTGATGGGTGTAGAGAGTGAGACTTATCCCTTTCAGATCTTGGATGAGTAGCTCAGAACAGATTGATGCTTTTCTAAGATGGTGATGAGTTTTGTAGTTTCTTTCTTGGAAAGCTTGTCACTAATGATGACAGGGGATTCCATATCTCCAAGTAGAAAACTATATCGAAGGCCAGACGGTAAGGGTTTAAGTTCTATCAAAGGTCGTGATGGTGGTTCAGACTTGGGTAGCTCGATAGTCTCTCCAGAATCATATGTTTCTTAGGTAAAGAAATGAGCTTCTTTTTTAAGGACGAATTCTGGGGGCTCAAAAGGAGAAACCTCCATTACTTCCTCGATAGGTTCGTACTTGGGAGAGGGTTTTAGCTATGGTGTTTATAGCTCTAGAGATAGGAATGGAAAATGCCTCTCTTCCGAGTTTAATGTCGGGGTTTCTAGTGTCGGTGCGTCTAAGAAAAGTTTTTCAAATGGATCCCCAATCAGAATGTCGAAGTCTAGGGCTTTGGACACGTCAAAATCTAGGATGGCCTTGAGGTTTCCGTGCCTTACGGTCATGTTTTGCAGAATCCTAGAACTTTCTAAAAGATTTTTGGATGGAGTTTGGAAAGTTTTGTTGGTCGGGGTCAAACGTTCATCACCCAGATGTGACATGATATTTTCCCCGATGATGGGATTGTAAAGGATCTCAACCAGAATTCCGTCGAAGATATTATTTCTAAGATATGATTTAGGATCTCCCTTTCTTCCATCGAAGTTTTATGTGAGAAAGAACCGTCGGCTGAGATGTCAATGTGTCACATCCTGACAAATTGTGTAACCAGTGAACCGAGGGAGGAAGTGTACTGCAATTATTGAACCAAAAGTTTTCATTTGAACGAAGTGCAAATATTCTGTTGTTGTGTAAAATAAAGTGCATGTGCATAATAGGGGCATAGTTTTCCCTTGGAATTTGAACAAAGGAGTCCCAAGGAAATTTTAGAAAAAATACCCAAAAACATGAAAGGGACCTCAGCAAACTAACCCCAAGATTTAGGGACACATCACTAAGGTAAAAGATGGAAATTTACTTGAAACTAGATTTGACCCTAAGAAAAATTTTCTAAGTGTTGAGGTGGCCGACACGTAACTCGGAGCCGACTTTGAACTGTTTCCAAAACTAATCCACCAAGCCCGGGCGGTGAGCCATTGCTGTAGTCCTTTCGCCACCGTGTGTTCCTTGATGCCTGACATTGGTTAAAACCGAAGGAATCGACGGGAAAAGCTCTGAGGAAGGAATCCCTCGTTTCTTCCCCAACTCCGACCGCCGCCGTCAAACTTCCCCCTTTCACTCCCCAGTGAGTTCTAGACCGATTCCTCTTGATTAATGCATCCCCAGTGACCCCTTGACAAGGTCCCACATTCACATTTCGCAGCCGCACACCTAGACGCCTTGCCGATGTTCACTCGAAGCAAGGATCGCCACCGCCGTGAGACCCTGCACGGCGCCATCATCACCTCGACCTCGCCAGCACCCCGCATTTTCTCGATAAGCATCCTCAGCATTCCTAATAGCTATTTCCAACACATGCACAGCATGGCACAAGCTAGAAATGCACATGCATGTCCACCCCGAACCATGGCACCGCCCTCTCCGTCGCGGACGATTGTTCCGGCCATGGTAGCACATGAGACAACCACCGATAGCTTCGCCATAGCCTCTACTACATCTTTCCTTTTGGTCGCGACCGCTCACCGGCCGCCGTTCGCCGTCGGCACCGGTGAGAACCTCGCCGCGCGCCGCTACTCAGTTCCCACCCCTCACCAAGCCACTGGCAGCCGGGACCCACATATCATGCGCCAAAACCCGCGTTTAAAAGTTAAACCGTCGCTGACAGCTGGGACCCACAGAGCCGGACGCACCATTAAGCCCTCTAAACTCCTGCTGCCTTTGACAGGTAGACCCCGCACAAAATAAAAGAATTAATCCGAATAGGTATTTTTTCAACCGAAAAGTAGCTAGATTTTGAAAATCCATATAAAATTGAAAACAACACATTTTGACTTGGAACAAACTTTGTTAGAACCACAAAATTATAAAGTTTAAGGTTATGGAATAAAATCAACTACACACAGTAGCAGATTTATTTAGAAAAATCCATTTTATGAACCCAACCAAATAGAGTAGGTTTAACTTGTAAAAATTATAGTAAAATCATCCTAGCTCCGAATAAGGTGAACCAAGATCCTGTAGAATCTGTGAAAAATGTACCTTATGTTAAAAATATGAGACCATGTACCTTCTGTGGCAGATAAACTACTTATAGATTTATTTGGGAAAAGGGTTAATCTAGAACACTCCAACTTCTAAAAATTAGTGGGAACCGATGAAAATTCCTAAAAATTCAAACTAAATTTTGTTAGGACCACATCTCTGTGTTTTGTAAGCTAAAAATAAATTACATACCAGAAAGCCTATACTTTAGCCATAACAAATTTAGGAAGATGCATAACCAAACCCTTACACTATAAAAGAGGCTATACACAAATCTTTCACTTTGGTAGGAAAGGACAAAATAAAAACCTTACCTAATAGGTCAATCTGAAGCTAAAACACTTGCATCTCATATTCATTCATCATAGCTCATAAAGATTTTCATAAGTGCTTGCAATCTGAAATTACTGTATGGAGGTTATTTCAAAATGGTTGGGAACTTTGCATGATGTTTGTTATAACGACAATAAAATTTTGGAAAAGATGGATAGTACAACCACCTATGTGCATGCCATCTCAAACTCCACATAATTACATAGCCAAATCCCTAACCTTAGGAATGATCAAGTCGTTAATGTGTGTTTGAAAGATCTAAAACCTAGATGATTTACCCCTATGCTTAGAAGTACTTGTAGTGCCATTTTCCTATGCTTATTGGGAAAAGTACCTGAGTTTTGTTTGAAAAATTCTCTTCTAAAAATTCTATTATGATAAAAATGTTACTTGCCAAAACAAAAAGAAGACAAATGAGAATTTCAAGTTTGGGCCGTAATTGGTATACATATTGTGATTAGTTGTATACCGATAGGGGGAGTGTGTGCCCAAACTACCCTAAGGACTTCACTCCACGTATGTTCATCTCGAATACAGTACAACAACATGTGCTAGTATGGGATAGCCCTAGCTTAGTATACTATTTGTGGTTTAGCCTTACATTTAGGTAGGCCGAAGTGTATGAGTTCGTATAACTCAGAGGAGCTTCCTTTATGCCCTGATATGGTAATTTAGGTGACTCAGCCTGTCGAACACAATGGTATTGTGCCAAATGGGTGGGTTCCTATCGTGTCCGCCCCCACGGCGTTAAGTTTAAGGTGTGGGCCCACTACTTAACGGTCCTATGCCATACTTCCAAAATGGTATAAGACGGAGGAAACACATATCGTGCTGCTATAAGGCTAAATCATAGATATTAGAAGGGCTTTGTTGTGTCTAATAAATCTGGTACTTTTGTTCCGCGTGCCATGCTTTGCATCATTACTATGTCACATCATATGGGTAAAGTGTACACACTCTGCAGAGTTAAAACTAACCAGTTAACCGTGCTCACGGTTATGAGCGTCGTGTGAATGTGTCATCAGTATAGCGTTGTGTGTTCAAAAAAAAGTCTGATATGAAAAACTTGATTGAAAATGTTAAAATATGATTGCTATCTTATTTATCCTTTGCTGCCCGATATTGCAAAGGACGATTGTTGATCGCTTATGTTACTCCTTTGCTGCCCTAAAGTGCAAAGAGATGATGTTATATGTGTACTACTATCTACTAAATGCCCAATTTAGCAAAGTGACAGCTTGCTGAAGATTATTTGTGCAAAACATGGAATTTACAGTGGGGCTTTACCAAAATAAAATTTGCTTTGTGCTAAAAGAACCCAATATGAGCTACCCTTGTTAATGCCAAACATGTAGCATGTAGGCTTGATGGTTGCTTGCCAGTACAAATTATTGTACTGACACTTGTTGTGTATCTTTGCATGGTTGTGCATAGAAATGGTTGTAGGGGAACTCCCTCCCAAGGAGGAAAAGCTTGCCGAGGAGGTGCCATTTTACTCGGACGGTTCATACTAGGGCACTCCCTATCGGTTGAAGAAAAGATCGTTGGGAATATTGTCGTTTCCGCTTGTTAATGCTATCTATATAACTATCTTGCCTGACGGCCGTATGTACTTATGAGAATTACTATGTTGTAATACTTATGCCGGTAGGTTGATCTCTTAAATCAGTTAGAGATACCAAATTCTTGGATGAAAGTGGTTAGCATGTTCCTTTTGGTAGGAATGTATTAACCATGAGTATTAGTTAAAGATAATTGAGACAGTGTAGATCTTTAGCCATTTTGAGTCAAGTCTCCTGATTGTGTAACACATCTGGTTGCCACCATCAAGTGGTTTGACGGGCACAATCCAGGCTGAAGTTGACTAGCAGGCTAAAAGCCCAACAATGTCTCAGTTATCTCTCTCTCGGAGCGTCGGATTCAAAATAGAGTCCTGATTGGCCACTAGTCCCAGTCGGCCAACTCTATATAAAGGGGTGAGGGGTGGAGAGCTGATGTACGTCAATTGAATCGCATTACGCCAAAAATCAATCTGATCACACGCGACTTTAGAAGTCGGCGAGATTAATCTCCACGGAAACCCTCCCCACTTTCGAGCCAAACCCTAGCCCTGCATCGCGTGCTAGCACACGGGTGTTTGGCGTTCTGTCCCTGGACGTGTGGATACCGGTAGAGGCGCTGCTATGTTGCGCGCTGTTGATCGGCTACGAATCGGCTGCAATCGGAGCGAGGCGACTGCGGCAGATCGGCGACGAGAGTACGGTCGGACGACTCGGATCGGCTGCGACATCGGCGAATAGGTTGATTGGTGAATTGGCTGTCCTCAGGAATTGGCTGTCGGCTTGCGGAAATCAGCTGTCATCGGCCAGCACAGTTCCAGATCGGATAGCCCTGATTGGCTGTTTTCGCTGCATACTCCAATCGGTAATGATCTATCGGCCCTTACTTGCAAGTGTTCCTGGTTTGCGCGGTAGAAATGTTTTGTTTTCGGCTAGCGTAGCCTCCGCGTAACCCTTCACATATCACTAACAACTTTGAGAGTGAAGTGAGCTCCTCCTATTATAGCCTGATATGGCGGTTGTAAGGTCGTTTTTTTCCCGCTAAACGTGCATAACTGCCACTGGGGAGTCATCAGGAGCGTCCACATGGAAGGTGGGGATGAGGAGGGCCAAGGTTGGCTCAGCTGATCCCTGGCCACCGCCTCTCTCCACCGCCTTTCACCAGTGGATGACAGGTGGGCCCCTTAGGTGTTTGGTCCTACTTTAAGTAGGTTTTAGCTGACTTGTGGACCCTCCAATCCGTGGGATGCTGATGTGGCGAGTGTCGGTTAGTCGGGGAGTTGTGTTTCTTCGCCACGTAGGTGTGCTTTTGCTCCATTTCAGTGTATTAGTAACCTACATACAAATATTCACCAACACTTGTGGAACGGATTAGTAAATAACCCTACTGCTATGTTGATGTTCATCTTTTATCAGTTTTATGCAGGGATTGACGGTTGGATTTTGGTATTTAAGGACCGTCAACACCCATTATGCGGCATAGGTGCTACATCGCATATACAACTTAATCGTACACTGCTTTTAGCAATGGCACGTAATGCGGCATCTCTATCACTACCAGCATCCTTTACCATAACTTCTGCTCGTTGCAAACCCACTATACGAATAGCATCTACAGATGTTCTTTGACCAGCATAGGTGATGCTTTTCTCTAGCTTTTGAATCCGCAAGTACCCACGGAGGACCAAAAAACCACCCGACCTTGCGGATCTGTAACAGTTATAATAGTATTGTTGAAACTAGCTTGAACATGAATAACTCCTTTTGCTATTCTACGTGCACTCTTCCGTAAACTAAAACACGCATTCCTATGCAAACCAATACATACTTTCCTAAGTGAACCAATTTTTGGTATAGCTTTTGTCATACTTTATTATCTCATTAATATTAGTTAGAATAATAAAAAGAAAAAATATACAAATATATCCATTTCAGGCTAAAATATATCCTTTACTTGAATTTTTTATTTCGAGTTCGGACATTTTCGCGGTACTCTTTCTTACTTTTTAGAAAGTAAAGTTATTTTTTCAAAAGATTACGCCTATCTTTGTTTATGCTTCTATTGGAACAAATGACTCTAATTCATCCACGCCTAGGAATCAGTCAACATTTTGTACAAATTTTATGGACAGATGCTCTTATTTTCATGTTTTCATATTCCTTTCTTAAACTATGAATTTACTCTTTTGGAAAAATATGTCCCTTTGTTTGAATTTAGAACTTTGAATTTATTACCCTGGAAAAAAATAAAAACCTAACCCTTTGATTCTTTGGTATTCTTCAAATCTTCGGTATCCTTCGAGTCTTCGGTATGCTTTGAATCCTTATGGGGAAGTCTATAAATTATACGCCCGTGCTAGAATCATAACGACTTACTTCAATTTTGACCATATCCCTCATTAGTATTCGTATAGGACTAGACTGGATCTTTCCTGAAGAATAGCCCAGGATGATGGTGTCATACTCTAGACGAATGCGAAACATTCTGTTAGGTAGGGCTTCCATAAGTAAACCCTCGAAAGTAATTTTTGCTTCTCTCAGGTTTTTTCTCTCTCCTATTTTTCTTTTCTGTCATATTTTTCTCCTATTTTTGTTTTTTTATTTGGAAACAAAAAATGTTGTATTTTTTTTGAAAAATAGGAAATTCAAGGTAGAATTTGGGTACTATAACTATAGGTGGGGCGATTACCACTATAGGTGAGGCAATTACCACATATAACATAAGACTTCTCCCCCAATCTGTTTAGTCGAGCTTCTCGATCTGTCATTATACCTCGAGAAGTAGAAAGAATAGCAATTCCCATTCTGCCCAAAACCTTAGGAATCCCTTGATAGTTGGCATAAATTTGCAGGCCAGGTCGGCTGATACGGTTTAAAAAGGTTCTAGTTCTATATATTCTCTTTCTAGTCTTTCTCTTTTTATGTTGCAAAGTTGAAACCAAGAAATATCTGTTACTTTCCAGATGTTTCCGAACACTTTCAATAAAACCATCTCGTAGAAGTAATTTAACAATGTTTTCGGTACTATTTATAGACAGTACCCGAAGTGTTCCTTTTTTATTCATGTCCACGTTTCTTATAGAGGTTAGTAAATAAGCAATAGTGTCCTTGCCCATAAGACTGTAATCTAGGTTCCTCCTAATTTTTCTGTAATCAACGTGTTCTCTTTTTTCTTTTCATTTGGGATTCTAAAGAACATACATGAAACACAATCTACTAATTTTTTATTTGATCTATATCTTGTCTAGTAATATTTATAATACTTCAGGAGCTAATGAAACTATTTTAGTTAAATTCAATTCTCTAAATTCCTCGGCGATCATGCCAAAAATGTGATTCCCTTTAGATTTCCTTCCTTTTTGATCAATGATAACCGCTGCATTGTCGTCATAGCGTACTATTATACTGTCTTCGCATTTTAACTCGAATTACTTCGGATCTTTCTAGAGGCATTTAGTGCACTGCGTCCTTGAATTTAGTAAAATACTAAAACATATAGTAACAAAAGAGGATCCAGAATATATCTAGATGTGTTTGTTTATTTATCTATATTCTATATTTAATGTAATTCTTTTTTAGTCTCCTTTTTATATTTTACTCTTATTGAATCGCGGTAAAGTATAATAATTCAATAAAAATTTTGTGGGTGAATACTTACTCTTTCCTTTCTTATTTATTAATTCATAACCTTATCAAATAATGCAATTTTTTGTTTGTTCTGCCATCCCACCCAATGAAGTATTGGGATTCTTTTCAAGAAAATCCCATCCAGTCATAGGTTTTGTCATTCCCACTGCTTCTGCTTTAAATGTTAGGTTTGACTTTTGCAATGGAGCTTCGAAAAAATTTCTTTCCGAGTCAATTTCTCAGTTTTATTAACTCCGGACGCTGTTTGTTAGTACTTAAAATTTGTATTTCTTGTTTTAATCAAATTATGATTTCGAATTCATAGACCATACATATTGAAATCCTACATCTTTCTTATTTTTCTTCCATCTTTCTATCATCGTTCCTTTTATCCACATCCCTTTAGTTTGGCTTCACAACTTAGAATCCTATTTCTTTTTTAAAGAAAAAATTGAAGTTGCTACACGCGTATGATAGATTTACTCATTTATGATAGATGTATTTATTCATATAGTGATTGTTTCTTAGGATCTTGACAATACAAAGCAATAGGTTGGTATTAGTTCATTTTCTATAATTACATAGTAGGGTTCATTCCATTATTTAATCCCCTTTTTGAACCCTTAAGCAAAAACTAATGAGTCACACACTAAGCATAGCAATTTTATTGAAAGATTTCTCAATTTTCATTAAATCTTATAGAAAGAGGTAGAGGTTCTTTTTTTCAGGGATTTCAGGGAAAATAAGGCTCTTGTCATTTTTATTCTATTACTGAACAGAATGGGAAAATGGGGTTGGTTATTCTTCGTCTACGGATATCCAAATTTTAACTGCTAATACACCATAGATAGTTCGAATTGGGTAGCAACATTAATCAATTTTAGCGTGAATTGTTTGGATGGGAAGTCTACCCTTTTTGATGCATTCGGCACGCACAATTTCTTTTCCTGTGAGATGGCCTGCAATTTTTACTTTTACTCCCTTTGTATCCTTTTTTTAGTTAATTCAATGGCTTTTTTCATTGCCTTTTGGAATAAAACTCTATTTTTTAATTGGAAAGCTATATATTCTGCAAGAATGTTAGGTTATCTATAAGGTTCTTTCACTTTTTGATCCCAACAATTAAGTCCCTAGTTTATAGAATTAACTTCTTGTTGTAGATCTTTCTCTTATTCTTCGATTGCTCCTTTTTTTCTTTAATAAATTGGGGAATCCAATATGGACTGTGATGTGGATTGTATTGATTTCTCTTTGAATTTGTATATGTGTAATTACTTCGGAACTTCAGCCTAAGTCTATTTTTTTATTATATGTACTTTCTATTCGAGCCCTTTTTTCCTATTTTTTGTATATAGTTCTTGATACAATTCTGTATTTTCTTATCTCCATGGAGACCTTCAGAATAATTTTTTGGTTGTGCGAACCAAAAGGAATGGTGATTTTGGGTTGTACCAAGTCTGAAACCAAGTGGATATATTTTCTGTCCCATATTTTTATATTCTATTTTTTACCAGGAATCAAATCTTAAATGGATGTAAAGATTATTTTGATTTCTTTACTATATTTAGTACAATTGTTATATGACACATGGTTTTTTATGGGAGAACTGCGTCCTCTAGCCCAAGGTCTGCATTTCTTTATACTGACTTCGGCTTTAGTGATGAATAAATTTGCTTTGACAAATCCATATAATGAGTAGCATTTGCTGCTGCCGAATAAACCACCTTAAAGGTAGGATAAGATGCTCGATAAGGCATGAGGTTCAATATCATAACAGTTTCGTCGTAGTAACGCTAATGAATCTCATCAAGAACACTTTGTACTTTGAAAACAGACATATGGATGTGTTTTTATGCTTTGAAAACCCATTCAAACTTATGTAGACGATCAGTCGGTACTTTTCTTGCGAGTTACCTTAGCCCACTCTTCTTCTTCTTTTTCCTAGGGGCATACTTTACCAGTTTGAAACTTGTCATAAATAAGGTTATTCTCTACATACCTATTTCTTTTTTTTATTTTGAAGCTTTCTATTATGAATTCAGTTAGCGACGAGATTTAGTATCCTTTCTTGCACTTTCATAACTCGTGAAATGCCGAGTTGGTACAATTCCCCCAATTTGTGACCTACCATAGGATTTGTTATGTAATTAGGTATATGTTCCTTTCCATTATGAATCGCGATTGTATGGCCAACCATTGCAGGTAGAATGCTAGATACCCGGGACCATGTTACTATTGTTTCTTTCTCCTCCTTCATATTGACCTTTTTTATTTTCGCCAATAAATGATGAACTACAAAAGGATTCATTTTGTTTCGTATCACTGTAGATTACTCCTTTTCCCATTTTAAAGAGTGGCATTCAATGTCCAATATCTCGATCAAGTATGGAGTCAGAATAAATAGAATAATGATCAATGTAAAAAGAGAAAATCCTTTAGTTGGATAAGGGGCAGATGTAGCCAAGTGGATCAAGGTAGTGGATTGTGAAATACGCCATGCGCGGGTTCAATTCCCGTCGTTCGCCCATCCCATTATTGCAAATTCCAAAAATGCAATTTTCCATATTCCTTATGTATTTACTTATGGGGACGAAGAATAAAACTATCACTATATTTTTTTATTTTCCTAGTTCTTCTTCCAAGTGTAGGATAACCCCAACGGGTTGTGGGTATTTTGTAAAAATGGGAGTTTTCCCTTCACCCACCACCCCCATGGGGGTGGTCCACAGGGTTCATAACTACCCGTCTTACTATGGGGCGTTTACCTAGCCAACACTTAGATCGGGCTCTACCCAAACTTTTTTGGTTCACCCCAACATTACCCACTTGTCCAACTGTTGCTAAGTAGTTTTGGGATACCAAACAGACCTCCTCACATGGTAATCTTAAAGTGGCCGATTTACCTTCTTTCGTAATAAGTTTCACTACAGCACCTGCTGCTCTAGCTAATTGCCCACCCCTTCCATGTGTGATTTCTATGTTATGTGTGGTCATGCCTAAGGGCATATCGATAGAAGTAGATTCTTCTTTTCTCTCAAGAAACCACTTCCCAAACTGTACAAGCTTCTTACAAAGCATATGGCTTTCTATATGTATATGATGATCATTAGACAAATGGATCTTATATGAATCGTATGATGAAGTACCACATGAGTGGATATATAGGAAAGGAATCCAAATCTGCCGAATCACCCATGTTATGATATTCTACATCCTAGGTCTCTCTGTTCCATCATCTGGCTTATGTTCTTCATGTAGCATTTAGATCGAAACTATGAAATTACGTCGATACTTCTACATATTATGGGTAACATAGGAGACATGCCTATTTTCCTCCGGGGGTCTTAATTACCACTGCTTAGCTTTCAATTCGCCTCTGACCATCAAATTAAATGTGAATAACCTGTCCTCCTCTATTTGAAACAAAGGGCGCTTTCGGTTCTGTGCATGCTTCAAACAATTTTGTCTTCTCCATATTACCTTATCTCTAGAGTCAATAATTTTCTATGAGGAACTATTGAACTCAATCACTTGCTGCCATTATTCAATAGTTTTCTGTTGAGGTCTATCCCGTAGAGGTAGTCAAAATTGATCAGTGATTGATTTCTAGGTTTTGTCGTAAACCTAATTGGTTACTTCCAATTACGTAAATCAATAGTTCAAACCGTACTCAAAGGTAGGCATTTCCCATTGATATAGGAACTTTCTTACCAGATATAGTAGTATCTCCAATTATAGCCCCACTGGGATGTAAAATTTATCCCTTCTCAGCATCCCTATAGTGTATGAGACAAATGTTCGCATTTCAATTAGGGTTGTATTCTATGATTACGATTCTACCAGATATGTCTTTTTGTTTCCATTGAAAATTGATTTTATGGTATATGTGCTTATGACCTCTCCCTCTATGCCTAGCGGTAATGATTGCTCTCGGCATTACGATCTTTACCACAACGGTGTCGTCCATGGATCAAATTATTTCATGGATTGGATTTCACTTACCTATCTATGGTTCCCTTGCATGTGCTCGGGATAGGTGTTTTGTATAAATGTTCCGCCGTATTATTAAGTATTCTCCTTTAGTTTTTTCTCTATCTAGAAGTGCAATAGAATAAGCCGGTTGAAGGGTAATGATCATATGTCTATAATGCATTGTATGTCCTAGAATAGGGCCCATTCTTCTACCCTCTCCTGGTAATCGATGGCTATTCACAGCTACTACCTTGACACCAAAGAAGAGTTCTAGCCAATGCTTTATTTCTGTCCTAGTGAATCCCGAGTCTACATTAAAAGTATATTGATTCTTTCACAATAAATGAAGACTTTTTTCTGTAAATACTGTGTATTTGATTACATCCATAAATTGACTTTCCCTCCTATACTCTGAGTTCCAGTATCAATGAGAATTCGAGTTTTTTTTGCTCTTATGTTATGGTATGAATATACCATACCAATTCATTATGTATGGATGATGGATGAGATTCCATGGATAGAGAGCCAATTCCAATAGACTTATGGAATGTTCTGGTTCATGTGCATCCAGCAGGAATTGAACCCACAAATTTATCAATTATGAGTTGGGTTCTTTAAGCATTCAGCCATGGATGCTTAACAGGTATCATTGTACATTGTAAATAACTAATTTTCATATATAAAGACATATCATAGAAAAATGAAATCAAAAATATTCGGAGATGCCTATGAAAACACTCTCTGGATCCTTGAATTGAAAGAGAGATTGAGAGGGATCAAGAATCCTAATTTTCGCTATTTGGAATGGATCCAATTCTATTGTGTCTGACTCATAGTGATCATTTCTCTTTAGCAAAGAATGACCTTGGTTATCAAAGGATTGAACAACTGGGATACATTTACTTCTGATACCTAGTTGACATTGATAACAAGGTTCTAATGAATTATGAGTTTAATAGATCCTCTCTAGTAGAAAGATGTATATTCCTTGCTCATCACTTATTCCCAAACTTCGCATGGGGCTAATCATTCTCATTTACCATCGTGAAAATCATTTTCATTCCGCTTAACCCTATCGGGTATTTTAGTGATAGGTTCTATAGGAACTGCACGACCCTATTTGGTCAAATACCTAATGAAAAATTCCTATTTTCCTTTCATTAAGGTATGAGGGCTCCTTGTTCCATAAGAAAAGAACGAAAGCACCTTTTCATTCTTTCATATACTGAGGGTTTTTACTTAGAAAACACAATGTTCCATACTAAAGGATTCAGGTCCATAACCACAAGTTCAAGTGCACTAGATCTTGTAGCACTTAGCAACGAGGCCCTATGAATAGACATATAGAATTTTTGGTCAGGAAAAAATTCAAATGAATCATTGACTGAAAAAGGAGCAAAGAATGACAAAATACGGTACTCTACTAGTGTTCACTCTTGTGGTTTCCTCAGTTTGTATTTTCTTATTCGGGATCTTGCTTTTAATGGTTCTCATCTCTGCAAGTCGTGATTTTGATGAGAGAACCAAATCCAAGTTGGTGAAGATCATGATTTGGGCTGGCATAGTAGTGATTACCTTTGCAGTTGCAGTTCGAAACTATCCGATCTTTATCCTTTTGCTCAAAGAACGAATAAAACCCCTTGTCGAAGCCCTTTATGATAAGCTTCCTTGGATCTAGGAAGTTTCTCTTTCACGGTATTGGGATTGTTTGATCGATTTCCTTGATCGCTACTTATGGGTGTGCGCTCAAAGGATACGAACAGGAATTCACAAACAAAAATAGGAATTCATAGTCACTTTTTCATGTCGCATAAAAAAGGCTTTACACGAGAGCAATATAGGTTGGGATACATCTATCCACTACAATGGTCATCCTCATCTCAAACGGGTGATAACCCTCATCTGTGTCGGGTATGGTGTCTGTCAAGGCTCAAAGGTCACTGATGTGAGTAATTATCTCTGTCGGGCAAAGGCTCGTCATCGATGTGTGTCATCTTTGTCAGGCCTAAAGAACAGCCCGTCACCGATATGTTTGACCCACAAGACCAGTCAAACAAGGGCCCGACACCGATGATATAATCTCAAACGGGCCACAATTAAAGCCCGTCATGGATAACTAACGACTCAATCGGGCTTTAAATTATGCCCGTCACGGATGACTTATATCTCCATCGGTCTTAAGTTAAAGCCCGTCACGGATGACTGTCATCTCCATCGGATTTCAATTAAAGCCCATCACCGATTAGTTTTTCCTAGGAAAAAATATATTATTTTTTGGCTAGGCTCTGGCCATTCCTAGCCATATATTTGAAATTCACACTCACATACATCCCCTTTTACATACATTCACATATATCTGAAATTCACATACATCTGACGTTCACACATCTATCCACAAACACATCCATTATTCACTTATTTTTGTTGAACACATTTGACAAAATTGTAATTTACAAATGACATTCAAAATTGTTCTTTGTGGTCGATCGACTCTAATGCTTATTCATTGTCATCGATCGACTATCTAAAGTGACACTAGGGCCGCCACCCTCAAGGAAAGCCATTAGCCTATCTGGAACCCTCAAAACGTGATATGCGCCACCCGGCGAGATGACATGTTGGAAGATGAATCCACAGAGTTGTTCAGCGAGGGCTAAGCAAACATGTGGCAATAACTGACTTGTCAGAATATATAATTTCTACAAATGAAAGGACTGAATATGTGAAAACGTAATATGTTTTTAGAAACGTGTATTTACGGCTTAACAAATATGGCGAACCTCAGAATCCAAAATGTGCCAGTTGCGGTCTTCCACGAAAAACCACGTAAATTTCATCACGTAGAAACCACTTATGCTCATGCCTGGTTCCTGACGTTGGCACCAACGATGGCAGCAAACCCGGTATGTATTGGCACATGCAAAGTGTTGATGATTCTTATTATACTTCACAAGTGCCTTATTTAGGATGTCAATGATGGTTTGGAAAGATTCTTGTGGTTTTCTTAATCCATCCATGACGAAAATCTTACAATCTTTTAAATAGATGGCAAGAAGGATCCAGTAATAGCTGCATACAAAGGAAGAGAGCAATTAACACCTTTAAGCACAAATGGTATGTACAACAACAAATGTCACACTTACTCAAAGTTCTAGGGCAAAAGGATCGTATTCATGTCCTTAAGCTTGAGAAAGGAGTTGTAGGGGTAGTCCAGCACCCATTTTTGGGACCTTGGGCCATCATCAACAACGTTGGAATTGATAAGCCCTGGATCGAGGAATCCTACTTTGTTATAGTTTGCTCTACATTCAAGCGTCCCCATTCTGCATAAGGAAACAAGTTAGACACTCTGTGAGGATATCAACTTTGAAATAATAGCGAGGGGTTCGAGTATGCTTACAATGCCCATAGCTGAAATAGCGATGCGTCTAGGTCCCTCAGATTGTATAGCTGAAATAGTTGCTTAAATTGGACCCAGATTATACCATCCTGGTGATGGAAGTCCTTGTCCCTATAAAAGGCAGCGAACGTCTGTTTACCCTCCTTTGCCATCTGTAGGTACCACTCTTCTACCCTTCTCATCTGAGTGCAATTTCCAACTATGTTGCGATATTCACGGGTGGTCAAAGGAGCACCGAACTTGAACTTAGCTGGCTGAGGGGCCTTCGCAATATTGTGCACATCAGTGTTACTCTTCACCCCTGAACTTTCTTGCTCATACTTATGTGCCATGTCTTTCACGAACTCTTCCCTTTAAAATTGTCGCAATTTTCTTTTCTTGATCGTGCGGTGGTAGTCCAAAATTGGTTTCTCCGGTGCTGGTGGCCTTGCCATGCAAATGAAGTGGTCTTGTACTTCAACTGGCATGCACATAGATGGCTCTGACGCCGCTTTATTGCCCTTTTCCAGAGATGAGCGAGCAGGCCATTCAAGGCTAGACCCGCCAAAGTCGGTGTCATACTGCAGCTCAATCGAGACATCTTGTGGATCACCTAAGGGAGATGGAGGGGCTGACATCACAGTTAATTTGATGTCAGTGAGCTCCTTTGGCAATTGGATAAAGCTTCCTCATGGAGCTCCTAGGGTTAGGACTTCGTCGTTCGGTGGATGTTGCAGCGGCATATGGACCCATTCATCCTTCACTGTGTCCACTTGCACTTTTGCATATCCGGCCATAAGTTGCAACCCGTGCACTCTTGTATCGGTGTTTGGCTTGAATGCTACTACCTCAGCCGTCGGAACTGTGAAAGAGGGCATCACCTTAACTCTTAGCACACAGTTAGTAGGTTCGTGCGATATATGGTCGACGGCGGCTAGGACTGGTGTTGGACTTTCCACCACATCAGTTGATGCACAACTGCTCCCCCTTTGAGTTGGACTTTCTCGTTGTGGACTGATGGTGCGCGCGATGGTCTGCTACTTGGCTAGGATCTGCTCCCGGATCCATTTCGTAGCATGGTCTAGCTGCTCTTTAATTTCTGAGCTTAGTTCGGCTCTCACATGCTCCTAGATCCTCTCAACCAGGTGTGCATCTCTTTCCGCCTTCTTCGTAACGGTCCGCTTCTTATACTGTCCGACGTATTCTGGAAGTCCATATTTCCAGGGGACATTAGAGCCAACGCCCCTTGTCCATCCACGGTGTTCGTCGGTGCCCAACGCTTGCATGAGGATGTCATCCTCACGTCTATCGGTGCAGGCCTCTTGGGAGAACTGTCTCAAGCCAACCAACTCTTTCTGCATTACAATTGAGATCGGTATAAATTGAGTGTGCAATATGTGTAAAGAAACTAAAGATAATAAGGTGAGACACTTACAGTATTTTCGTAAACTTGTAGATCCTAGGGATTTGGCAGAGTCAATGTCCCATCGCTGTTCTTCACGGCCCTTAACCTTGTCCAGCTTCTTGCTCGTGGGTGCTGGATACTGGCAAATGGGCGCGGTGCGTTCGATGCCTCTGCCGCCTCATCCTCTTTCTGCCACTGTTCCTATTTCATCGCATATCCTCTGTTGCCAAGCCGGTGCAGGTGCACGTAATGAGCCTGGAGTGCCCTATAAGCATCGCTCCTGGCTCGGGATTCGACAGTTGATGTCTTTTCGTAGAACTCCTCCCACACAGCTGGCGTCATGATGGGATATTTCTCAAATACCTTTGGGGTGTTGGTCTTGAGGACGTAGTCGGTGACCAGCTTGGACTTGAAGCTCTTCCAAGCATGTCCCATCATCAGGAAATCCGTCAGCTTTAGCTTGTCCTCGTCAGTTGCAGGATATTCGAAGCTCTCCTTGAACTTTAGCCAAGCAGTTTCCTTCTCCACATCCGACACCTCCTTGATATGATCATGCAAAATACTAAAGATCTGTCTCCCTATTATTCCGTAGATCGTCTTGAACTTCGTGGGCACATTCAGGGGAGCGGACGACACTCCTAGGAGGTCCACCTCTGTTATGGTGTAACGTTCCTTTGGGATTTTATTAGGACTTCTAAGGGTCTGTGTCCTTGTGGACTCACTAGTTGTCGCCCACATTGAAGAGCCGTGCTGAGCCATCCTCTAAATATTTTGCAAAATCACAAAATAAAGAAATTAACAGCAGGTGTCATTGTTAATAGTATAATTTCTGCACGTGCTTAACACTAAATAATATAATAGAGAAAAATATATAACCGGCAAATACTCGATCCAATTGTGCACATACATAGTGGTGACATTTTTTTGAAGTCTCTTCTAGGATTGAGAGAATCAGTTGTGATTATGAATCCTATTCCTGACCAAAAGGAAATAATCATGGCGATGGAGAACACAGTGGCAATAGGGACTCTTCATGCAGAGTCCACACTCCACATCAAGAGTCCCCATTGGCATTGTGTTCTCCATCGCCATGATGGCTTCCTTTTGATAGGGAAGAGGATTCAGAATCACAACTGATTCTCTCAATCCTTAAGGAAACTTCTGATGAATGTTAACATTATGAATGTGTAGAATTTGATCGAGTATTTACCAGATTGCATCTACATATTCCTCTGTTACATTATTTAGTGTTAAGGACATGTAGAAATCGAGTAAGTCTAAATTTATTCCTTCTTATTCTCTTTAGGTTTATTTCTCTATGTTTTTCTATATTGACATGTCGTTACCGTTTAGTGTTTCGCTGAGAGAGAGAGAGAGAAAGAGAGGACGATGCGCCGAGAGAGAGAAATAGAGGAGAATAAGGTGAGGTAAGGGAGATAATGTGGAGAGGAGAAGTGGATGAGAGGAGAGGTGGAATGGCGAGGGAGATAAAAGTCTATCCACATTCAAAATTAATTAACATTCAAAATTCATAGTCCATATATACATATATGCATAACAAAAATCTAAAGTCCATTCACATTCAAAATTAATTAACATTGAAAATTAATTTTCAAACATAGAGGCATCACAGTTCATATATATATATATATATATATATATATTCAAAATTCAATATATCAAAATTCACAGTCTCACAGTCCATAATCATATTCAAAATTCACAGGCACACAATCCATATATTAATAGACACGGTATCATAGTCCATATATATACAAAAATCAATATCCAAACATAAATTTCACAGTCCATATAATTCAAATTTCAATATATCACAGTCCATATAATTAAAAATTCAATATACTTTGAACAGGGGAGACGGGCGCATCGGTCGGGGCGGCGGGGGCGGCGGAGGGGGCGTCGATGGGGGCGTCGGCCGGTGGCGGAGGCGGGGGAGGGAGCCACGGTGTCGGGGTGGCAAGCAACGGCGTCGGGCGGCGACGGAGGGTGACGACAGGAGCAACGAAGTCGGTGGAGCATCGACCGGGGCGGCGGGGGGAGCAACGACGTGGGGGTGGCGAGCAATGGGGAGAGGGAGAGAGGAGAGAGAGAGGGAGAGAGAGGGACGCCGGCCGGGGAGAGGAACGGGACTAACCTGGCGACAGCGCTCGGTGGTGGCGGCGAGGGAGGACGGCGCTGGGCTCGGAGACGGCCGGCGGTGGCGAGGGAGGACGCTAGGGACGGTGGTGGCGCTAGGGTTCTTCGAGGACTTAGAAATTTTTTGCGATAGTGTAGATCTAAATCAGCACGCTCTTTTAAAGAAATTCGAAGCAAAGCCGTGACGGGTTTTAGATTAAGCCCGATTGAGATGAATCATCTCAATCAGGCTTAATGTAGCGCCTGTCACAGATAAGATTTAGCCCGTCACAGAGTTCGATGGGAAAATTACATTAGTGACGGGCTAAAACCGATGCTCGTCACTAATGTAGTAATTGGTGACGGGCTTAAATACTCTAGCCCGATCGCATGAGATCAACATCGCAATCGGGCTTTAACTAATGCCCGTCACAGATGCTCTTATCGGTGACGGGCTTAGAGTTTCAAGCCCGATCGAATGAGCTCATCATCTCAGTCGGGCTATAATTAACGCCCATTACCGATGATAACATCGGTGACGGGCTTGAAGTTTCACGTCCGATCAGATTTGATCATGATTTCTATCGGGCTTTCATTAATGACCGTCACCGATGCTTTCATCGGTGACGGGCTAAGATATTAAGCTTGATTAGATTGATTTTTTCAGAAGTATTATAGTATTTAACATATTGCAAATACTATTATTATAAACCAAGTTCACTTGAAGTCTCTCTTTTAAACCAAGTTCATATAAATACTATTGTTCATATGAAGTCTCTCTTTTAAGCGAAGTTCATATAAATACTATTACTATAAGCCAAGTTCATATGAAGTCTCTCTTTCAAACCAAGTTCATATAAATACTATGGTTCATATGAAGTGTCTCTTTTAAGCAAAGTTCATATAAATACTATTACTCATATGAAGTCTCTCTTTTAAAGCAAGTTCATATAAATACTATTAATATAAATATTTCTATGAACTTTTAGTCTATCATATTTTCATGAACGATAAATACTATACATAGCCAAGTTCCCTTTTAAACATATATTTCTATGAGTTCAAAGACAATGGGGCTCCACCAAAAATTACTTCATTACAGTGAGCCCAAATAGACCAAGCCGCCAATATGAATATTTCTCGGAAGACTTTGGAGTTGAAATCACGTCGGGCTTTGACTTTCTTATGTTCTTGTGCGCTTCAAGAATAATCCGTAGGAGTAGATGCTTTCTTGAGTTTGATCTTGTTTCCCATACCCGCTTTCATCCATAACAACAAGCATGATGGGAGAAGAGGCTTCTACCCTGATCCGCGCCTGCTCGGGAGTCATTGCACTTTAAGCCCCATGGCCTTCTCATCCTCCAACTTCTTTTCCTTTTCTCGCAGCCATCTTTGTCGCCCTTGTGATAGTCTCCTTCTTTCATGTTACGCCAAATGCTCAGGATATCTTCGTCGAAGATGGTGTAAAGCTTCTATGCATTAACAGGTAAAAAAATACGTAAAGTTTCAAGGCTTTCTACCGCATGGTTGCTTTGTACAAAGACAGATAAAAAAACATGATGTTCCATTCCTCCTTGGTACAAAGACTTGTACTACCTTGCAAGAAGCTTCTCTGAACACTGGTATAGAAATGGCGAGTGCAAAATGGATCATACTCTCCCAGTTGGTAATAAATATTCCATCGATCGCGACTTGCTGGAGTGTGGCATTTGCTTCCTGCCATTTGAAGCTCGAGTTTACATGGTAATCCTAGACATTGCACCCCACCATTTTGAATAAGGTGAGACCAAGGTCGGCGAACAAGGCGTCGGGGCCCCTTCGCAGACTAGCAGCGGGATGCGGTGCAGTTGCCGACGAGACGACCAAGATGACCTACTCCATTGACCGTGACTCGCTGGAATGTGGAATTTTCTTCATGCCTTTTGAAGCTCGAGTTTACATGGTACTCCTAAACATGGATCGTAATAACGCATGCGTCCACTACTCATCACCATCACCTCCATAACAAACGGCTACATGCATGCATTGCAAAAAGACATGACTGAACTGACTTATGATTTTCGAACAAGAGGTGGTCCCCCTGGCTTTGAGGGGAAACTCTTCAAAGCTTGCAAACTAAAATCATGGCTCTGTGGATCTAAACATTGTCAAGGTTACATGGACTTTCAAATATTGTATTTCAAAGTCCATCTAACCTCGACAATGCTTAGAGCCACAGAGGCATGATTTGAGTTTTGCAAGCTTTGAAGAGTTTCCCCTCAGAGCCAGGGGGACCACCTCTTGTTCCAAAATCATAAGTCAGTTTAGTCATGTCTTTTTGTAATGCATGCATGGGGCCGTTCGTTATTGAGATGGTGGTGATGAGTAGTGGACGCGTGCATTAGTATGATCCATGTCTAGGAGTACCATGTAAACTCTAGCTTCAAAACGCATGAAGAAAATTCCACACTCCAGCGAGTCACAGTCAATGAAGTAGGTCATCTTGGTCGTCTCGTCAGCAACTGCACCGCATCTCGCTGCTGCTCCGTGAAGGGGCCCCGACGCCTTCTTCACCTACCTCAGTCTCACCTTATTCAAAATGACGTGGTGTAATGTCTAGGATTACCATGTAAACTTGAGCTTCAAAAGGCAGGAAGTAAATACTACACTCGAGCAATTTTTATTACCAGCTAAGAGAGGATGAGCCATTTTTTACTCGCCATTTCTATACTAGTATTCAAGCAGCTTCTTGCAAGGGACTACAAGTTTTTGTACCGAGTAACAATGGAATATCATGTATTCAAGCAAATATGCGGTATAAAGCTTTGAAAGTTTACATATTTTTTACCTGTCGATGTAGACGAGCTTACACCATCTTCGACAGAGGATGTCCTGAGTATTTGGGGTAACATGGAAGAAGGAGACTATCACAAGGACGACAAAGATGGCCGCGAGAATGTGGACAGAAGCTAAAGGGTGAGAAGATCATGAGGATACAAGGGCACTGACCTACTATTTTTCAAATTTTCTTGGAAAAAAAGACAAAAATTTGCCCCCCTCAACCTCCCATCCATGGGATAACCAGCACAATGAGTGAAGGGGGTATTTATAGACTGAGAAGCCCATCAAGTTATCTTTGTCGGGCCACTGTTCAACCCCGTCACAGATGTACTCATCGGGACGGGCCATAATGTCGGGCTGTAAGTGTTATCTCAATCGGGCTATAGTTTGGGCCCCATCACCGATGATACACATCGGTGACGGGCATTTATGCGTGCCCCACAAAGATAACATTGTTCATTCAGATATTCTAGCAAAATTAGCAAAATTAGCAGGAGAAGAACTAAGCTTTTTCATTATCATACATTATTTCATTCGGATCACCCATACAAAAGGTAGGTCTATGGCTACTTTGTATAATAAAATTGTAACCTCTTTCCAAATGGCAGTACTAGTTGATGGTTAGGATCCCCATATGTACACAATACATTAAACATCACGCCTGTAGGGTTATGTACTCAAAAAAAGCACATAATTAGGACTAGACATAACTATAGTAAGGTCCACATCGTTCATCCACATTAACCTAAGGCCTCCAGATCTTTGTACAGCTGGAACAACAAAGCTGGGCCTGAGTGGATCAAACTATATTTGGAGGTGTTGCATCTTTTTACTTCCGAGGTGGCCTCCAATCCCCTGGCAGTTCCAGCTCAGCATCATGGTTCTTACGGCGCCTTGGGGCTTGGCGCCATAGCCCATTCAGCATCATTTCTATGCATTGCTTGATCAAATCCAGCACCAACCACTACTGCAGAATTTGGTTTTCCGGACGAGCCCCCGGTAGGTTCTAGGCGGGCCATAAGTGGTTGCGCCTAGAAAAACTAGTTCCCAAGGGCCAGTTGTTGGACCACACGCAAAGATGCATTATCCCATTGTTAACGACCAAATTTGGTAAGCAAATTATCAGGATTGGATCTAAAGCTGAAGCCGATTTGGAGAGAATCGAGTTCTTTTGAAGACGGAGTGCGCACCAAGTGCAGACTGAATCGGCTGAGGGTTTTATCGGCTGATACCGAATCGGACAAGGATAGTCGACGCAACCGATTTTGATAAGGACAGATGGTGGGCCAATCCTGAGGAAAAGGGTGTTGGAATTGTCCTTGGATTCGGGTTAAAGTGCTTCATCAGGATTGCCATATGTGGATAGAGTCCAGGAAAGGCAATTGTATCTATTAATTAGGATATTTTAAATAGTTTTCTTATAGATAATGTTGGTGAGAGTTTGTTTACGCATATATCTGTAATTCAATTTGTAATAGAGATAGGGATCGTGTCCGTTACGGACTCATCGTGTAATTGGGTATAAATACAACCCAAGACCCTGTAATCAGATATCAATCACACAATGAATACAATCTCGGTGCATCGCCACTTTTTCAATAATAGTTTTAGACAAGTTCTTACTTCTAGTTGGGCTGCATCGTTTGATCTCTAGCGAAAAGGTAATTCTTGTCATAGCAGTTTGCGTTATCAGGATTAGTGCTTCCATCATCATGACACTCTAATCCTATCTTCATAATCTGCATAGTTATCATATATGCTATAAAATGTAGATCGATATTGTGGTCTAAACCCTAATCGGCTAGCATCAATCGCTAGATGATAGCCGGTAAGTTTAGATTTCAATATTAATCTAGATTATATAGTACCATCTTGAAAGGTGTTCATAGACTTGTATAGATCCTATGCTTCTTTTGGTACTTAATACTGCATCGGTTAGGTTTGATCTATTTAGTCGCCTCTAGAATCATAACAGATCTATCTTGTTTTATGATCATTATTCAAGACAATGTTAGAGTTTTAGCCGATCTTATCTATTTTAACTATCTCATATTTTTTATATTTACTTGATATGTTAAAGCTGCCCTTTATATTAAGATCTCTCTATAATTAAATATATTAAGCTTGTCGATCTGATTTAAGTCATCTTAGTATATGATCGATCCGTGTTTAATATATTTAGATAGTAGTGATATCTTAGTGTAAAGCGGTATCGGAGTACTAGCCGATACACATTAAACCTATGGCATCGGCTATGATTGAAATATATGTATAATCTGCATATTGGAGCACTTTTAGATTTAAGTGGTTTATACTGTCTCGTATACTACCTTTCTATCCCAATCACTCAGTGTAAATGTGTTTTGATATCTAGATTATATATTATGAACATCTTCAACCGATCGATTAGGTTTAATTATCTCAGCCGATTCAGTGTACATCGCATCGGCTTAACACTAGACGATACGTCATCGGCCACCAGCCGATCGGCTATCATTTGCAAACTAATACTTTCTGTTGTTTCTTATTGATTGCAGGATCAAATCAACTGGCATGCCTATGGACCTTGAATCAATAATTTGGACCTGCATTAGAGTTAAGCAGAACTCTCAGGCCAGTGCGTGGGAAATTTTCTCATCAACACGCTTTTGGCACGCCCAGTGGGTCCAAAGATCACAAACTAGGCACAATGGTTGACATCAAGACCTCCGAGGTTGACCAAGACAACGTCATTCCTGTCACCATCGATAAATTGACACCAAAACGAAAGGCCGAGCTTGAGGAGATAATGAACAAACTACAGACTCAGTATCTGCACTCCTTTACCCAAACTCGGTCCGATACGGTCGTGCAGAGATACAAAGTGAAGTTGCCAGCTGATGACGAACCCGAGACTAGTTCTGACAAGGGCAAAAAGCCTCAGGAGGTCAAGCAGGAGGAGGTCCCGGAACTCAACAATCTACAATATAGGATTGATTATGATGTCCATCATGCTTTGATGAACCAACTGGAATACTGGTCAATACCCTTAATGACCTAATTAGCATAGTTGTCGATTCCAAGATTGCCAAGCATTAAGCCAAGGGGCCAATTTTCCTCACTGATGGGAAATTTCTGCAGTACAGGACCTTGGCAATAGATGGACTGTCGACTTCCTCAGGCCTTCCTCGACCTCAACCGATGGTTCTAGCATCAACACCTTTGAAGCCAGTTATCCTGCCGTCGGCACAAAAGCAACCAGAATTTAGCCCCATGTTGATATCGAGGCATCAATCTCAACAGGTTGGACATGAAACCCCTCAGATCACTCAAGAGCAGGTTGCTGCCATGTTCAATGCAAATCGGCCACCTCCATAGCCGATTCCAAAAGTGTCGATTGGCTCTTACCCGCCAAACTTCATACAAAAACCTGTCGGCTCTCAACCTCATCATGATCAATAGCATCCTGTGGTGCACCAATCTCCGCAGCATTATCCAGGAGGCAAATTTAATCTGCACTATCAGCCTCATTCACCTCGGATGCAGTATCAGCAAAGACCACTCTAGTTTGATCAATACGAGCCGATACAACAACAAGCACAGGAGGTGCCTCAACAAAACAAGCCTTGGGTAGACTTGATAGCCGACGTAATGAGAGAGCAGTTCAGCCTCAAACCCAAGGACACAGGCAACATGTATCAATGTCCTTATCCTGAGTACATGGAAAGGGTTTCATTGCCTAACCGATACGAGGTGCCAGATTTCTCCAAATTCTCAGGGCAGGACAATGTTTCTACATATGAGCACGTTAGCCAATTTTTAGCCTAGTGTGGAGAAGCATCGGCTACAGACACCCTAAGGGTTAGGTTTTTTCCCCTCTCACTCTCTGGGTTGGCTTTTACTTGGTTTTCTTCGCTCCCATACAATTTTGTACAGAGTTGGGCCGATTTGGAGAAGCAGTTTCATCAGTACTTCTACACTAGCATCCACGAGATGAAGCTGTCTGACTTAATGGCAATCAAACAAGCATGACGAATAGGTCCAGGACTATATCCAGAGATTTAGAGACATGAGGAACCGATGCTACAACCTAGTGTTGTCCGACTCGAAGTTAGCCGACCTGGCCTTCCAGGGCTTGTTGACACCCATCAGGGAGAGATTCTCGGCCCAAGATTTCAAAAGCTTGGCACACTTGGCACAGAAGATCACTGCCCATGAGCAGCATTTTCAGGAGGCCAACAAAGCATTTAATAAGGTTAGTCATGTTGCCTACACCTTCAACTCTGATTCCGATGACAGTGAAATCAAGGTGGCAGCAGCCGATTGGATTAGAAACAAGAAGGTAATAACTTGTCAGTGGGTGAAGAATTTGGCTAAGGATGAGAAATATGATTTCAACATAACCAAAGTCGATAAAATCTTCGATTTACTGCTTCGAGAGAAACAGATCCAACTTCCGGCCAACCACGTCATTCCATCGGCTGAGGAGTTGAAAGAGAGAAAGTACTGCAAGTGGCACAACACTAGTTCCCATAGCACGAGCGACTGCAAGGTGTTTCACCAACAAATCTAGTCAGCTATAGAAGCTCGGAAAATTAAGTTTGAAGATCCAAAGAAGCCAATGAAAGTTGACGGGAATCCTTTTCCCGTTAACATGGTTTATGCCAGCCGCCGATCAGCCGATCATCATTCCCAAAAAATGGATAGCTTAGTCAAATTCATCAAGGAACATGAAGAGAGGGAGACGAGCAGAGTCTACAAAGTGCATCCAAGAAAACATGATCGGCAGGAAGAGGCTTACCATTGGCAACATGATGGCTTCGATCCCCATTGGAGCTGCGAATTCATCAGGTTTTGCTGGAATTAGGGGATGAGACTGCCATCACTCCAAGACTGTCCAGCGTGCGGTGGTTTTGAAGATGAGCATGCTGAGAGCTCTAGTCGATTGCTGCCCAAAAAGAATCGGCTGAGTCAGAGGAAACGTCCTGTGCACCAAAGGTTGTGCCCAATCCATGAAGATTCTTTTAGGAGGACTTCGAGGACGACAAAGAACAGGCTGCCAACCCACAATGGTGCCCCTCCGACACTTTTACGAAGACCCAAAAGCGGAAGGTGCAACGGCTGAAGAGCTTGGGTTGGTTGCAAGAGGTTCAAGCCGAAATCGACTATCGGTTCAAAAAGAAGGAACAAGAGCACACAAGGAAACAATGGCGAGTGAAGAACAAGACTATGCCGGCCGATTGAGACCAAGCCGACCAGGCAAAAAGAAAGGCCAAGGGAAAGGCTATGCTTTTTGTGCTACCAAGCCGATGCAGATGTCGTAGAGGAGTCATCGGCTAAACTTGTGTTTTCCCCGGAGCAAGCGATCTTTCACAAGCCAGAAGGGACAGGACATCGGCACCTCAAGCCTCTTTACGTCAAAGGATTTGTAATTGGGAGGCCAATGTCAAAAATGCTGGTTGACGGGGGAGCCGCCGTCAATCTGATGCCCCATGCTACTTTTAGAAAGCTGGGCAAGGTTGCCAACGATCTCATAAAGACAAACATGATCCTCAAGGGGTTCTTAACGTTGAGCTGACCATTCGCAGTAAGACAGTGCCTACCATCTTTTTTGTCATCGATGTGAAGGGGTCATACAGCCTGCTGCTGGGGAGGGATTGGATCCACGTCAATTGTTGTATCCCTTCCACCATGCACCAGAGCTTGATCCAATGGCAAGGTGACAAGATTGAAATCGTTCTAGCCGACAGATCAGTAAACGTAGCCGATGCCGATTTAACACTTTGGGAGATCGACGACATCGATTGCTTGTCCAGCGAAGTTTGGGAGGCTAATTTCCTAAAGGTGTCCGATTCCACTATGCAACCAATTGGAGACGAAGAGCCCCAATTATTACTTTGAGGGCGTCATGGAGGGCTCAAGCGTCTACTCCAAGGACACCGTGGACGATCTCGATGGCAAGCTAGGATAAGGTTTATGTCGGCCGACGAGCTCGAAGAAGTTGATATAAGTACAGGAGATAGGCCTAGGCTGACATACATTAGTAAAAACTTGTCTTCTCATTTTAGTACCAAGATGATTGATTTATTAAAGAAATATAAAGATTGTTTTGCTTGGGAGTATTTTGAAATGCCAGGTCTTAGCTGATCGATTGTTGAACATCGGCTCCCTATTAAACCAGGATATCAGTAATACAAACAGCCTCCCAGGAGGTTTAAAGCCGAAATGTATGATGTTGGTTTTATTCGGTTGGACCAATATGCTGAGTGGGTGTCGCACATACTCCCAGTAATCAAGAAGAACGACAAGCTTAGGGTGTGCATCAATTTTTGTGAGTTGAACAAAGCCACCTCCAAGGATGAGTACCCCATGCCGATTGCCGATTTATTGGTCGATGCTGCTTTTATGGTTGAAGAAGACATTCATAAGACTGCTTTTAGGTGTCCTGGTGCAATTGGCCTATATGAATGGGTTGTCATGATATTCGGCTTAAAAAATGCTACGGCTACTTATCAGAGAGCCATGAACTATATTTTTCCTGACTTAATCGGCTTCTTGGTTGAAATCTACATTGATGATGTAGTTGTCAAATTGAAAGAAGTTGAAGACCACATAGCCATTTAGGGAAAGTATTGGAGAGAACAAGGAAATATGGCTTGAAGATGAATCCTACCAAATGCGCTTTCGGTGTATCGGCTGGGCAATTTCTTGGTTTTCTTATTCATGAGAGGGGGATTGAGGTGACACAAATAATTGTAACTGCAATCAAGAGTATTCAACCTCCACAGGACAAGAAGCAGCTCCAATCTCTGATCGGCAAGGTAAATTTCATCCAGCGTTTTGTGTTAGTGATATGCCCTAGAGGCAACATGGAGATGTTGGATATCACGTCAATGTTTATGTATTTATGAATAAAGTGTTATTCAATTCCATGAAATAGACATCTTGTATTGATCAATAAGTACGTGACTTATTTATGAGACTCTTTATGTATGAATCTATTTCTAAACGATCCCCGATCATATGTCATATTGTTGGAACAAATATGATTCTAAGATCGGCATGTTTATTGATTGATGATCATGTCTCATAGATCATGGGTATGAAGATACCAAATCAATAAACATGGACATATGTGTTGGAGAACACATTGTTGGATAGACCCACCATGAGACACTATAGGAATTAATGTGCCATTAGTTGGTCTCAGGTAGTGTTGGTACAAAGTCCTTAGACCCGAGATCACCATGGATTCCAACATGTGTAGTAGCCTACTTTGGGACTACCAAACGCTATTCCGTAATCGGGTAGTTATAAAGGTAGTTTTCGGGTTTGCTATGAAACATGGAGTGGGATGTGAGTGATCAAGATTGAATTTGCCCCTCCTTTGGAGAGATATCTCGGGCCCTCGAGGTAATGGATTATGGAAATGCATGGCCATGCTAAGTTGATTGAGGAGTCAATCAAAGCAGATAATCCAATACGGTTCGAGTGAATGGTTATGCTATTGAAGGGATGGCACACATCTTGCCTATAGCTTAACCGGTATCGTGAGGCAAAGGGATTTGTGTACACATTACGGGTTCGAGCCGATATTATATTCTTGTATACTATGGTGTCAATATGTGCCGCTAGGCGTCGCTGTTGACAAGTCGGCTGAGTTGGACTCGAGCCGACGGTCGGCTAAGTTAGACTATAGCCGAAACCGAGTATACGTGAACCTCTGTGGTCGCACGCTTAAGGGGATAAGAACAGGCATTCGAGTTGGACTCGGATACGGCTCGATCGGATAGGGATCCGATCGATAGAGTCCTATGGGCTTACGACGTATGGGCAGCCAACTCTATAAGATTCGGATACGATCCGATTCAAAATAGAGTCATGATCGGCCACTAGTCCCGGTCGGCCAACTCTATATAAAGGAGGGAGGGGTGGAGAGCTGCGACACGTCAATTGCATCGTGTGCAACAGAAGTCGCCGAGATCAATCTCCACGGAAACCCTCCCCACTTTCGAGCCAAACCCTAGCCTTGCATCGCGTGCTAGCACACGGGTGTACGGCGTTTTGTCCCCGGACGTGTGGATACCGGTAGAGGCGCTGCTGCGTTGCGCGCTATTGATCGGCTTCGGATCGGCTACGGCATCTCGCGAATCGGCGATTGGCGAATCGGCTTTCCCGGGTATCGGCGTCGGCTTGCGAGAATCGGCTACACGCGTTCCGGATCGGATAGCCCCGATTGGCTGTTTCCGCTGCACACTCCAATCGGTAACGATCTATCGGCCCTTACTTGCAAGTGTTCCTGGTTTGCGCGGTAGAAAATTTTTGTTTTCGGCTAGCGTAGCTTCCGCGTAACCCTTCAGTGGTATCAGAGCTAATCTTGCTTAGTTCGGGTTTTAGATTGGATCTGGAACAAGTTTTGCGCACGGGTTGATTAGATCAATCGGTTTTACGGGATCTGTTGAGGAGAGTTAATGGTAATTGCGGTCCTTGATAGTGTATCGGAACGGCGTAATGTGATTACGTCGAAGCAATTTCCATATAACTCGGTTTGAGTTGGGTTCGAGATAGCGTTCCTTGATAGTGTATCGGAACGGTATAATGTGATTATGCCGAAGCTATCTCGTAGTCCGATCTTGTTAGCTGCCTCGCGCCTACGCAAACCATCTCCCTTGATAGTGTATCGGGACGGCATAATATGATTATGCCGACATGGTTTCCGTAAGCGAATTCATAGATTGGATCTATGAATTTCCGTAAGCGGGACCGCCGTGTGCGTACCCCTTATAGGTCGTCTCGATGCCGTAGCTCGCGATAAGTAGAAAATGTTTCTACGCCTAACTTGTTTTTGCAGAGAATGCTTTGAGATGGTATGGCCCTATTGTATGTATGAGATGTATGAGATGCATGTGATGCATGTAATATTCTTTCATATGTGCAATCCTGTAATATTCTTTCATACGTGCAATGCTTGTAATATTCTTTCACGACCTGCGAGTCGATGTAATCTTCAATTAGAGCTTCTATAGTAGTAGCTTAGTTTGAAGAAATCAAGCATTCGGCACTCGAAAGAACGGTGATGAAGATGGAGATCCTGTACACCGGTATGGAGATGGAGATCACCATGTGAAGGGGGCCATACTATTTCACTATATGCTATTCTTCTTGCTTTCATATGTGATATGTTTGTTTGATAGGATAGCATCCTCGCAAAATTAAGTAGTAATGATGCCCTTCCAAATGTTGCACCGTCACCGTTATGCTCGTCAATGGTGGGTCTCGCAAAGCAGAGTGCCATTCTCTATCATAACACGAGGGGTATATGTCGACATACACATGCAGGAGCATTTGGTTTACTTAACAAGGCTATCAAAACAGTTTTGGGCCTTGGGGCATAGGTTGGCGCCGGGGCATGGAGATGCCACACCAACAACAAGAGTCACATAGAGATGTGATTAGCAAGGTGTTGCTTATCGATGTTACTAATTTTCTAGCGGTGATGCCAAAGCTCACTAGAAAATTAATTAACATGTGGATCTTGACCCAATACGTAACCTAGAGGGAAGGTGGAAAATACGTAATGGGAGTCTAATGTTAAATTGTTTAACAATAGACATAGCATAAACATTGTGCTAAACTTTGCTTTTTCTGTTGTAGAATAAATGGCGGCTAATACTACACCCAGTACCTTTAACTTGCGATCTATTCTCGAAAAGGAAAAATTAAATGGAACAAACTTTATGGATTGGTATCGCAACTTAAGAATTGTTCTCAAGCAAGAGCGTAAGGAGTACGTTCTTGAAGTACCCTATCCCGAGGATTTGCCAAATAATGCCACCGCAACCGCACGGAGAGCTTACGAAAAGCACACTAATGATGCCCTAGATATAAGCTGTCTCATGCTTGCTACAATGTCCCCCGAGCTTGAAGCAATATGAGAGCAGCGATGCTCACACTATTATTCAGGGACTGCGTGGCATGTTTGAGAACCAAGCTCGGGCCGAGAGGTTCAACACCTCAAAGTCCTTGTTTGCGTGCAGGCTTGTTGAGGGAATCCCGTCACCCGCATGTGATAAAGATGATTGGCTATATCGAGAGTCCGGAAAACTAGGTTTTCCCCTTAGCCAAGAGTTGGCTCGATGTGATTCTCCGCCGCTCCCTCCGAGCTTCGAGCCATTCATATTGAATTATCACATGAACAATATGGATAGGACCTTGGCTGAATTGCATGGGATGCTAAAGACAGTGAGGAGAGTATCCGAAAAACGGTCATCATGTGATGATGATGCGAAGGCTAAGCGCAAACCACTGTCAAGAAGCTTTGCACCAAGAGGAAGTTAACTCCCGATGAGATCGCGAGTGCCTCTAATGCAAAGAAGGGCAAGAAGGGGTCGGCGGCATCGATGCCGTTTGCTTCTATTGCAAGGAGACAGGCCATTGGAAGAGGAACTGCAAGAAGTACATGGAGGATCTCAAAAGAAGCAAAGTACGACTTCGCTTGGTATTAATGTTATAGACATTAATCTTGCTACTTCATCTACCGACTCTTGGGTATTTGATACCGGATCAGTAGCTCATATTTGCAAATCGTTGCGGGAATGAGAAGAAGTAGAGGATTGAGAAGGGGCGAGGTGAACTGCGCGTCGGCAATGGAGCAAGCGTTGCTACGATTCTTGTCGGCAGAGTACAACTTCATCTACCTTCGGGATTAGTTTTGGAATTAAATAATTGTTATTGTGTTCCAACACTATGTCAAAACGTTATTTCCGCTTCATGTTTGCAAGCGGAAGGATATGATTTTAGATCAATGAACAATGGTTGTTCAATATATCTCGAGAGATATGTTCTATTTTCATGCTCCATTGGTGAATGGATTATACGTTTTGAATCTTGAAGCATCTCCCATCTATAACATTAATACATAAAGGCAACTCTCTAATGATATAAACCCCACGTTTATCCGGCATTGTCGCTTAGGCCATATAAATAAGAAACGCATGGAGAAGCTCCATAAGGATGGATTGCTTCACTCTTTTGATTTTGAATCATTTGAGACATGTGAGTCTTGTTTACTTGGTAAGATGACAAAGGCACCTTTCACGAGGCACAGTGAGAGAACAAGTGACTTGTTGGCACTCGTACATACCGATGTATGTGGACCAATGAGCTCAACGGCCGAGGTGGTTATCGTACTTCATTACCTTTACCGATGACTTTAGTAGATATGGCTATATCTACTTAATGAGGCATAAGTCCGAATCCTTTGAAAAGTTCAAAGAATTCCAGAATGAAGTACTAATCATTTAGGGAAAACAATCAAGTTTCTACGATCGATCGTGGAGGGAATACTTGAGCCAAGAGTTTGGTAATCATCGAAAGATTGTGGAATTGTTCCACAGTTGACTCCGCCAGAACTCCACAATGGAACGGAGTGTCCGAACGGAGAAATCGCACCTTGTTGGACATGGTGCGGTCGATGATGAGCCAAAGTGATCTTCCATTATCCTTCCGGGGATATGCTCTTGAAAGTGCGCTCACACTAAATAGAGTTCCATCTAAGTCGTTGAAAAGACACCATATGAGATATGGACAGGGCAACCCCTAGTTTGTATTTTCTCAAAATTTGGGGATGTGAGGCTTATGTAAAACGTTTACAATCGACAAGCTCACACCTAAATCGACAAGTGCTTCTTTGTGGGATATTCTAAGGAAACTAAGGGATATTACTTTTATAATCGGGAACAAGGCAAAGTGTTTGTCGCCCGACATGGTGTCTTCTTGGAGAAAGAGTTTCTTTCAAGAAGGGTTAGTGGGAGCAGGTGCATCTTGAAGAAGTTCAAGAAACACAAGAAAACGTTTCGGCGACCACGTAACCACAACAGGAGGAACAAAGTGTTGCGCCACCGGTTGTAGATGCACCGCCCCACGGAGGTCCGAAAGATCACGTCGTGCGCCCGACAGTACACAGTGCGGAACAACGTGATATATTGTGGTTGGACAACGATGAACCTAAGACCTATGAGGAAGCGATGGTGGGACCCGATTCCAACAAGTGGCTTGGAGCCATGAAATCCGAAATAGAATCCATGTACGACAATCAAGTTTGGAACTTGGTTGATCCACTCCGATGGTGTCAAAACCATTGAGTGTAAATGGGTTTTTAAGAAAAGGCCGATATGGATGGAAATGTTCACATCTATAAGGCGCGATTGGTGGCGAAAGGTTTTAAACAGATTCAAGGAGTTGATTATGATGAAACCTTCTCGCCCGTCGCAATGCTTAAATCTATTCGGATTATCCTAGCGATTGCTGCATATTTCGATTATGAGATATGGCAGATGGATGTCAAAACGGCTTTCCTAAATGGAAACCTAAGCGAGGATGTATACATGATACAACCTCGGGTTTTGTCGATCCAGAATCACTGGAAAGATATGCAAGCTACGTAAATCCATTTATGGATTGAAGCAAGCATCTCGAGTTGGAATATTCGTTTTGATGAAGTAATCAAAGGGTTTGGTTTCATCAAAAATGAAGAAGAGGCATGTGTTTACAAAAGGTCGTGGGAGCGCAATTGTATTTCTAATCTTATATGTGGATGACATATTACCGATTGGAAATGATATCCCTATGCTTGAATCCGTCAAGTCTTCATTGAAAAATAGTTTTTCCATGAAAGACTTAAGGGAGGCAGCATATATATTAGCATTCGGATCTATAGAGATAGATCCAAGAGGCTAATTGGATTAAGCCAAAGTACATACATTGGCAAGGTGTTGAAAAGGTTCAACATGCATGATTCCAAGAAAGGTTTCTTGCCCATGTCACATGGCATTAATCTTAGCAAGAATCGGTGTCCTCGGACACATGATGAGCGGAATAAGATGGGTATGGTTCCATATGCTTCGGCAATTGGATCCATCATGTATGCCATGCTTTGTACACGCCCAGATGTCTCGTACGCTTTGAGTGCTACGAGCAGATACCGCTTGGATCCAGTGAAGGTCACTGGATGCCGTAAAGAATATCCTTAAGTAATTGAGAAGAACTAAGGATATGTTCCTAGTCTATGGAGGTGAAGAAGAGCTCGTTGTAAGTGGTTACACCGATGCTTGCTTCCAAACAGACAAGGATGATTATAGATCGCAATCGGGTTCGTGTTCTCGCCTGAATGGAGGCGCAAGTCAGTGGAAGAGTTCCAAGCGGGATACCGTTGCGATTCTACAACGGAGGCCGAGTACATTGTGCTTCTGAAGCGCAAAGGAGGCTGTTTGGATCAAGAAATTCGTTTCGAGCTTGGTGTGATGACTAGTACGACTGGTCCAATGTCTCTCTATTGTGACAATAATGGAGCCATTGCACAAGCCAAGGAGCCGAGGTCACATCGAAGTCCAAACACATACTTCGGCGATATCATCTCATCCGCGAGATTGTGGAAGAGGTGATGTCAAGATATGCAAAGTGCGCACGGATCTCAACATAGCCGATCCGCCGACAAAACCTCTCCCTCACCGAAGCATGAGGCGCACACAAGAGCAATGGGTATTAGATACTTACATGATTGACTCTAGTGCAAGTGGGAGATTGTTAGTGATATGCCCTAGAGGCAACATGGAGATGTTGGATATCACGTCAATGTTTATGTATTTATGAATAAAGTGTTATTCGGTTCCATGAAATAGACATCTTGTATTGATCAATAAGTACGTGACTTATTTATGAGACTCTTTATGTATGAATCTATTTCTAAACGATCTCTCGATCATATGTCATATTGTTGGAACAAATATGATTCTAAGATCGGCATGTTTATTGATTGATGATCATGTCTCATAGATCATGGGTATGAAGATACCAAATCAATAAACATGGACATATGTGTTGGAGAACACATTGTTGGATAGACCCACCATGAGACACTACAGAATTAATGTGCCATTAGTTGGTCTCGGTAGTGTTGGTACAAAGTCCTTAGACCCGAGATCACCATGGATTCCAACATGTGTAGTAGCCTACTTTGGGACTACCAAACGCTATTCCAGTAATCGGGTAGTTATAAAGGTAGTTTTCGGGTTTGCTATGAAACATGGAGTGGGATGTGAGTGATCAAGATTGAATTTGCCCCTCCTTTGGAGAGATATCTCTGGGCCCTCGAGGTAATGGATTATGGAAATGCATGGCCATGCTAAGTTGATTGAGGAGTCAATCAACGACGATAATCCAATACGGTTCGAGTGAATGGTTAAGCTATTGAAGGGATTGCACACATCTTGCCTATAGCTTAACCGGTATCGTGAGGCAAAGGGATTTGTGTACACATTACAGTTCTGAGCCGATATTATATTCTTGTATACTATGGTGTCAATATGTGCTGCTAGGCGCCGCTGTTGACAGGTCGGCTGAGTTGGACTCGAGCCGACGGTCGGCTAAGTTAGACTATAGCCGAAACCGAGTATACCTGAACCTACAGGGTCGCACGCTTAAGGGGATAAGAACAGGCATTCGAGTTGGACTCGGATACGGCTCGATCGGATAGGGATCCGATCGGATAGAGTCCTATGGGCTTACGACGTATGGGCAGCCAACTCTGTAAGATTCGGATAGGATCCGATTCAAAATAGAGTCATGATCGGCCACTAGTCCCAGTCGGCCAACTCTATATAAAGGAGGGAGGGGTGGAGAGCTGCGACACGTCAATTGCATCGCGTGCAACAGAAGTCGCCGAGATCAATCTCCACGGAAACCCTCCCCACTTTCGAGCCAAACCCTAGCCTTGCATCGCGTGCTAGCACACGGGTGTACGGCATTTTGTCCCCGGACGTGTGGATACCGGTAGAGGCGCTGCTACGTTGCGCGCTGTTGATCAGCTTCGGATCGGCTACGGCATCTGCGAATCGGCTGATTGGCGAATCGGTTGTCCCGGCATCGGCTGTCGGCTTGCGAGAATCGGCTACACTTTCCGGATCGGATAGCCCCGATTGGCGTTTCCGCTGCACACTCCAATCGGTAACGATCTATCGGCCCTTACTTGCAAGTGTTCCTGGTTTGCGCGGTAGAAAATTTTTGTTTTCGGCTAGCGTAGCTTCCGCGTAACCCTTCATTTTGGTTCTAACTTATCTCAGAAGATGGAGCCGTTCACGCCTTTGCTAAGGCTAAGAGCCAATCAAGAGTTTACTTGGGGGCAGAGCAGCAGAAAGCTTTGGACAACATCAAGGATTATTTTAGCTCCTTTCCAGTCTTGATCCCTCCACAGAAGGGAGTACCTTTTAAGTATTATTTGTCAGCCGATGAAAAAACAATCGGCTTGGTTTTAATCCAGGAGTTTGAAGACAAGGAAAGAGTAATATTTTATCTCAGCAGAAGACTTTTGGATGCAGAAACAAGGTACTCTCCTGTGAAAAAATTGTGCTTGTGCTTATGTTTCTGTTGTACAATGTTGAGGCATTATTTATTATCCAAGGAGTGCACCATTATTTGCAAAGTTGACGTAGTCAAGTACATGCTATCGACTCCAATTTTGAAAGGGCAAGTTGGGAAGTGGATTTTTTCCTTGACAGAATTTGACCTAAGATATTAGGCACCCCAGGCAGTCAGGGGACAGGCTATAGCTGATTTATCGTCGAGCACCGAGATGATTCGATCGGCTAAGTCGACATAGTGCCTTGGATGTTGTTTCTTGATGGATCAGTCTGCACTCATGGCTGTGGCATCGGCTTGGTTATCATATCACCCGGGGGGCAAGTTTTGAATTTGCTTATACTATTGCTACTTACGCTACTATTAACGACCAAATTTGGTAACTAAATCCCTAAGTTCAAGGTCGAATTTGAAGTGGAATCGGATCAGGAGAATAGTTTGCGGAGAAACAGAGGCCGCATCGGCTATGATCAAATCGGCTGGGTGACACAATCGGCTCCGAGGTCAATCGGCTGAGGTTGAGTTGGACAGAAATAGCCGATAGCCGATGCTGAGTCAGAGGAGAGGGTAAAACCGTTTCCGATGAAAGTGCTTAAAGATAAATAGAAGATTCGGTTTCCAAATTGCGTGTTAAAAAATATTGCCATCTATGGATAGAGTCCTGTAATGGCAATTGTATCTGTAAATTAGGAATTTGTTTAGACTGTTTATTGCAATGTGGCATGGGTCCTTATCATGGGATATTGTCGTATTTTAAATAGTAGTTTAGATAGAGACCAGGGTTTGTACAAAAAAATGTTATTCTTGGGTATAAATAGGACCCGAGATCCCTATAAATGATATCAATACACTTTCAATACAACCTTCCGTGCATCGTCTCCTTTTTCTTCAGACGAACAATTGATCCGGCTTCAGGCTGCATCGTTTCGATCCCCGATTTAAGGTAAACGTTTGTCATTAGTGGTGTATCTCATCGAATTTAGTGCTTCCATCGCTATGATACTCTAAATTCGATGGTTTATGCTGCGCTAGTTATCATACATCACATATAATCCAAAACAATATTTAGATCTGTCTTGACATCGGCTTGTTTCTGTCAAGAATCAGTAGCCGATAGAGCTAGATCTAAAGGTTGGCCTAGATTATATGCGATATCCACCGTCTTGAGGTATTTACAGCAGCTACAGTAGATCTGGTTGTTCTTTTTATACTTAATGCTGCATCAATGTTGATCTTTTAAGTCGTTTTTAGAGCTTTTATGATCTATTTGGCTAGATGCATATGTTTAGAGACAGTGCCGGGGTTTCAGCCGACCTTATCTGTTTTAATATTCGTTTCATATATTTATTATCACGTTTATTAAAACCGCCTCTTATATTAAGATCTTGCTCTAGTTAAATGCCCTAAGCCAGAATTAGTTTGTCAGAGAAGATGGTTCATAGCCAATCTTTCAGAGAAGATGGAGCCGTTCACACCACTCCTTCAGCTTAAAGCCGATCAAGCATTCACATGGGGGGCAGAGCAGCAGAACGCCTTGGACAACATCAAGAATTATTTAAGCTCGCCTCCAGTGTTAATGTCTCCACGAAAAGGAATACCGTTCAAGCTCTACTTGTCAGCCGATGACAAGTCAATCGGCTCAGTCCTAATCCAAGAGGTTGAGGGCAAAGAAAAAGCTACCTTCTATCTCAGCCTACAACTATTGTACACAGAAACAAGATATTTACCAGTGGAGAAGCTGTGCCTATGCCTATATTTTTCATGCACGAAGTTAAGGCATTATCTGCTATCCAATGAATGCACAATAATATGTAAAGCCGATGTCGACAAATACATGCTATCGGCTCCGGTTTTAGAAGGGCGAATTGGAAAGTGGATTTTTGCCTTGACAGAATTTGATCTGAGGTATCAAGCACCCAGGGCAGTTAAAGGACAAGCTATAGCCGATTTTATCGTAGAGCATAGAGATGACTTAATCGGCTCAATCGAAATTATGCCTTGGACATTGATATTTGATGGCTCGGTGTGCACCAACGGCTGCGGTATCGGATTTGTCATTATTTCGCCTAGTGGGGCAAGCTTTGAATTTGCATTTTCTATCGACCCCCATTCTACAAACAATCAAGCCGAATACAAAGCAGTGCTCAAGGGATTGCACCTTCTCAAAGAACTCAAAGCCGACGCCATAGAGATAATGGGGGATTCACTATTGGTCATCAGCCAGTTGTCAGGGGAGTATGAATGCAGGAACGACGCGCTGATGGTCTGCTACCAACAATGCCGAGAGTTGATGGATAGCTTTCGGCTGGTCACACTGAAACACATTCCCAGAGAGCAGAATACAGAAGCCAATGATTTAGCTCAAGGGACATCAGGCTACAGGCAAATGATAAAAGAAGTCGAGATAGAAGTCGCTGCCATGACAGCCGATGATTGGAGGTTTGAGGTCTACAGCTATTTACAGAACCCTCTCAATCGGCTTCAAGGAAATTGCGATACAAGGCTCTAAGATATGTTTTGCTCGATGAAGATCTCTACTATCGGACGATTGATGGTGTGCTGCTCAAGTGTCTTAGTACCAATCAAGCTAAGGTGGCTATAGGGAAAGTACATGAAGAGATATACGGCACGCATCAATCGGCTCACAAGATGAAGTGGTTGCTTCGGAGAGCAGGATATTTTTTGCCGACGATGCTGGAGGACTGTTTCAGTATTATAAAGGCTGCCAGGATTATCAGAAATTCGGTACCGTGCAAAGAGCACCAGCATCGGCTATGAACCCAATCATAAAGCCTTGGCCATTCAGAGGATGGGGCATCGACATGATCGGCCAGATTAATCCACCCTCAAGCAAAGGACATACATTTATTCTGGTGGCAACAGATTATTTTACAAAATGGGTGGAGGCAATTCCTTTGAAAAACGTTGATTCTAGGGACGCAGTCGAGTTTGTTAAATAGCACATTATCTACCGATTTGGTGTCCCACTGTTGATGAGAAATTTATCTCACATGCTGGCCTGGGAGATCTGCTTAACTCCAGTGCAGGTCCTTCTTGGCTACCTATGCTGTTCAAGGCGTGCCAGTTGGTTTGATCTGTTAACCAACAAGAAAACAAGATATATGCATTAAGTGTTAGGTTAGATCCCCACTGGATCGGCTGAGGGAATCCATGAGCATATATATGCTATCTGTCGAAACTTGGTTTCGGCAATATATTTTCTGGGGTCGCAGTCGAGATCGCCAAGCACAATGGGTTAGAAGAAGAAGAAGATTTAGACAGGTTCAGGCCCTCTCGAGAGGTAATACCCTACTCCTGTTTCGGTGGATTCGATCCGCCGAGTGTCTTTATTGATCTCGTGATCTAAGCTAAGGGCTAAAAGCTGAACTCCTCTTGGAATATCCCTCAAGGGACGCCCCTTACCCCCCTTATATAGTCTTGGGAGGAAGGGTTTACAAGTCGGAAACCCTATCTTATTCTAAGTTGGTTTCCTCAATCTTACCAAACCGTGACTATAGGCCGATTGCCTTATCTCTATCGGCAACCGTAACACCTAAGTCAAGTTCGGCTTACGATATAGCGTGCACAATCTATCCCTACCTCCAATGGATAAGCTTGCCAAGTAGATACCCGATTGCCACAATCTCCACAAGAGCCCCCGAGTCCTTTCGCCGACGAGACAACTCGCTTCAGACCAAAGCAAGCACTCAACCAAAAATTTCTTTGACCGAGTGCTTTTGGCGCCGAGTGATTCCATCATCTCGCCTCGAATCTTCCCGAGTGGCTCCAAAGACCGTGAAGGGCTGAAAAATTCTCAAAAATAAATATCTAGGTGCATCTCCCGATGCACCTAATTATAGGTGTAGCCCCGACTATGTGATTAGTCAAAAATAGACTAAGCATATAGTCAAGAACTATATAAAAAATTACTCTCATGTAGATGCCTAGCTCATGCTAAAGCAATCATAGAAATCTCATTACTCATCAAGTTCATACTCAACCGAGTGAATTTGCCCGAGTCATCTCGTAACAAATAATTCAATCATCCCTCATGGGTAAAAACACTGTAAACTCTTGCTCAACCGAGTGGATTCGCCCGAGTAATCCCAATAATAACTCAATCAACCCTAGCGGGTAAAAGCACTCGTAAGCTCATGCTTATCCGAGTAGATCTGCCCAAGTCATCTCGGAACAAATATTTCAATCATCCCTCATGGGTAAGAAATCAATTCGCTCGGTAAGCTCATGCTTATCCGAGCTGATCCTCCCGAGTCATCCCGAAATTTGCCCGAGTCATCTCGAACAAATAATTCTCTTATAAATGCTTAGCTCAAGCTAAAGCAGTTATAAAAATCACATCACTCGGCAAGCTCATGCTTATCCGAGTAAGTTCGCCCGAGTCGTCTCGTAACAAACAATTTAATCAACCCTTGTAGGTAAGAAGTTAATTCACTCGGCAAACTCATGCTTATCCGAGTTGATTTGCCCGAGTCATCTCGAACAAATAGCTCAATCGACCCTCGTGGGCAAAAACACTCGGCAAGCTCATGCTTATCCGAGTTAACTTGTCCGAGTCATCTCGGGACAAATAATCTAATCAACCCTCGTGGGTAAAAACACTCGGCAAGCTCATGCTCATCCGAGTTAACTTGTCCGAGTCATCTCGGGACAAATAATTTTAGTCAACCCTCATGGGTAAAAACACTCGGCAAGCTCATGCTCATCCGAGTTAACTTGTCCGAGTCATCTCGGGACAAATAATTTCATCAACCCTCATGGGTAAAAAACACTCGGCAAGCTCATGCTCATCCGAGTTAACTTGCCCGAGTCATCTCGGACAAATAATTTAGTCAACCCTCATGGGTAAACAAATTTTTCATATTCGAAAAATACGACCAAAATATTAAATAGCTCCTGCCATAATATTGGTCTTAATCTAAAAAGATCTTCACCAAGGTGGAAAAATAGCATTGATATAATCATTTAATCAAATGCTTAGAAACCAAACGTCCCCGTCATCGGACAGCCATGAAAAGCTTAATGTTTGTCACCTTTCAAATTGCATCGTGCCAACTTCTCATGAAGTTACGCAAACCGCGGTATGAAAGGATTTTAAAGGTATTGGGCTATGTAACACGTGCATATTGCCGGGCAAATCTGCTTAAGTCCATCCACTTAAGTCCCTAAGGACACGTGTCAAGCCACACCTTAGCCGGGCCGCAAGTCTCTCATGGGCTCGGCCCAATCACGAGACGACTTAGCAAAAACCCTCATGTCTTTTAGAAGCCTCGAGGTCGTCCCCGCCACTTCATCTAATCATCTTGGTCTCTTTATGCCTCCGATGTGAACTTGTAGGTATCTAGCTTATTTATGTTAAAGCCTTGACCCGAGTCTTCATAGAAAATTTCTTAAGTAATTTTCGTCCGACTGTCACCAAGCCTAAAACTTGATTAGATCATCAAAAAATTCTCAGTCCTTATCTATTGAACTCGAATCAAAACAATAAACAATGATAAACTAAATATAAACAAGTTATCAAAGAAAACCATGCTTTATTGACACGTATGCAGCCCCGACTGTCAACTCAAGAAGTCATCTTGCTTGAGGTTTGACAAATAAGAACAACATAAAACTTACGGCAATTTAAGCATAGTATCGTCGAAGATGTTCAATATTCCAGGAGTTCTCCACCATAGATCCATCTTCGCTCTTTAGTCGAAATGCTCCTGGCCGAGTCACCTCAGCAATTATGTATGGTCCCTCCCATAGTGGAGATAATTTGTAATGGTCCTTGATGGTCGACTGGATCAAGGAAGATTTTCTTCGTTTTGGCTCGCCTTGTCCCGACTTGGCTATCTTCTTTGTAGGAATTTCACCCTCTTCGATGTTGATGTAGCCATGGATTTCTTCCGGCCACGTGATCTCTCACAAGATTGGACCATATTGCAGCTTTCTTTGTCGCAGTGAAGGCTTGCTTGACGTCGCGCGCAGGTGATGACGCCGTTAGGGCCGGCGTCTTCATGCATAAGTAAATGTAGTGTAGTATCGCTATGAACTTGGCGAGTGCAGGCCTTCCGATGATCGCGTGGTAGGCCGTCTTGAAGTCGACCACCCCGAAGGTGGTATTCTCCGCTCGAAATTCTCGCGAACTCCCGAGGTGACCGGAAGGGCGACGTGCCCGAGTGGTGTGGGCGACAGCCCGGATCACTCCGTGGAAGGGGCTGAGCTTGTCTTCAACTTAGTTCTCGTGGATTTGTATCTCATCCAGGTTTTGACGAATAGGAGATTGAGGACACCGCCCCATCGATGAGGACGCGTTCGCCGATGTTCGAACCACTGTGTCAAGTACCAAGGGATACGCCTGGGTGAACCACTCGGTCGGGATGATCCGAGCGATTAAACGTGATGGCCACCTCCGACCATCGTAGATGTTGTGGGACTTCGGGTTGTGTCGCATTGACCTCGCGGTCCATCGCCTTTGCTTCCTCTTGGACTCATAAGCTGCGGCCCCGAAGATGTGATTCAGCTCGCCCACGTGGTCTTGAAAAGGCTTCAAATTTCCATCGGGTTGTTCTTCTTGGTTCCCGATGGACCGGTTTCATTAGTTGGCTTCTTGTTCAACCGTGCCGCATATTGCTCGCGAATTGCTTGTAGATGATGCGTGCACTGAGCGTTCATGATCGTTCATGATCGCGTCGTAGGCCGCAACTCGAGGACGACATTGAGAGTTGGATGTTGTGGCAACCAGGTCTTCGTGCCGACGCTTGCGGTCTTTCTGGGCCTGATTGTTATTGCCGTTATCCTTCTTAGGGATGCCGGCTTCCTCCCGATTGCTTATCGTCCCTCCTGTCGGGCCGGTCTTGGCGTGCCGCCTTGATTGCATCGTTGGACTTGGCGTAGGAGTTCGCCGTCTCGAACATTTGCTTCACCGTCTTCGGTGGTTTGCGCCGAACTTCCCGATGAGCAGCTCATCACGGACTCCCTTCTGGAAGGCGGCGATGATGATGTCATCGGTGATGTTCGGGATCTTGTTGCGCTTCTCGGAGAAACGACGAATATAATCCTTCAGGGGCTCGTCCGGCTTCGGATGACGTTGTAAAGGTCAAAGTGTGTGCCGGGCCTCTCGAAGGTTCCTTGGAAGTTGGCGATGAAGTGGTCCCTCGCCCGCTCCACGAGCCGATTGAGCCTCTTGGCAGCTCGTGAGCCAATTCGGCCGAGTTTGCGAGGGCCACAGCGGTGTAATTGGCCATAGTTTGTTGTCGCCACCGCAGCGCGGATGGCGAGGGTGTATACGGTTAGCCAAGATTCGGGTCGGTCTTACTGGCCGTACCTTTCAATCCCTGTAGGCTTGAAGCCACTCGGCGGTGCACTCGGCGAAGTTCCCGAGTGAAGGCCGGTACTCCGTCGTCGCCGTTATCGGGTGATCCCCTCCGATCTTCCCGAGTGCGTCGGCCGCGCTCCCGGTAGCGGCGATCGAGGACTTCCCGCATCACTCGGCGGGGTCTTCGGTTGGCTGGTTGGATAGCTGGAACCTTGCGACGGGCTCGGTGGTGGACGGGTGGACGTCCGTGTCGTTTGTCGCGGAGTCGGCCGTCCGCTCCCGGTACTTCAGCGTGGACTCGCGAGGTGGGCCTCTTGGCTCGTCGTCGCCGACCGAGCCGGCTCGGGCCTCCTATAGTCTCCCGACTTCAGAGGTGGAAGCCGGCTCTTGTCCGGCGTTTCGGCCACGATTCGCGGTCTTCGTGCCGAAGTGGTGAGATGGCCGTTCGCCGTGGCAGCGACGATAGTCTTGATCTTGTCGAGTATTGGAGTCACGTTGGCGGAGCCGTCTCTATGACGGTGTCCAAGAGCGTGAGTGCGGCGACGCGCTTCGCTGTGGTGTCTGGAAGATATTGGTGTTGCGAACCCGTGTTTGGAGTATGGCCTCCGGCGGATCGTCCGCCGCACGTAGATCCCGCTTCCTCTTGTCGCCTCGTCCTTGCGTTGTTTCTCCTCTTCGGCTGTCTTGCGCTCGAGCTCCACCCGGCTCGCTCTTCTTCAGCAAGCCTTCGGCCATGGCTGAGTCGGACTCGTCCGGCTCGGCCATGAGGACGTCAAGCACTTCGGCTCGTAGTCCATGCGGCGGTCGGAGTTGTTGGCTTCGTCGAAGGGATGCCGTAGAGGTTGTCGGCGGCGGAGCTGAGGTATCCGTTGAGCTCAAGATGAACAAGAGCCAAAGGACGGGAGGATGACAGCGACCTCCCTTGAACTGGGTAACCCGGATCTGGATCGTCCACTCCGAGTCGGAGCTTGGGGGATCAGGCTCTTCCGAGTGGTTCCTCGCCAACGGGAGAGAGCTTGATGTAGATCTTGGCGACGTTTGGTAACCCAAACGGCACCGAAAGGTCTTCAGCCGAGTAGATTGCTTCCGTCGGGGAGGCAAGAAGATTGGCGCAGATCTCGGCGGCATTCGGTAATCCGAATGGCGCCGAGTGAAGTCCGTCGTCGGAGAAGGTGGATCGCATCTTGGTCTTCAAGATGTTGTCGAAGATCTCGGCGCTGTTGGAGAGCCCGAACGGCGCCGAGTAGGTTGTTCCCTCCGATTGGTTCGAATCCGAGTCGAGGGAGGAGTCGCCGGCGAAGTTGGCGGCGAAGTCGCCGAGTCTTGAAGGAGATCCCATCACGCTTGTCGGCGAGATTGTTGAAGAAGTCTCGACGCGCGGCCCCCTACCTGGCGCGCCAACTGTCGAAACTTGGTTTCGGCAATATATTTTCTGGGGTCGCAGTCGAGATCGCCAAGCACAATGGGTTAGAAGAAGAAGAAGATTTAGACAGGTTCAGGCCCTCTCGAGAGGTAATACCCTACTCCTGTTTCGGTGGATTCGATCCGCCGAGTGTCTTTATTGATCTCGTGATCTAAGCTAAGGGCTAAAAGCTGAACTCCTCTTGGAATATCCCTCAAGGGACGCCCCTTACCCCCCTTATATAGTCTTGGGAGGAAGGGTTTACAAGTCGGAAACCCTATCTTATTCTAAGTTGGTTTCCTCAATCTTACCAAACCGTGACTATAGGCCGATTGCCTTATCTCTATCGGCAACCGTAACACCTAAGTCAAGTTCGGCTTACAGATATAGCAGGCACAATCTATCCCTACCTCCAGTCGGATAAGCTTGCCAAGTAGATACCCGATTGCCACAATCTCCACACTATCCTAAAATATATTTAAGCGAAGTGACTGGAATGGATCGGCTATACCGAGACAGCATCAGCCGCTTAACCCAAATACAGTAAAGGATAATAAATATATGTATTGATAACCTAGCCGATACTGGAAATCTAACTATAGATCGGCTAGTACTCCGATGATTCTTATGAAAAGATACCATTCTTGAACCAAATATACCTAGCCTAGGAAATCGGCCATCGGCTGTTGCTAGCAGGCCGATTTTGGCTTATGATGTCCGACAAAAATGGGATCTTAATATAAGAGGCAGTCCCAACATAAATCTAGTAATAAATATACTAAAAATATATCAGGGCAGGTAAGGCCGGTTGAAACCTCGGCACTGTCTCTAAACATATAAATCTAACTAAACAGATCATTGGAGGTTCTAAAAACGACTTAATAGTTCAATGTTGATGCAACATTAAGTATAAAAAGAACAACCTGATCTGTTGCAGCTGATTTATACCTCTCGAGATGGTGGATACCGCATATAAACTAGTTCAACCTTTAGATCTAGCCCTATCGGCTGTGGGTTCTTGATAGAACTGGTCAATGGCAGGATAGATCTAAAGATTGCTCTAGTTTATATGCGATATATGGTAAATAGCGCAGTATAAACCCCTGAATCTAATGTGTCATTACGATGGAAGCATTAAAATCAGTAGAACATAGCACTAATGACAAGCATTTACCTGGATTTGAGGATCGAAATGATGCAGCCCGGAGCCAAATCAATTGCTTGTCTGAATAAAAGGTTTGGCGATGCGCCAAAATTTGTTTGATTGATTGTTGTTGAATGAATCTTACAGGGGGTCTCGGGTCCTATTTATACCTAAAAATAACATTATCTGTACAGACCTTGGACTCTATTTAAACTACTATTTAAAATATGACGATATCTCGATAAGGACCCACGCAGCATTACAATAAACAGTTTAAACAAATTCCTAAATTACAGATACAATTGCCATTACAGGAGTCTATCCATAGATGGCAATATCTTTTAACGCAAACTGATAACCGAATCCTTCACCTTATCTCCAAGCACTTTCATCGGAAACAGTTTTATCTTCTCCTCTGACTCAGCATCGGCTATCGGCTATCCTCATCTGATCCAACCTCAGCCGATTGACCCCGTAGCCGATCGTTACTCAGCCGATTTGTGCATAGCCGACGCAGCCTCTGCTTCTCCACCAGCCAATCCGATTCTGTTTTAACCTTGCTAGAACTTAGGGATTCGGTTACCAAATTTAGGCCTTAACACATGCCCCCCAAGTCCGTGATACGAAGTGTTGCGGATTTGTTGCCTGTTCAAATTCCCGCTCTTTTCTGACCTAAACCGTTTCGGCTGCCCCAAATGCCCTTTAAATAGCCCTTTTATCTCGACTGAAACGATCACGCCTTCAAAGCGCACTCAAGCACTTTGCGAACAAGCCTTCTTTTCCTCTATCCTCTCCGGCAATTCACCAGCGCTCTTCTCACATCCCGGCGATCCTTGCGAACCAGGACCCATATCCACCTCCGACGACCCCGATGGCCTCCAACACCGCCACCGCACTGGCCGCCGTCGTTGCACCGGCCGCCGCCGCCGTACCAGCCACCGCCATCGCACCGGCCGCCGTCGCCACCGAGTTCCCCGAGGTACGCCCGTCGGTTCAAAACTCTTTCACTTCAGATTTCCTTTCCAGCCATGCCTCCTAGTGTTCTTGCGTTCATCATGCCTTCAGCTGCTCTTGATTAGCAATTTTTTCTTTTCCAAAATGTAGCACCTGTCACATGAAGTAGTCATCCCAAGTTTGACTCAAGAAAAGAGATACTTTCTCGGCCCTATCGGCAACACTGACCCAGGCGATATAATCATAGCCGAAACCAATAGAATCCCTTACAACACTAGGAAGCCATCCCTAGCCCACTGTTATGGGACTTTTAAGTCATGGCCGACCATAGATGCCTCTTAGATTGAGTGGTATAAGAGGGTGCAATCGGCCAAGCAGACCTACTAGGAAGAGCTGGGGATAGCCCAATGCTTGGCCTTGTCTGTCGCCAGCATGGAGAAGGATGAGCCGCTGATGTCGGCTGCGACGTACTTATGGAACGATAGCTTCAATGCCTTCATGTTCCAAATAGAGCCAATGACGGTCACTCTAGCGACGTATATATGACGACCGGACTAGATATCCTGGCGTCGGCTAACTCTGGAAACCTGAGCCAAAAGGGACAACATCAATTCAAGACCGAAGCCATCGGCGGGTGGAGCAGCTACATCGCTTAAAACATGAAGGATGGATCGGTCGGCCACAGGTAACACGCCACGTTCCTTATGATGTGGCTAGAAAAGTTCCTGTTATGTCGATCGAGCTGTCGGCCGACCGCCAACTGGCAAGTCGTAGCCGAATCCCTAGCTGACGAGAATAAGCTCGCGCTAGGGAAGTACCTCCTCGGCTATCTATAACAAATGCTGCACCAAGCCGTTGCGAAGATAGCCTCCAATGCTACTGTCAACACCGGCGGCCCCTGGTGGTTCCTCCAAATCTGGCTGGTGCTGATGACGCAGAAAATAGCCGGTCGGCTACCCCTGACTGAGGCTGCTTTCCCAATATTGGAGCCTGTTGAAGATGATGACGACAACGAGATCACCACCACCAGGTGCATGAGCTACGGGGAGGCGGCTGCTGTGCATGCGGGCTCAAAGCAATCAGCCAATCTGCTGGCCGAGTGGTTCATCGCCATGTTTGATGGGCTGTCACGCAAGAACCGCACCTGGTACTTTTATCGGGATCAGGCACTGTTCGAGCTGCCTGTCGATTTCAACTGGGAAGACATCAATTCAGCCGACAACCCTAGGTGCAGAGAGTTGTTCACCGCTGCCCTAACCCTCTGCATTCTGCCGACCGGGATCCATCAGGGCCGATCAGTGGCCAGAAGTTATGAATTTTATTATCCGGCGTTGGCTGTGAGGTAGTTTGGTCTTGGGCAACTGCCCGTCGGCTTCTACTATGTCGACAAGATTAAGACGAGGGGAGTTGTGAGCATAGAACTGATAATGCATCGGCTGCTGAACATAGCCGGCCCTCCCCTCGGCAGCATCGGCGAGATGATTCTGGCGCTCAAGAAGAGCGCAACCTACGACCAATGGTGGGTCGAGATCAAGCGACATATCTTCCATCAGCGGTCGTCTTATTATGTCGATTTGCTGCTGCCCGAAGAAATCCCCTCGATAAGTTTTAAACTCCAAATGATTCCTCTTTTCTTATCATCGGCCGATGTAGCCGACTAACACTTGTCCTCTTTGGTTTGCAGGAGACCGAGACAGAATGGCCGACGGTGAGTGACTCCGAGATCCCCATTGAATACCGCCTAGGTGTTTTGGATGGGGCCGGCCTCACTCCATCTACGATCGGCTGGGACGCGCCGAAACTGGCGTCCTTGCTGCGCGGGCAGATGTGTGAGCCGATAGCTCACAAGAAAAGAGTCGCGCCTCCCGCACAGCCATTGGCTGCGCCTGCCCCCAAGAAGCTGAAGGAGAAGAAGCCGATCGCGCCGGCCGATAGCCTCCCTCCTTGGACCCGAGCATCGAGCGGTTTCTTGATGACGCCGTTGCTAGCGAGGAGATACCGGTGGCCGTTGGAGCGGCGGCTGAATCCGAGAGCTCAAGCCATGAACCCGTCAACGCTTTAGTTGACGTCCCGCCGTTCCAAGTCCCCGCGAAAAATCGGCGGTAAGCTCTCGTCTCATCAAATTCGGCCTTATGATAATATCACTTGCATCCGTCCGAACACATCCTTTTCAGGTCAAGAAATTGGCTGGTCGTACTCCACGTCGTGCACCCTCGGTAACCACCCCCTAGCAACTTGATTTCTAAAACTTAGCTGATTTGACTGCTAACACCCTTTCTTTTGCAGCCTCCACGATCTCCATTGGCTGCCCCCCAGGCGTCGAGTGAGCACACCGTGACCGCCGCGGGTGGCGGCAATGGCGCCGATGATGAGGCCCCGTCGGCTGCAGGCGGCGAACCAGCCGAACAAGTTGCTCCGACCACGGTGCCCAAGGTAAACCGAATTTTATGACCAGCTCTGCCAACTTAACAACTCTTTTCTAATCATCATCTTCCTTTTGCACAACATAGCCGACCTCCTTAGCTTTGATTTGTCGGAGTTTGAGGAGTCTGGCGAGATCGGTGAGGAGGCGCTGGTGATGCCGGACGAGGTCCTGAGGGCCAGTTTAGCCAACATCGGCAATCGGCTGGAGGACTCGCTGGACGTGCTGGTAGCCGACAGCAGCTCAATCCGCGCGCGCTTTCTGGAGATCCAAGGCCAACTACCGGAGGCGATAGCTGATGCCATTGTGTTGGCAACCTTCTTGGAGGCGCATCAACTCAAGTACGAGCGCGCCCAGCAGCGAATAGCCGACCGTCGTGAAAACCAAACGCGGTCGGCAACCCTCCAGTCGACCAAAGAGGGTATCGATGGGTCGAAAGCCGCCTTCGACCACCCGAAAACGAACGCGCAGCCAAGTTCGAGCAGCTCCTTTTACGCCAGACCAGTGATGGCTGATCTCGTTCAAGTCACGAATGAGATCGATGTCCACAAGGAGTATATGGCTAGCCTGCCAGCCGAAATCAACACCCAATGTCAAAGTACCAAGGTGGCTGTGGCGCAACTCCGGGACTTGGTGAAAGGGATTCAGCCGATGGCCGGGTCTGAAGCCAACGACGTCAAGGCCATCGAGGAGGTGGACCAAATTAGGCAGACGACGTTGTTAGCCATAGCCGATTTCCTGAAGAGATGAACTGACTTGTAATATTTTTAGCATTCTAAAATCGGCTGATGCCTTGTTTAATATACCAATCTAGCTTTTGTAATCAACTTCACCGAACGTTTAAATGTAGCCTGTCCGTTTCTAACCCGTGGTAATGTATGAACTCGGCTTCGGCTTTCTGTAAAATATTCGTCTGAATTTTATAATTGGCTCCGCCGAAGCCTTCAATACAACTTGTCGATTTCCGAAACCATGATTGTGAATGAATCGGCTTCAGCCTTATGCATTGTCTCAGTATAACTGTTAATTCCAAATTGCTTATGCTGAAATCGGCTCTAGCCGTCCGTGTTACGTCACGTTTGCCGATTCCGAAACCACACCACGACCGTCAATCTTAACACTTGAATTATGGTCGCCAATCCCAATCACTTAAAATGCTTTTATATTGACTGCCAATTATGAAGCGTAAAAAAATTTCGACACCCAATTTTGTAATCGGCTCGTGTATGTATATGCCCCCTTAATTTTCTTGATACCTTTGGTGTCGACGAAATTATAAACTGAAATCAATTACATCTCATTATCGTCGCTATTGGCCAGCCGTTAGCCGACTATAGAACTTGAGCGAAAAATGTGTGTATAAAAGTGCCTAAAGGCGATGCCTGATTGAAACAAGACATCGGTTGCCATAAATCGGCTAAGCAAACAGAGCTGAATCATGAGTTGATCCATACACTTGAGTAGTATTTCTTCAAGTATTTTCCATTAAGAGCCCCTCCAAATACTTCTCCGTCTAACCCTTCTAGCATGTAAGCTCCTTTAGAGACGCATTTGTGGATCCTGAAAGGCCCTTCCCAATTTGGTGACCACTTGCCGAATTTGTTATCCCTTGATCCAATCGGCAGTATCAATTTCCAAACGAGTTTGCCTTCCTCGAAAGATTTAGCCACCACTTTTTATTATAATGTCTGGCTACTTGTTCTTTATCCCTTGTAACTTTTTCCAAGGCCCTCATCCTGGATAAAACTAAGTCTTCTGATTCGTCCACCATCAAGTGATAATAATCAACGGCTGTGAGTTGATCCTGTAGTTGAATGTGTTAGTGATATGCCCTAGAGGCAACATGGAGATGTTGGATATCATGTCAATGTTTATATATAAATGAATAAAGTGTTATTCAGTTCCATGAAATAGACATCTTGTATTGATCAATAAGTACGTGACTTATTTATGAGACTCTTTATGTATGAATCTATTTCTAAACGATCCCTGATCATATATCATATTGTTGGAACAAATATGATTCTAAGATCGGCATGTTTATTGATTGATGATCATGTCTCATAGATCATGGGTATGGAGGTACCAAATCAATAAACATGGACACATGTGTTGGAGAACACATTGTTGGATAGACCCACCATGAGACACTACAGGAATTAATGTGCCATTAGTTGGTGTCAGGTAGTGTTGGTACAAAGTCCTTAGACCTGAGATCACCATGGATTCCAACATGTGCAGTAGCCTACTTTAGGACTACCAAACGCTATTCCGTAACTGGGTAGTTATAAAGGTAGTTTTCGGGTTTGCTATGAAACATGGAGTGGGATGTGAGTGATCAAGATGGAATTTGCCCCTCCTTTGGAGAGATATCTCTGGGCCCCTCGAGGTACTGGATTATGGAAATGCATGGCCATGCTGAGTTGATTGAGGAGTCAATCAACAGACAGATAATCCAATACGGTTCGAGTGAAAGGTTAAGCTATTGAAGGGATGGCACACATCTTGCCTATAGCTTAACTGGTATCGTGAGGCAAAGGGATTTGTGTACACATTACAGGTTCAGAGCCGATATTATTCTTGTATACTATGGTGTCAATATGTGCTGCTAGGCGCCGCTGTTGACGGGTCGGCTGAGTTGGACTCGAGCCGACGATCGGCTAAGCTAGACTATAGCCGAAACCGAGTATACCTGAACCTACAGGGTCGCACGCTTAAGGGGATAAGAACAGGCATTCGAGTTGGACTCGAATACGGCTCGATCGGATAGGGATCCGATCGGATAGAGTCCTATGGGCTTACGACGTATGGGCGGCCAACTCTATGAGATTCGGATGGGATCCGATTCAAAATAGAGTCCTGATCAGCCACGAGTCCCAGTCGGCCAACTCTATTTAAAGGGGTGAGGGGTGGAGAGCTGCGAAGGAAATCAAGTCAACTGATTGCGCCGAAATCAATCTGATCACACGCGGCTTTAGAAGTCGTCGAGATCAATCTCCACAGAAACCCTCCCCACCTTCGAGCCTAGCCTTGCATCGCGTGCTAGCACACGGGTGTTCGGCGTTCTGTCCCCGGACGTGTGGATACCGGTAGAGGCGCTGCTACGTTGCGCGCTGTTGATCGGCTTCGGATTGGCTACAATCGGAGCGATCGGTTGAATAGCGAGTCGGCTGTCCCTGGGAATCGGCTGTTGGCTTGCGGGAATCGGCTACACAGTTCCATATCGGATAGCCTTGATTGGCTATTTCCGCTGCACACTCCAATCGGTAACGATCTATCGGCCCTTACTTGCAAGTGTTCCTGGTTTGTGCAGTAAAAAGTTTTTGTTTTCGCGTAGCCTCCGCGTCACCCTTCAGAATGCGCCTTGAGCCGATGACGCTTTCCCATGGTAGCACCGCCTCATGCCCGTAGACCAGCTTGTACGGAGGGACTTGAATTGAGCCATGGCATGCCATCCGATATGCCCACAATGATTCGGCTAATCGGCTGTGCCATTGCTTGGGGTACTCAGAGATCTTTCTTTTAATCAATTTAATCAGACTCTTATTTGAAGCTTCGGCTTGCCCGTTGGCCTGTGCGTAGTACGGCGAAGAATTGAGTAGCTTGATCCCCATGCCATCGGCAAACTGAACAAACTCATCCGATATGAATATAGATCCCTGGTCAGTTGTAATGGTCTGCGGGACGCCAAATCGGTAGATAATGTGCTCTTTAACAAACTCGATTGCGTCCTTAGAATCCACTTTCTTCAGAGGAACTGCCTCCACCCATTTTGTGAAATAATCTGTTGCCACCAGAATAAATTTGTGTCCTTTGCTTGAGTGTGGATTGATCTGGCCGATCATATCAATACCCCATCCTTGGAACGGCCAAGGCTTTATAATTGGGTTCATAGCGGAGGCTGGTGCTTGTTGTATGGCGCCGAATTTCTGACAATCCTAGCAACCCTCTTATAATATTTGAAACAATCCTCCAGCATTATCGGCCAGAAATATCCTGCTCGGCGAAGTAGGCACTTCATTATGTGGGCCGATTGATGCGTGCCACAAATCCCTTCATGTACTTCTTTGATAGCCACTTTGGCCTGATCGGCTTCCAACACTTGAGTAGCACACCATCAATCGTCCGATAGTACAGATCTTCGTCGAGCAAAACATATCTTAACGCCTTGTATCGTAATTTCCTTGTAGCCGATTGAGAGGGGTTTTTGAGATAGCTATAGACTTCAAACCTCCAATCGTCGGCTGTAATACCAGCAATTTCTATTTCAATCTCTTTTACCATCGGTTGATAGCCCGATGCCCCTTGAGCTAAATCGTTGGCTTCTGTATTCTGTTCCCTAGGGATATGTTTCAAAGTAAATAGCCAAAAACCGTCCATCAATTCCCGGCATTGTTGATAGTAGACCATCAGCGCATCGTTTTTGCATTCATATTCTCCTGACAATTGGCTGATGACCAACAGTGAATCTCCCATTATTTCGATGGCATCGGCTTCAACTTCCTTGAGTAGATGTAATCCTTTAAGGACGCCTTCGTACTCGGCTTGGTTGTTTGTAGCATGGGGGTTGATAGCGAAAGCAAATTCGAAACTTGCCCCCTAGGTGAAATAATGACTAAGCCGATACCACAGCCGTTAGTGCAAACCGAGCCGTCAAATGTCAATGTCCAAGGCATAATTTCCACAGAGCCGATTGAGTCATTCGTGTGCTCTACGATAAAATTGGCTATAGCTTGCCCTTTGACTGCCCTGGGTGCCTGATACCTCAAATCAAACTCTGTTAGAGCAAAAATCCACTTCCCAATTCTCCCTTTCAATACTGGAGCCGATAGCATGTACTTAACTACGTCGGCTTTACAGATTATTGTGCACCCGTTGAATAGCAGATAATGCCTTAACTTTGTATATGAAAAATATAGGCATAGACATAGTTTCTCCATTGGCGAATACCTTATTTCTGCATCTAGCAGCCGTCGCCTGAGATAGAAGATAGCCTTCTCCTTGCCCTCAACCTCTTGGATTAAAACTGAGCCGATTGACTTGTCATCGGCTGATAGGTACAGCTTAAACGGTATCTGTGAAGATTTTGGCAATTGGATATCCACATGGCAAGCTTATCCGACTGGAGATAGGGATAGGTTACGCCTGCCAAATATGTAAACCAACTATGACTTGAGTATTACGTTGCCGATTAGATAAGGCAACGGCTCATAGTCACGGTTTGGTAAGATTGAGAAACCGACTTAGAGTAAGATAGGGTTTTCGATTTGTAAGCCCGCCTCCCAAGACTATATAAGGGGGGTAAGGGGCGTCCCATGAGGGATATGCTTTATGAGCTATTAGCTTTCAGCCTTAGATCTTGAGATCAATATACACTCGGCGGATCGAATCCCCGAAACAGGAGTAGGGTATTACCTCACGAGAGGGCCTGAACCTGTCTAAATCCTTGTTTTCCACCTAACCCATTGTGCTTGGCGATCTTGACTGCACCCCCAATTTTCTATTGCCGAAACCGAGTTTCGACAGTTGGCGCGCCAGGTAGGGGCCTGCGCGTCAATACTTCTTCGACAATCTCGCCGGCAAGCGCGATGGGATCTTCTTCAGGCATTGGCGACTTCGCCGCCAACGACTTCAACAAGTTCTCCTCCTTCGACTCGGATTTGGACCAGTCGGGAGGGGAATCCCACTCTGCGCCGTTCGGGCTGCCGTACAACGCCAAAATCTACGACAAAATCTTGAGCTCCAAGATGCATTCCATCCACTCCGACGAAAGAACTCACTCGACGCCGTTCGGGCTACCGAACACCGCTGAGATCTGCAGCGGTCTTCTCACCTCCCCGTCGGAACCAATCTACTCGAGAGAAATCCTCTCGGTGCCATTTGGACCACCAAACGCCGCTGAGATCTACTGCAAGCTTCTCTCCCCTGAGTCGAGGTCGACCCACTCGGAGGGATCCATGCCTTCAAGCTATGACTCGGACTGAAACGATCCAGATCCAAGCAACCCAGGCTCGAGGGAAGTCGCGGTCATCCTCCAACCGTTCGGGTCATGCTCATCCTCGGAGCTCGACAAGTACCTCCGCTCCTCAGGCTTTGACAACCTTTACGGCGTCCCCTCAGACAAAGCTGACGACTCCGATTGCGACAAGGACTACGAGCCGAAGTGCTTCGATGTCCTCATGGCTAAGGTGGCCGAGACCGACTCAGCCATGGCCCGTAGGCTCACAGAGGAAGAACGAGCCAGACTTGAGCAAGAGCGCAAGCTGGCGAAAGAAGAGAAGAAGCGCATGGAGAAAGCCGACTGAAGAAAACAGGATCTGAGGGCAGCTGGACGATCCGCTCAAGAGGCCATACTTCAAACACGAGTCCGCAACACCAGACATCTTTCAGACGCCACAGCAGAACGCTGTCGCTGCCCTCACACTCCTGGACACCGTTATCGAAACGGCGCCCCCCGACGTAACGCCAATCTTGGACAAGATCAAGACCATCGTCGCGGCTACGGCCAACGGTCCTCCCTCCACCTCAGCCCGAAGACCAACTGAGTCCGTGGCAGAAACGCCCGACAGAAGCCGACTCCCGCCGCTGAGGTCAAGGGATTACAAGAGGCACGTGCCAGACCAGTCGGCAACTAGGTCAAGAGACCTCCGCCGCAAGACCATGTGCAAGAATCAGGAGCAATCGGCCGACAACCGCAAGAAGTGACACGGACGTCCACCCATCCCGCAAGAAGTGACACAGACCGAAGCAGCCTACCAAGGACTCCGCCGAGTGATCTGCGGGAAGTCCTTGACCGGCGTTATCAAGAATGAGAGCTACGCTCCCGAGAAGATCGAAGGGGATCCCCTGACAGCAATGACGATGGAGTACCCGCCTTCACTCAGGATCTTCGCCGAGTGCATTGGCCGAACGTATTCAAGCCGAGTGGAATCGAGAAGTACGACGGGAAGACCGATCCCGAGTCGTGGCTAACCATGTACACCCTCGCCATCCGTGCGGCAGGAGGCGACAGTAAAGCCATGCCCAGTTACCTGCCTGTGGCCCTTGCTAACTCAGCCAGGAACTGGCTCACGAGCTTGCCAAGAGGCTCGATCGGCTCGTGGAGTGAGTTAAGGGACCACTTCATCGCCAACTTCCAGGGCACCTTCGAGAGGCCTGGAACCCACTTCGATCTCTAGAACATCGTCCAGAAGCCGAATGAGCCTTTGAAGGATTACATCCGGCACTTCTCCGAAAAGCGCAACAAGATCCCCAACATCACCGATGACATCATCATCACCGCCTTCCAGAAGGGAGTCCGTGATGAGCTGTTGATCGGAATGTTTGGGCGCAAGCCACCGAAGACAGTGAAGCAGATGTTCGAGACGGCGAACTCGTACGCCAAGTCCAGCGACGCAATCAAAGCGGCGCGCCAAGACCTGCCTGATAGGAGGGACGACAAGCAATCGGGAGGAAGCCGGCATCCTAAGAAGGACAACGGCAACAACAACCAGGGCCAGAAGGACAGCAAGCATCGACCTGAAGACCTAGTTGCCGCAACGTCCAACTCCCAACGTCGCCCCCGAGTCACGGCCTACGACGCCATCATGAACGCTCAGTGCACGCATCATCCCAATCACAAGCACGCGGCTAAGGACTGCTTTATTTATAAACAGTTCGCCGAGCAATATGCGGCACAGCTCAACAAGAAGCCGACTGATGAAGCGGGTCCATCGGGCACCAAGAAGAACAACCCGGCTGGAAACGCCAAGCCTTTTCAAGACACGTGGGCGACCTGAATCACATCTTCGGGGGGCCGCAAGCCTATGAATCCAAGAGGAAACAGAAGCTAACTGACCGCGAGGTCAACGCGGCGCAACCCGAGGTCCCACAGTACCTATGATGGTCGGAGGTGGCCATCACATTTGACTGCTCAGATCATCCCGACCGAGTGGTTCACCCAGGGCGCTATCCACTGGTGTTAGACCCGGTGGTCCGCAACATCAAGCTCAAGCACGTCCTCATCGATGGGGGCAACGCCCTTAATATTTTGTTCGCCAAGACCTTGGATGAGATGCAGATCCTGAGAGCTAAACTGAAGGCAAGCTCAGCCTCCTTCCATGGAGTTATCCCGGGGCTGTCATCTACGCCACTCGGGCACATCGCCCTTCCGGTCACCTTTGGAGTTCGAGAGAATTTCTGGACGGAGAACATCACTTTCGAGGTGGCCGACTTCGAGACGGCTTACCATGCAATCATCAGAAGGCCTGCACTCGCCAAGTTCATGGCGATACCCCATTACACCTACCTTTGCAAGAAGATGCCGGGTCCAAACGGCGTCATCACCTTGCGCAGAGACGTAAAGCAAGCCTTCACCTGCGACAAGGAGAGCTGTGACATGGCCCAATCTCACGAGAGATCACGTTGCTAGCAAGAAATCCGATTGGCCGCATCGCCTTCGGCAGAGGGTGAAATCCCCACAAAGAAGATAGCCAAATCGGGAACCGCGACGCCAAAACTAAGAAGATCTCTCTTGATCCATCGGATCCCTCAAAAACCGCTGTAATCGGCGCTGAGCTAGATCCTAAATAGGAAAGCGCGCTCGTCACCTTCCTCCAAAATAATAAAGATGTTTTTGCTTGGAAACAATCTGATATGCCTGGAATTCCTAGGGAGGTGATCGAGCAGTCTTTACACGTCAAAGATGACGCGAAGCCAATCAAAAAACGATTACGCAGTTCGCTCGGGATCGAAAAGATGCCATCAAGGAAGAACTCACAAAGCTCTTAGCCGCCGGTTTTATCAAGGAGGTTTTGCATCCCGACCGGTTGGCCAACCCGGTTCGGTCCGAAAGGCAATGGCGCATGTGCGTTGACTACACCGACCTCAACAAAGCCTGCCCCAAAGATCCATTCAGCCGCCTCGCATCGACCAAGTCGTGGACTCAACATGCATGCCAACTCTTAAGCTTTTTGGACTGTTACTCGGGCTACCACCAAATCAGCTTGAAGGAATCCGATTGCCTGAAAACATCGTTCATCACGCCGTTTGGGGCCTACTGCTACATCACGATGCCCTTCGGCCTAAAGAACGCCGGGGCCACATACCAACGCATGATCCGGAGATGTTTTCAGACGCAGATTGGGGAGAACGTGGAAGCTTATGTCGACGATGTCGTCATCAAGACCAAGCAGAAAGAAGACCTGATTGCCGACCTAGAAGAAACCTTCGCAAACATTCGGGCCTTCAGAATGAAGTTGAACCCGGAGAAGTGCACGTTCGGCGTCCCATCAGGCAAACTGCTCGGCTTCATGGTGTCACATCGCGGCATTGAAGCCAATCCAGAAAAAATCAATGCTATCCTGAGCATGAAGCCCCCGAGTAACCAGAAGGACGTCTAGAAGCTAATGGCTGCATGGCAGCGCTAAGTCGCTTCATCTCTCGACTCGGCGAACGCGGCATGCCTTTCTTCAGGTTGTTAAAGAAAATGGATGACTTCCAGTGGACTCCGGAAGCCCATAAGGCCTTTGAAGATTTTAAAGAGTTCCTCACAACACCACCCGTCCTAGCCTCACCACAGCCCCAAGAGCCCCTGCTACTGTACGTTTCGGCCATTCACCAAGTGGTTAGTACGATTCTCGTGGTCGAGCGTGAAGAAGAAGGGCGGGTCCAGAAGATTCAGAGGCCGATCTACTTCGTCAACGAAGTGCTGGCAGGAGCCAAAATTCTCTACCCTCAGGTACAAAAACTGCTATATGGTGTTCTGATAACCGCGAGGAAATTGGCACACTACTTTCAGGGTCACTCGGTCACCGTTATCACTTCCTTTCCACTCGATGATGTCATCCACAACCGGGAGGCGACTGGGCGCATCGCGAAGTGGGCCCTGGAGCTGATGCCGCTGGACTTAACCTTCATGGCGAGGACGTCTGTGAAGTCACAAGCCCTGGCAGACTTCTTGGCCGAGTGGACCGAACAGCAAGAAGACGTACCTCGGGAAGACCTTCAATACTGGACCATGCACTTCGACGGATCCAAGAGGATCACCGGCTTGGGAGCAGGAGTCGTGCTGATCTCCCCGACTGGGGAAAGGCTAAGATATGTTCTCCACCTTCACTTCTCCGCCTCACACAACGTCGTCGAGTATGAAGCCCTGCTACATGGACTGCGGCTCGCAGTTTCACTCGGGATACGTCGGCTCATCGTGAAAGGGGATTCCCAGCTGGTTGTGAACCAAGTGATGAAAGACTGGTCCTGTCTAAATGACACCATGGAGGCCTACCGGGAAGAAGTTCGCAAACTTGAAGACAGGTTTGACGGACTGGAACTATCCCATGTCCTAAGACATAATAACGAGGCAGCTGACGAGTTGGCGCAGTTCGGGCCCAAGCGAGAAGCCGCTCCAATAGACGTTTTTGTAGAGCATCTCTATGAACCAACTGTTGCAGCCAAACCAACTCCCAACGAGTAAACTGCAGACGAAGCCGCCATGATCGACGCCGACTGGAGGACACCACTCATCAAATTTTTAACTCAGCAGGAACTGCCGGAAGACCAGGATGAGGCAGAACGTGTCCGACGTCGTTGTCGGGCTTATCTCATGGTTGACTCCGATTTATACAAGACAAGTCCCTCCGGAGTCCTGATGAGATGCATCACACCTGAGGAAGGACGACAGATACTCCAAGACATCCACTCGGGCATATGCGGAAGCCACGCGGCAGCGCGCACCTTGGTGGGCAAAGCCTACAGATAAGGTTTCTTCCGGCTCACGGCGGTCTCCGACGCTGACAAAGTGGTACGAACTTGTGAAGGTTGCTAGTTCTACGCCCGGCAGAGCCATGTCCCAGCCCAAGAGCTACAAACAATTCCATTATCTTGGTTGTTTGCGGTATGGGGCTTAGACATGGTCGGCCCTTTCAAGAAGGCTCCAGGAGGATTCACACACCTATTCGTCACAATTGACAAATTTTGCAAGTGGATCGAGGCTAAGCCGGTTGCTACAATCACTGCTGACAAGGCACGAGACTTCATCCTCAACATCGTGCACCGGTTCAGCGTCCCAAAATTATAACCGACAATGGGACTCAATTCACTGGAGGCATCTTCAAAGAATTCTGCGAAGACTTTGGGATCAAAATCTGCTATGCGTCAGTTGCACATCCCAAAAGCAATGGACAAGTTGAGCGTGCCAACGGCATGGTCCTTCAAGGCATCAAGGCCCGCGTGTTTGATCGCCTAAGTCCTTATGCCAGCAAGTGGGTTCAGGAGCTCCCCTCGGTTCTATGGTCTCTGCGGACCACGCCCAGTCGGGCTACCGGCCAAACTCCTTTCTTTTTGGTCTATGGTGCAGAAGCCATGTTGCCAAACGAGATGGAGTACAAATCCCTCCGAGTCCGCAGCTTCAACGATGAACGCTACGACCCAGACCGAGTGGATGACCTCACCCGACTAGAAGAGGCCCGTGAGGCAGCCCTCATCCAGTCGGCAAAATATCTTCAAGGGCTCAGACGATACCACAGTCGCAACGTTCGAGCACGAGCTTTTATTGTTGGCGTCCTGGTTCTACGCAAGATTCAGACCACCAAGGACCGTCACAAGTTATCTCCCCTATGGGAAGGACCATATATAATCGCTGAGGTGACTCGGCCAGGTGCATATCGACTAAAACGTGAAGATGGATCCATGGTGGAGAACTCCTGGAACATCGAACATCTTCGACAATACTACACTTAAATTGCCTTAAGTTTCATGCTCTTCTTTACTACCAAACTCAAGCAAGATGACTTCTTGAGTTAGCAGTCGGGGGCTGTACATATGTCAATAAAGCATAGTTTTCTTCAGCAACTTATGCATATTCGGTTTATCATTGTTCAATGTTCCTTGGTTCGAGTTCAACATATAAGGACTCAGAATTTTTTGATGACCTAATCAAGCTTAGGCTTGGTGACAGTCGGACGAAAATTACTTAAGAAATTTTACATAAAAACTCGGATCAAGGCATTAACATAAATAAGCTGAATATTTACAAAGTCTACATCATAAAGTTGCATACAATGTTCACAAGACAATCAAGGTCGGAAGTGCTTCACTACATCAGCAGCCACCTTTTTGGCCGATTCCTGTGCCTCATTAATCAATTCAAGGGCTTGCTCATCTAAAGTGCCATCGGTGAAGCCCTCCCCGACTGAATCAATGTCCACTCGAGGGTAGAGCGACTTCGTCTGTGCAAGGACGAAGCCCGCTCCCATGATAGCCGCCTCGGAAATGTTGGCCAAATATTGGTCAGGGGCTCGCCTAAGCTTATCAAAGATCTCGACGGGGTCCAACGAGCAGGCCCCGACTCCGTTATGGAACAACGACAGCAGGATCGGCGTCGCCGCGTTAGCCACGTCTTCCCTGACTTTTCCAGCTTGTTTGACCCTCTCAATCAAAACATCGTATTGGGCTCGGGTCTTGACCTTGTAAGCTGCCAAAGGCTTACGATCACACAAAGTATTCGAAAACAAAGCAACACAGAGAACGTTGTTTTGAAGAGGCTCACCTTCAAATTCGGTCTCCAGCTCGGCCTTGCTGATACTGATTGCTTCTAGCTGGGTTTGAAGCAAGTGGACCTCCGATGAATTTTCTACAACAAGAAGGTCCTTAACAACCAAGATCAGCGCAGAATACAATTAAAGGCATAAAGAGACCAAGAGGGGTAAGCTTACTCCCGACGAACCCCGGAGGTCGAGGTTCTCCTCCCGGAGTTCGGCTATTTCTCTCCTTAGGGCCGCTTCCCTCGATGCAGCTTTCTCTCGAGTGGTCTTCAGTTCTTGCTGGATGTTCTCCAGAGAGTTCAGATGCGAGACCAACTTCTCGAGTGCATCGGACTTGGCCATTGATCGGCAGTACTCCCTCTGCGCTCAAGATCTGAAGTTGGTCGACTGAAACGAGATGATGATGCTACAACGGAAAAGGATCAGGACTTACGTTTAGCAGCCGAGTCGCTTCATTCAGGCTGCTTACAAGCGCATCTCTTTCTTCGCTTTCCATTTGTTTATTCAAGATGATGCCTTGTCTCTGGCCTTCTGAATCCCGCCACTCCATCTTGATCGGGGGAACCCAGGTTTCAGAAGACTGCAACTTGGGAATCTCCTCTACTTTGGCTGATTGGTTCAGAAAGAGTGAATGAAGATGAGGGAAGAATTGACTAGAGATTGAAGAGTTAAGAGATTGATTCATGATTTACTGGTTTCGATGGTTGGATCTTTAATCGGCACTGCCCGGCTGCTCTTCCTCTCTTGACTTTTGCCCGACTGGACTTCGGAGCCCTTTGAGTAACGGCCGGGGGCTCTTCGGCAGCTGACTGGTTTCCATTCGGGGTATCCCGGCTGGCGGTCGGGGGCTCCCTCCTTCAGGTATTGTCGCTGGGAGGTGAGGGCCTTTCACCCGGAGCGCTCTCGCTCGGGAGAGGGCTCCGGGGTTTTGGCTCCGTAGGCTTTGATGCCCCGGTTGTTGCAGCTGGCGTTGGTCCCTCACTCTGCCCGGCGGGTCTATATCTTGAGGTCTCCTGCCAAGCGAACGACAGGCGCTGTCGGGATGAAGACGAAGGAATTTTCAACAAAGAACTCGATTTTGGTCATAAAGATGTACCTGGTTGACCGGTGGATTTTGGGCGCTGCTTTCGGCGACGGCCTTGGAGGGGTCGCTTCGGCTTGAGGGGCTAGGACATCGTCATCCGAGTCATCAATGATCAGCCTCCTCTTGCTTGCCCGCTTACTGATGTCTTCACTTGGGGCTGCCCTCTTCCCGGCTGGATCACCCTGGATCTTCACGCCACCAGCTGGCTTCTTGGCAGGCCGAGTCGGCACGTCGTCATGAGGAATTTTGTATGGCTTCGAAATGATGGTGGCATTTTCCTGGAAGAAAGATTCTTACAATACTAAGAAGTGTGACATCAAGATTGCAAGGCAATGAAGGAGTTAAGTCGGCTTACCGGAGGAGGAGGGCGATATAGGCTGTATGGAAGGACTAGCGGCATGAGGCTGCGTTGGACTGCAATTCCAGTCGAGAAGACCTTGTACATGTGGATCTTCAAGATCTCGAAGCTGAGGGAGTCACGGTCTTCCCGATTGGGGTCCCTCTCACCCTCGTACTCAAAAGCTGGCTTGGATCGCTCCTTGATCGGAGCCAGTCGACTCCTAATGAAGTGCCGAGTGATATGCTCACCCCGAAGACCTTTTTGCTTCATTTCCAAGATCCTCGCTAGCAACTTGTTGGCTTCGTCCCAGTCTTGGGCAACTTGCACAGTGCTCCAGGTAGGCCTGGGCACGGGGGGAAGGCCAACGAAGTCTGGTAGGCTGGGTTCAAGATTGTTGATGTAGAACCAACACACATGCCAGCCTTTGTTAGAGGATTTCAAGGGGAGAGAAAAATACTCCTTGCGGAGGGATCCGCAGAGTTGGAAGCCCGCTCCACCGACGACGCAGAGTTGATCCTTATTCGGATGCGGCTTGAGGTAGAACATGCGTCGGAAGAGTTGAAAGTGGGGAAGGATGCCAAGGAAAGCTTCGCACACATGGATGAAAAGGGCTATGGGGAGCATGGAGTTTGGGTTCAAATGATAAAGCCGAAGGCCATAGTAGTCAAGAAGTCTCCTAAACAACTCAGAGGTGGGGATACTGAAGCCGCAGTAAAAGAAAGAAGTAAAAACGACGAGCTCACCGGTGTTTGGAGTGGGGAACTCCTCACCGACCGCCGGGCGCCAGCCCACGATTTCCCTAGGAGGAAGGACTCCGTGTTTCACCATCTCCTTGAGGGTGGACTCCCTGACATCCGAGGTAGCCCACTGCTCAAAAGGGATCTTCTTCTCTCCCGCCATGAATGTGGTTCGCGTGGAAGTGGATCTGGCCTGGAAGATGGGGATTTGAGATGGGGACTTGTGAAGGAGGATGCAGAGGCTAGCTGGTGACGAAGCGTGAGCTTCTGGATCGGTGGATTGGGTGCGCGCAAGAGCTTAGCGTTCTCCGCTGCAAGCTGATGAACAGTGTTGCCATTGGGGAATTTTCTCTGGGAAGACGAAGTGGCGGGGATGACCTCGAGGCTTTGTACAAAGATTTGAGGGTTGCGCTAGGTTTTCTCGCAATTGGGCCGAGCCCATTAGAGACCTGCGGCCCATCTAAGGTGTGGCCTGACGCGTGTGCTTAGGGACTTAAGTGGATAAACTTAAGAAGATTTGCTTTGGCAATATGCACGTGTCTGAGTGTCCCATACCTTTAAAATCCTTGCATACCGCGGTTTGCGCAATTTCATGAGAAGTTGGCACGATGCAATTTGAAAGGTGACAAACAGTTAGGCTTTTCATAGCTATCCTGACGACAGGGGCTGTTTGGTTTCTAAGCATTTGATTAACTAATTATATCAATGCTTTTTCCACTTTGGTGAAGATCTTTTTTAGATTGAGACCAATATTATGGCAGGAGCTATCTAATATTTTGGTCGCATTTTTCAGATGACTGAAAAACTTGTTTACCCATGAGGGATGATTGAAATATTTGTTCCGAGATAGCTCGGGCAGATCCACTCGGATAAACATGAGCTTACCGAGTGCTTTTCACTCACGAGGGTTGATTAAGTTATTTGTTCTGAGATGACTCGGGCAAATTCACTCGAATAAGCATGAGCTTGCCAAGTGATGAGGTTGCTTTAGCTTGAGCTAAGCATCTACATGAGAATGATTTTTTATAGTTCTTGACTATATGTTTAGTCTGTTTTTGGCTAACCACACAGTCGGGGACTACCCCTAATTAGGTGCATCGAGAGATGCACCTAGGTATTTATTTTTTGGATATTTTCCAGCCCTTCACAGTCTTTGGAGCCACTCGGGAGATTCAGGCAGAGGTGATGGAATCGCTCGGCGGTAGAAGCACTCGGCCAAAGAGTTGTTTGGCTATGTACTATCTTGGTTCGAGGTTGAGTTATCTCATCGACTGCAAAGGACTCGGGGGCTACTGTGGAGATTATGGCAATCGGATATCCACATGGTAAGCTTATCCGACTGGAGATAGGGATAGGTTACGCCTGCGAAATATGTAAACCAACTATGACTTGGGTATTACGTTGCCGATTAGATAAGGCAACGGCTCATAGTCCCGGTTTGGTAAGATTGAGGAAACCGACTTAGAGTAAGATAGGGTTTCCGATTTGTAAGCCCGCCTCCCAAGACTGTATAAGGGGGTAAGGGGCGTCCCTTGAGGGTTATGCTGTATGAGCTATTAACTTTCAGCCTTAGATCTTGAGATCAATATACACTCGGCGGATCGAATCCCCGAAACAGGAGTAGGGTATTACCTCACGAGAGGGCCTGAACCTGTCTAAATCCTTGTTTTCCACCTAACCCATTGTGCTTGGCGATCTTGACTGCACCCCCAATTTTCTATTGCCGAAATCGAGTTTTGACAGTATCCCTTTCTGTGGAGGCATTAGAACTGGAGGGGAACTTAGATAAGCCTTGATGTTCTCCAAAAGCCTTTTGTTGCTCTGCCCCCCATGTGAATGCTTGATCGGCTTTCAGCCGAAGCAGTGGTGTGAACGGCTCCATCTTTTCTAAAAGATTGGCTATGAATCGCCTGATGAAGTTGATTTTGCCGATCAAAGATTGGAGTTGTTTCTTGTCCTTCGGAGGCTGAATTGTTTTGATGGCATTTATGCTCCTTGGTGTAACCTCAATTCCTCTTTCGTGAACAAGAAATCCCAGGAACTGCCCAACCGATACGCCGAATGCGCATTTAAGTGGATTCATCTTCGGCCATATTTCCTCGTCCGCTCTAACACTTGTCTCAGATCGGCTATGTGGTTTTCCATCTCTCTAGACTTGACAACCACGTCATCAATGTAGATTTCCACTAGTGAGCCGATCATGTCATGAAAAATGTAGTTCATGGCCCGTTGATATGTTGCCCCAGCATTCTTCAGGCCGAATGTCATTACCACCCATTCGTACAAGCCAATTGCGCCAGGACACCGAAAAGCAGTCTTATGGATGTCTTCGTCGGCCATAAATATCTGATTATAACATGCATTGCCATCCATAAAGGCCTGAAGCAACATCGACGAGCAAATCGGCTGTTGGCATTGGGTATTCATCCTTAGGGGTGGCCTTGTTTAGATCTCTGAACTCGATGTATGCCCTAAGTTTACCATTTTCTTCAACACTGGGACAATGTTTGAGACCCACTCGGCGTATTGGCAAGGCCGAATGAATCCAGCATCGTATAGCCGAGTTATTTCGGCTTTAATCGCGTCGTACATATCGGCTTTGAACCTCCTAGGAGGTTGTTTGAACGGCCGATAGCCTGCCTTAATCGGCAGTTGATGTACGACAATGGATTGGCTAAGACCGGGCATCTCGAAGTACTCCCAAGCAAAACAATCTTTATATTCTTTTAACAAATCAATAAGCTGGGATCTACAATGAGGAGATATATTTTTGCTAATATACGTCGGCCTCGGCTTGTCACCAAAGCCGATGTCAATTTCTTCTAACTCGTCGGCCGACGTAAAACCTTGCCCTAGCTTGCCATCGTCTTCGTCTGCGGTGTCCATGCCGAAGACGCTTGAGCCCTCCACCATGTCTTGTTCAAAGCAGCAGTTGCGGCTCGTCATCTCCAATCGGCTGTACTGTGGAATTGGACACATTTAGAAAATCAGCTTGCCAGATTTTCCCAAACAAACAATCAATGCCTTCGATTTCCCAAAGCGGCAAATCGGCACTGACGACGCTAACTGACCTGTTGGCTGGTACGATCTCAACCTTGTCGCCATCCCATTGGATCAGGCTCTGACGCATTGTAGAAGGAACGCAACAATTGGCGTGTATCCAGTCCCTTCCGAGCAGCAGGCTGTAAGACCCCTTCCCGTCGATGACAAAGAATGTTGTGGTCACGATCTTGCTGCCGATGGTCAGTTCAACGTTCAGGACGCCCTTGGTTTCTGATGGGTTGCCGCCGAAGTCTTTGTGCACCATATTGGTCTTTATCAGGTCTTCGGCTCCTTTGCCTAGTTTTCTGAATGTTGCGTATGGAATTAGGTTGAGTGCGGCTCCCCCATCAACTAGCATCTTGGACATCAGCTTGCCGTTGACAAATCCTTTAACGTACAACGGCTTTAGGTGCCGATTTTCGGTCCCTCAGGTTTGTTGAAAATAGCTTGGTCCGGTGAGATTGCTAATTTCACCAAGTCGTCTTCGATAGTGCCTTCATCGGCCTCAGAAGCACTGAACTCGGCTGGCAATATGAATACCATGTTGACCGATGCAGAAACTGTGCCTTTCCCTTTGGATGCCCTCCTAGCTTGATCGGCTGAACTCTCTTAGGCTTGATCCTCGTCACGGTGCGGCGGTTTTCTCTTTGGGAACCCATCGCCTTTTGATCTTACCCAGTGACGCGTGTTTTTGGATCATTTGTCGAACATCATCTTCTCTCCCTGCACGCTTGAGTCGTTGAATTCTTCTTTTGTGCGCCTTTGTGAAGAGATCAGACGGGCACCATTGGGGATTGGCCGATTCCTCGTCGTCGGCCTCTTCGTCGTCACAGTTGTTGTTGTTGTCGTGTTCATCGACGAAGAAGTCTTGATGGATCGGGCCGAGCCAATCATGGACGGACCGCCGCCTCTGATTTAGCCGAACGGCTCTAGGGACAAACCGGGTTGGGCTTACAGCCGATTCGCTCCTATGCTCGTCGTCGTGGCGATCGTTGCACGCCGAGCAATCGTCCAGTGTCGGTAGCCTCATGCCGGATTCCTAGCAGTACCTGAAAAAATCACAATGCCAATGCGGATCGGCACTGCTGTGGCTTGCCTCGTACCGGCGGCTTTCGGTTTCTGGCTCGCGCCGACGAGGTGCTTCATCGTGAGCTTCTTCCCGCTGAGACCGGTGCTGAGGACGGCGTAGGCTGTAGTCATGGACTGGCCATCGGTCAGCCAATCTGATAACGGGGTGCACCATATTAATTGGCGCAGCGTGATGTCCAGTCGGCTCGCCTCCTACCCTGGCTCTGATTGATGCGTCGACTAAGCCGTGCACCATTCTGTTCTATCGATCGGCTCGCCTGGGGCCGCCTTGAACTGTGTTGACCGGGAAAGGGTTGTCGTCTACCTTCATCGGCTGACTTGAATCGGCAAACTTCAATTTCTCGGCCTCAATTGCCGACTGGATTTGCTTCCTGAAGACTTTGCAATCGCTAGCGGCATGGGATGTGGAGTTGTGCCACTTGCAATATTTCTTCTTTTTCAGTTCTTCGGCCGATGGGATTACGTGGTTTTTAGGGAGCTGGATCTGTTTCTCCATGAGCAGCAAGTCAAAAATCCTATCGGCCTTAGTGATATCGAAGTCGTATCTTTCTTCTTTGGCCGTCTTCAGCAGCCATTGGCAGACGATGGCTTTTTTGTTCTTGGCCCATTCGGCTGCCGCCACCTTTGCGTCATCATCATTGGAATTGGAGTCTGACTCAACGACGACTTGAGTTATGCTCTTGACGGCCTTCCTGGTGTCTTGGAATCGCTGCTCATGGGCCGTCACCTTCTGCGCCAAGTGGGCTAGGCTGTCGAAGTCCTGCGCAGAGAACCGCTCTCGGATCGGTGCGATCAAGCCATGAAAAGCCAAATTGGCCAACTTGGCGTCCGATAGCACCAAGCTATAGCATCAGTTCCTCATCTCTCTGAAGCATTGGATATATTCTTGAACCGATTCGTTGTGCTTTTGCCTGATACTGGTGAGGTCTGACAACTTCATTTCATGGTTGTCGGAGTAAAAGTAGCTATGAAATTGTTTTTCGAGATCGGCCCAGCTCTAAATTGAGTTGTAAGGTAATGAGGAGAACCAGGTAAAAGCCGATCCTGAAAGAGACAGAGGGAACAATCAGACTCTCAAGGCGTCTGTAGCCGATGCTTCGTCGCATTGCGCCAGGAATCGGCTGACATGCTCGTAGGTTGAAACGTTGTCTTGCCCTGAGAACTTCGAAAAATATGGGATCTTGTATCGGTTGGGCAACGAAATCTGCTCAAAATGCTCTGGATAAGGATACCGATACATGTTCCCTGAGTCCTTTGGCTTGAGGCCGAATTGATCGCGCATGACATCTCCAATCAGATCGGCCCAGGTCCGGTTGTCCTGCTGTATAGGCTCGTATGGGTGATATGGCGTGGGTGCTTGCTGATACAGCGGTGGTGGCGTCTGAGGCCTGTAGTGATGATCTCGCCGACCATCTTCTCGGCTGAGTCGATGCGTCCCAGCCGAGCCGACAGAGAAAGTCCCACTGGGCGTGCCAAGAAGCGTGTTGATGATAAATTTCTCTCACGCGCTGGCCTTGGTGATCTGCTTAACTCCAGTGCAGGTCCTTCTTGGCTACCTATGCTGTTCAAGGCATGCCAGTTGGTTTGATCTGTTAACCAACAAGAAAAATAAGACATATGCATTAAGTGTTAGGTTAGATCCCCACTGGATCGGCTAAGGGAATCCATGAGCATATATATGCTATCCTAAAATATATTTAAGCCAAGTGACTGGAATGGATCAGCTATCCCGAGACAACATTAGCCGCTTAACCCAAATACAGTAAAGGGTAATAAATATATGTATTGATAACCTAGCCGATACTGGAAAGCTAACTATAGATCGGCTAGTACTCCGATGATTCTTATGAAAAGATATCATTCTTGAACAAGATATACCTAGCCTAGGAAATCGGCCATTGGGTGTTGCTAGCAGGCCGATTTTGGCTTATGATGTCCGACAAAAATGGGATCTTAATATAAGAGGCAGTCCCATCATAAATCTAGTAATAAATATACTAAAAAATATATCAGGGCAGGTAAGGCCGGATGAAACCCCGGCACTGTTTCTAAACATATAAATCTCACTAAACAGATCATTGGAGGTTCTAAAAACGACTTAATAGTTCAATGTTGATGCAGCATTAAGTATAAAAAGAACAACCTGATCTGTAACAGCTGATTTATACCTCTCGAGACGGTGGATATCGCATATAAACTAGTTCAACCTTTAGATCTAGCCCTATCGGCTGCGGGTTCTTGATAGAACTGGCCAATGGCAGGATAGATCTAAACATTGCTCTAGTTTATATGCGATATATGGTAAATAGCACAGTATAAACCCCTGAATCTAATGTGTCATTACGAATCAGTAGAACATACCACTAATGACAAGCATTCACCTGGATTTGCGGATTAAAACGATGCAGCCCGCAGCCAAATCAATTGCTCGTCTGAAGAAAAGGTTTGGCGATGCGACGAAAGTTGTTTGATTGATTGTTGTTGAATGAGTCATTACAGGGGTCTCGGGTCCTATTTATACCAAAGAATAACATTATCTGTATAGACCCTGGACTCTATCTAAACTACTATTTAAAATACGATGATATCCCGATAAGGACCCACGCCGCATTACAATAAACAGTTTAAACAAATTCCTAAATTACAGATACAATTGCTGTTACAGGACTCTATCCATAGATTGTAATATCTTTTAACGCGCAAACTGATAACCGAATCCTTCACCTTATCTCCAAGCACTTTCATCGGAAACGGTTTTATCTTCTCCTCTGACTCAGTATTGGCTATCGGCTATCCTCATCCGATCCAACCTCAGCCGATTGACCCCGTAGCCGATCGTTACTCAGCCAATTTGAGCATAGCCGATGCAGCCTCTACTTCTCCGCCAGCCGATCCGATTCTATTTTAACCTTGCTAGAACTTAGGGGTTCGGTTACCAAATTTAGGCGTCAACGCCCACAAACAATAACAACAGAGCAGGGATCTATCTTCATATCGGACGAGTTTGTTCAGTTTGCCGATGGTATGGGGATCAAGTTACTTAATTCTTCACCGTACTATGCACAGGCCAACGGGCAAGCAGAAGCTTCAAACAAAAGTTTGATCAAACTAATAAAGAGGAAGATTTCTGAGTACCCTAAGCAATGGCATAGCCGATTAGCCGAGTCACTTTGGGCATATCGGATGGCATGCCACGGATTTATCCAAGTCCCTCCATACAAGCTGGTCTATGGGCACGAAGCAGTATTGCCTTGGGAGAATATAATCGGCTCAAGACGGGTTCAGCTACAAGACCAGCTCACAGCCGATGATTACTATCACCTGATGGTGGACGAATCAGAAGATCTAGTTTTATCAAGGATGAGGGCCTTGGAAAAGGTAACAAGGGATAAGGAACGAGTAGCCCGTCATTATAATAAGAAAGTTATGCCCAAGTCTTTTGAAGAGGGCGAACTCGTTTGGAAATTGATACTGCTAATTGGAACGAGAGACAATAAATTCGGCAAGTGGTCACCAAATTGGGAAGGACCTTTCAAGATCCACAAATGCGTCTCTAAGGAGCTTATATGCTAGAGGGTTTTAATGGAGAAGTATTTGGGAGGGCTCTAAATGGAAAATATTTAAAAGAATACTACCCAAGCGTTTGGATCAACTCATGATTCGGCCGATTCATGTTAGCCGATGCGTTGTGACGCAAGCATCGCCTTTAGGTAATTCTCAAGCTAAGTTTTGCCCCTAGTTCTCTATAATCGGCTGATGTTGGCTGACAGTTACGATAACAGGACGCAAGTGTGTTAAGTTCATAATTTCGTCGACATCAAAGACATCAACGAAATTAGGGGGGCATATATATACAATACAATATGATATAGAAGAGATGATTTTCAAAATTTTTGATGTCTTCAAGCAAGTTCGGTGTGATCGGCAAGCATGCATTAAGTGGAAAGAGACGAGGAAAGCCGATTACAAGACGATAATTCAAATCAGTTACAAGAGATGACAAAAGCCGATTACAATCGACAGCTAGATTACAAGGTTCACAAGTTCTGCCCCAACCGTTACAACCAACTCAGCGCCTAAGGAAGTCCTTAATGGCCGATATTGCCCTGCGGCGGATCCCATCTATTTCTTCTATGGCCTGTGCATCAGTCGCGTTGCTCACCGGGATCAGCTTCATCGCCCTCGCCATGTCCGACAGGTTTGACACAACCGCCTTGATCTTTGCTCACTGGTCCTCGATCTCCTTCGGTAGGCCAGCCACACGTTGTTCCTTGATCACGATGTCCGCATCGATGTTGGCAAGCTCGACTATCAGCTCTTCCCGACGTTTGTGAAGCCGATTGAGTTCTGTAATCGGCTCAGTCTTCAGAGCTCGAACTTGTCCTTTTCAGCAGTGATTTCTTGCTGGCTGGCCTTGATGGTGGCTTCCAGTGCCTTGTTCTCATGGTGATCGACTATCCTTTGTTTAGCTTGTTCGAGCTTATGCTGGTGGGCCTCCAGAAAAGTGGTCGGTGCAATGGTGTCAGCCAGCTGATCCGGAAGCCGATCTTGGATGCCTTTGAACCGACTACGGATGGAACCACAGTTGGTGACCAATAAATCTAGAGATCACTCTAGTCATTTGGCTATATCCGACAAAGTGGCTTGTAGCTCATTATCTGATACAACCACGGCTTTATCAGCGCCCTCGTCAGGATCAAGGAATTTTGATAAGTCAAAGTACAGGAGATCGGCTACAGACTGCAAGTTGAAAGTTGGTAAGAGAACCGACATGACTAATAAGCCGATTTGTAAAGTTAGGCAGGACTTACTCGGATAGCTCGAGCTGAAGTAGCCACATCTTCAGCACTACCATCGCGCGCGGTCATCGGTGTCGGCTCCCTTGATACACGGGGGGCAGGTGTTGGAGCACGGGGAGGCTAAAAAATGCAAAGTTAGAAATTCGGCCGTGCTGGTAAGAAAGAAACGGAGATAAGGTTTACCGAAGGAGGGGGAGCCGTTTTCTTCCTTGTGGCTAACTTCTTGGCCTATGGACGCGAAAAGCCGATAAGTTGCAATGTGAAAAAGGTGAAAGATGGCAGGATTGAGCAATAGAAATACTTACCAGCTGGGGACGAGGGATGCGTTTCGAAGGGCTTGGAGTTCGCTCAGTGGTCTACTCGGCCGATGGAGTTTGGGCGTACATGTCAGAAGAACTTGTTTCGGCCGCGGCAGCGTTGACGGCCTCCTCCATTTCCTCGTCCCTGACTTCTTCTTCGAGGGCTGCATCCACGTTCGGATCGACTGGGGCCAAATCATTGGCTAGGGTTGTCCTCGGCTTCTTTGAAGCACGTTTCTTTTTCTCTGTAGCTGGAGTAGCTGCAGCTGACGGTGCCGCCCTTTTTAGCCAATGAGGCGGCGCACGGGTCTGGCCGTGGAGCAAAGTGCCCACCTTCGGTGCAAGGCAGCCGATGATGGACGGGCCCAACCCGCAGCCGCCAGATAACAGCCCAGGGGCGTAGTGGATGGGCACTCCTTTATTGCTTGTGTACAGAGGTGAGGAGTCGGTTGTCTGCAAAGAAATGAAGCATGATCAGCCGATAATATAGAGAGGGGCTGAAAGAAAAACAAGGACTAAAATGAGGAAACAAATACTTACCGATGGAGTCGTTTCTGGGTCGATGATGGTCAGATACATCGAGGCTGACTGGTGGAACAAGTGCCGCTACCATTCATTCCACCATCCGCTGAAGATTGTCCTCCTCACTACCAGATCGATGTTGTCAATAATGCCTAGAGGGGGGCCAGGGATATTAAGCAGCCGATTCATCATAATGTCGCCCTTGATCTTGCCTCTGGTTTGGATCTTGTCTGCATTGTACATGCCGATCGGTAGTTGACCCATACCAAGTTGTCTTGCGGCTACTATCGGATGATAAAATTCATAAGATTTTTGAATGTTTCATCCTTGGTGAATGTCGACTGGAAGTATGCAAGGTGTGATAGCCGATGTATAGACTTAACTTTCAGAGTTAAGTTCGTCCAGCTGAAAATCATCTGGGAGTTCAAATCTTTCAAAATTTGTATAAGCAAACCATATCCTTGAAGTGCTTGGGAAGCCGTTATACAGGTTGCCAAACCAACTTTTGAAATGATCGACTGTTAGTTTCGATCCGGGATAGGTTGCTGCTGCCTCCCCGTACGACAAGCATCGGTGGGTGGTTACTTCTTCATCATCCTCAAATCTTGGCTCGATTAAGGGGAAATCGGCCTCTGGTGGGGATGGCTTTTCTGCAACCCGGTGGAGGTGAAGGTTTAGCCACAGTTGCAACAGCCACCAAGGCCCTCCTGTGTTGACAGCTTGTTGATAAGCTAGCCGAGCCGATGCACTACTTAGCAGTTGGTATAAGTAGCCGAGCAGATATTTCCCCAAAGGAACTTGTTTCTTGCTTACTAGGGCTTCGGCTACATGCTGCCAGTTGCTCGTCAGCCCACAGCTCGACCCACAGAAGACATACTTCTCTAGCTACATTAACAGGAAAGCGGTGTGTTCTCTCTCAATAATTGGGCCATCCTTCATATTCATGGAAATAAATCCGCTCCAACCCCCTATGCTTTTGGTCTTGAAATTGTGAGAGCACTTGATATTGAGGCCGATTGGGTCAACTGTTGATGTTATGTCCAACCCTGTGATCATCACTATATCCATGAGGGTTGGTGTCATTGGCCCTTGCCTAAAAAGGAACGCATTTAGCGTATCCGACTAGAAATAGGTGGCAGTCGATAAGAAGGGTTCATCCTTTGAGATATCGGCTATGGTCAGGGCTAGTCATTGATTTATCCCTATCTCAGTCCAGTGGGTCTGTAGCCTAGCCGACATCCATGAGTACGAAGTTGGCCAAGTTTTGTCCGTTGAGGGCCAAGATTTGAATGAGCTAAGTTGGGAGTAGAAAATCTGAAGGGGACTCGGTTCGTTTTAGCATTGATAAGTTCACTGGGGTCTATGTTGCCAATCGGCCCTAATAAAAGCTTATTGGGACTGGTGAGGTCTGGGATTGCAATTTGGTGGCCAAGATGTTGTGGTTTAAAGGATGAAAAAACGAGATTACAAAAGGTGAAAGCTAGATTGCGAGAAGTAAAGGGTGATAGCCAATGAGACTTACCTCTGGGTATTCCGATTGGGTGGCTGCACAGTGGGCACTTGAGGAAGCCATCGTCGGTGATTGCCGCCTTTTGGGGTTCGCCGGGGAAGGCGAGGGCTCCGAGGTCGCCGAGGTCGCTCAGCTCGTTGAGGAGGTCGCCGGAGAACTCAAGGATTTGCTGAGGTGGCTATTGGTTTGTGGTAATATGACACGTGCGGTGGCCGCGAAGGCGGTATTTAAAGGATATTTTTGGGCAACTGAAATGGTTTAGGTCGGAAAGAGCGGGAGTTTGGAAAAGCAGCAAATCCGTGATATTATGGGCGATGCCGATGCTGTGGAGATCATGGGCGACTCCTTGTTGGTCATCAACCAACTAGCAGGAGAATATGAATGCAAGAGACACTGATGATCTACAATCAAAAGTGCCGAGAATTGATGGATGGTTTTTGGCTAGTAATGTTCAAACATATCCCTCAAGAGCAGGCTACAAGACGATGACCAAAGATGTGGGAGTCAAGGTTGCAGCAATCACAGCCGACAATTGGAGGTATGAGGTTTTCAATTATTTAAAGAACCCTTCCCAATCGGCTTCAAGGAAATTACGTTACAAGGTTTTGAGATATGTTTTGCTCGACGATGATCTCACTATTGGACTATTGATGGAGTGCTACTAAAATGTTTGAGTGCCAATCAAGCAAAAGTTGTAATGGGAGAAGTGCATGAAGGCATTTGTGGCACTCATCAATCGGCTCACAAGATGAAATGGTTACTTTAAAGAGCTGGGTATTTTTTGCTGACGATGCTGTAAGATTGTTTCAAATATTACAAGGGATGCAAAGATTGCCAGAAATTTGCAGCGATCCTACGAGCACCAGCGTCGGCTATGAACCCTACTATCAAGCCTTGGCCGTTCAGAGGATGGGGAATTAATATGATCGGCCAGATTAATCCACCCTCGAGTAAAGGCCACAAATTAATATTGGTGGCAACCGATTATTTCACAAAGTGGGTGGAAGCAATTCCCTTGAAAAAAGTTGATTCTGGAGATACAATCGAGTTTGTCAAAGAACACATCATTTACCGTTTGACGTCCCTCAGTCGATTACAACCGATCAGGGATCTATCTTTGTCTCGTATAAGTTTGTCCAGTTTGCAGAAAGCATGGGGATTAAGTTGTTAAAATCTTCACCATATTATGCACATGCTAATGGACAGGCAGAAGCATCCAACAAAAGTTTGATCAAACTGATAAAGAGGAAGATCTCTGAATATCCAAAGCAATGGCACAGCCGATTGGCCGAATCATTGTGGTCTTATCGGATGGCTTGTCATGGATCAATCCAAGTGCCTCCTAACGAATTGGTATATGGGCATGAAGTTGTATTGCCATGGAAAAGTGTCATCGGATCAAGGAGGATTCAACTGCAAGATGAGTTGACAGCCGATGATTATCATAGCCTAATGGTGGATGAATCGGAAGACTTGGTTTTATCCAGAACCAAGAAGGGGTCGCTTGTCATTATAACAAGAAAGTTGTGCCTAAGTCATTTTCAGAACGCGGACTAGTTTGGAAATTAATTTTGCCGGTTGGTACAAGAGATAATAAATTTGGCAAGTGGTCACCTAACTGGGAAGGGCCCTTTTAGATCCACAAATGTGTTTCCAAGGGAGCCTACATGCTAGAAGGATTGGATGGAGAGGTGTTTGGAAGGGCTCTCAATGGAAAATATTTGAAGAAATATTATCCCAGTGTATGGATCAACTCATGATTCGGCTGTATTAACGTGATGCATGGTAGCCGATGTGTTTACATCGCCTTTATATGGCCGATATGACTCATATCGCCGTTAGTCTCTTCACTTTTATCATAATATATTGTGCTCTGCTGATGCATGATGGTCGATATAAATTATATTGCCCTTAGTCATTATATCTGTCATAATCAGTTATGATTTTCTGCTCATACATGATGACCGATTTCGCATGTTGTCCTCAAGGTATAATTTTACCAATGATCGGTTGACATTGTAAAATTAGGGGGGCATGTATACATGCACAAGAGAAATCAAATCAATAATCAAGTGGATTTCAAATTATTTTGTGGACTTCAAAAAAATTGTAGAATGGAATCGGCAGAAATTATATTACAGGATGTGGAGCCGATTTTACGAAGGTGCTGACACGAACAATTATACTACAAGTGTTTGCAGGAGTTCACAAAATGTCTAAGTCAGAGACTATTACAATCGGCTTAACGAGATAGAAAGTCATTTATGGCCGATATTGCTTTGCGCCGGACTTGATCAACTTCTTCTATAGCTTTAGCATCGGCTGCATCAGTTCCTGGGATTGGCTTCAAGGCTTTTGTGAGGTCCGCTGGATTTTTCATTGAGGCTTTCAGCTTTGACTTTTGATCTTCGATGGCTTTGGGAAGATTGTTGTTCTTCCAATGATATGTCAGATCAAAGCTTGGCAAGTTCGGCTGCCACTTCTTCTCTCCGCTTGCGCAGCAGATCAAGGTTGGTGCTGGGCTCGGTCGTCAACTCATCCAATGTGGCCTTCTCAGCTATGATTGCTTGCCGATTGGCTTTGACAGTTGCCTCCAGGGCCTTTTTTCTGTGCAACCGGCTAGTCTTTGCATGGCCCTTTCAAATTTGTGCCGATGAAGCTCAAGGTAGGCAGTCAGAGAGATAGTGTCAGCCAATTGATATGGGAGTTGATCCTGGATTTCTTCAAACCTTCCCCTTATTGCTCTGCAGTCGGTGACAAGGAAGTCAAGGGAGCATTCCAAACGCTTGGCTATATCTGATAAAGTCGCCCTCAGGTCGTCGGCTATAGGGGCTAAGGTCTTGTTGGTATCTCCTTTGTCGTCCATGAACTCCTTGATGTCAAATGGAAATAGATCGGCCAGAGTCTGTAGAGCACAAATTGAGATGGTTAAGTGCCAGACGAATTCAAACAGGCGATTTAGAGTCGAGAAGAAAGAACTTACTGGGATGACGGGAGCCGATGCGATTTCTTCCTCAATATTGTGGATGCCCCTAGCCGATGGAGTCCTTTCGCTTGATGCTTGGGGGGCAAGTGTTGGAGTGCGAGGAGGTTGTATGCAAAGAAAGACAAGTTTGGCTGAGCATCGGTTAGTTTAATAATCAAGAACAGTTTGAAGTCAAGTTACAGATGGGGCTGGAGCCGATTTCTTCCTTGAAGCCAACTTCTTTTTTTGCAAGATGGAATTTAATGAAGGATTGCATATGAATTTGAAGTGGGAAGTTTCTTGATAAATACATGTCGGCTGAGGTCGAGGTTGAGGTTGATGCCTTGGAGGACTTGGTGTTCCTTGGGGTTGATTGTCGGCTGGTTGTGCTTGAGCGGTTGCTCTTGGTTCGTCTACTTCTGCAACAGCCTCATAAATGGCTTCTTCTATTTCCTCTTGATTCAGGAAGGCCTCTAGGTCTGGATCTATGCTCGGTAGATCATCAGTTGTGGTTTTCTTTTGTTTATTTGAAGGTTTCTTCGGCACAGCAGACGGATCGGTAGGCGATGGTTTGGCCCTCTTCTTCCTTTGAAGTGTTTCACGGGTTTGGCCATGCAGTTGGGAGGTCACCTTCGGCGCGTTATAGCCGATTGCTGAAGTGCCAAGACCACCACTTGGGATAAGTCCTGTAGCATATTGGATGGCAATCCCAGTATTGCTGATATGAGGGGAAGATAAATCGATAGTCTGTAAACAAAAAGAGTTAGTCAAATGATAATGAAGGACATCCGATGATAAATAACAAGTGACAAGAGAGAAGTGTTTACCTCTGGGATCAGCTCCGGATATATGGTGGTGAGGTACATGGAAGCCGATTGGTGAAATAGATGTTTTTTCCATTCACTCCACCATCGGCTGAAGGCTGCAGTCCTTGTGATCACCAACTCAATGTTGTCTATACCTCCAAGAGGAGGGCCTTCAATATTTAGTAGCTGATCCATCATGAGGCCTGAGCTGATTTCGTAATGAAGTACAACCCAATCGGCAATGGTCCCATGCCTAGTTTTCTGGCGACAATCATATGATGGTAAAATTCATATGTAACTGAAGGGTTACGCGGAGGCTACGCTAGCCGAAAACAAAAACTTTTCTACCGCGCAAACAAGGAACACTTGCAAGTAAGGGCCGATAGATCGTTACCGATTGGAGTAAGCAGCGGAAATAGCCAATCAGGGCTATCCGATCTGGAACTGTGTTGGCCGATTCCCGCAAGCCGACAGCCGATTCCTGGGACAGCCGATTCACCAACCAGCCGATTCGCAGATGTAGCTGATTCACCGAGTCATCTGACCGCGTTCTCGCGCCTCGCTCCGATGCGCTCGACCGCAGCCGATTCGTAGCCGATCAACAGCGCGCAATGTAGCAGCGCCTCTACCGGTATCCACACGTCCAGGGACAGAACGCCGAACACCCGTGTGCTAGCACGCGATGCAAGGCTAGGGTTTGGCTCGAAGGTGGGGAGGGTTTCCGTGGAGATTGATCTTGGCGACTTCTGTTGCGGATTCAGTTCAATGCGATACAGCAACTCTCCACCCCTCGCCCCTTTATATAGAGTTGGCCGACTGGGACTAGTGGCCAATCAGGACTCTATTTTAAATCGGATCCTATCCGAATCTCACATAGTTGGCCGCCCATACGTCGTAAGCCCATAGGACTCTATCCGATCGGATCCCTATCCGATCGAGCCTTATCCGAGTCCAACTCGAATGCCTGTTCTTATCCCCTTAAGCGTGTGACCTTTTAGGTTCAGGTATACTCGGTTTCGGCTATAGTCTAACTTAGCCGATCGTCGGCTCGAGTCCAACTCAGCCGACCTGTCAACAGCGGCGCCTAGCAGCACATATTGACACCATAGTATACAAGAATATAATATCGGCTCTGAAACTGTAATGTGTACACAAATCCCATTGCCTCGCGATACCAATTAAGCTATAGGCAAGATGTGTGCCATCCCTTCAATGGCTTAACCATTCACTCGAACCGTATTGGATTATCTGTCTGTTGATTGACTCCTCAATCAACTTAGCATGGCCATGCATTTTCATAATCCATTACCTCGAGGGGCCCAGAGATATCTCTCCAGAGGAGGGGCAAATTCCATCTTGATCACTCACATCCCACTCCATGTTTCATAGCAAACCCGAAAACTACCTTTATAACTACCCAGTTACGGAATAGCGTTTGGTAGTCCCAAAGTAGGCTACTACACATGTTGGAATCCACGGTGATCTCAGGTCTAAGGACTTTGTACCAACACTACCTGAGACCAACTAATGGCACATTGATTCCTGTAGTGTCTCATGGTATCCAACAATGTGTTCTCCAACACATGTGTCCATGTTTATTGATTTGGTATCTCCATACCCATGATCTATGAGACATGATCATCAATCAATAAACATGCCGATCTTAGAATCATATTAGTTCCAATAATATGATATATGATCATGGATCATTTAGATATAGATTCATACATATAGAGTCTCATAAATAAGTCACGTACTTATTGATCAATACAAGATGTCTATTTCATGAAACTGAATAACACTTTATTCATAAATACATAAACATTGACCATGATATCCAACATCTCCATGTTGCCTCTAGGGCATATCACTAACAGTAACTTGTACATTCCTGCCTTGATGAATGCTGACTGGGAGTATATAGGGTGAGATAGCCGATGTGAAGATTTCCCTGGACTTCTCAAATTTTTGAGAATTTATATCATCAAATCTGAAGTCACTAGGGAGTTCAAAGTCTTCAGAGTTCTCATAGGCAAACCAAATTCTTGAGGTTCTCTGGAAACCATCATAGAAGTTGCCAAACCAATTCCTAAAAGGATTGGCTGAGACTTTAGATCCTGAATATGATGATGCTGCTTGTCCGAATGACATGCATCAGTGTCGACGAGTGGGTCGACAATCCACCAAAGGGGGTCCCCGAGGAGGTAGAAGAGAGTTTGGTAGAGAAGCTATCCTCCGATGGATCCGAAGGTCGACTCGAATCCTAAGATGAGCCAAGAAACAAGGCGCAAGAGTTTATACTGGTTCAGCCCTCCCGAAGGATAATAGGCCTACGTCCAGTGTGTGGTGTTCTTTCTCTGGGTGGATGATGAACAAGAGTTACAAGCGTGGGGAATCTCGAGAGCCTCTTCCTCAGCCCCCTGCCCTCCCTTTTATACCTCAAGGGGGGCAGGAACATATGAACTTGGGGCTAAGAAAGCTAAGACTAAAAGAGACAAACAGTGAGGTACAAATAATATTTGATAAAGTACATGCTGGTCTTCTAGGTCATGTACACCGTGGGTGTCTTGTGCTCCTGTCAGCCCTGGGACCCTGCTCTTGTGCCACCAGGTGGTGTCAGACACTGCCAGGTTGTCTCCTCCCACTTCCTCCTTGCGTGTCAAGTTTCCTCCCAAGGATGCTCGAGGTCAGGCGACGAGTCGGAGTCGAGAGAAGGTGCCGAGGTCAGACTCGGGGCATGGCCGGCATGACCGACCCCCGGGGGGAGTCGTGCTCTCGGTCATATCCCAAGGAAACTCAGTCTGACTTCTGTTGAGGTTCAATCCGGGTTTTTTAGGCACCCCGGGGTGACACCTCCCACAGCAGCCCCTGAGCATAAGGAGGGACGAAACATCCATCGTTAGGGTCAGAGTTCCTTCGGAGTAATGTCTTCTCGTAATCCTTGGAGCTTCGAGCCAAGATTTTGGCAGGTGTACCGCCCAGGTGCACCTGCCAGGTGTAGCCCCCGAGCCTAAGGGCGAATGGAACATTCGGCCTTAGGGTCAAGCTTTCTTCCAAGGTGTCGATCCCTAACAGTTCTTGTGAGCCGATGATCTGCCGATGCACCGTCTAGGCGCACCTGGCAGGTGTAGCCCCCGAGCCTAGGGTCGGATGTCACATCCGAGCCTAGGGTCAAATCATCAAGGGCATTTTACCAACCTCCTGATGATGTGTGTGGCGCTCGAGGTCCACCAAGAGGGGTTTAGCCGAGTTGTACAGTGTCTGCCGCCTAGAGGCGTTTGGCAATCCATGTTTCGACCGAGGGAGAGGCTACTTGGCCTTCAGCCCCCAAAGGCAGTGAGGATTGGTGAGGTGTTCCGGACTACTGGCCCTGGGGCTCGAGATAGCCCCGACCTCACTTGTGGACTAGCTTGGAAGCCCACACTCGAGTCGTCAAGGTCATCACCCATGGGGTGATGAAGAGCATGGCTATGGTCGAGACTACTGCCCGATGGCACATGGTAATCCCGACCTCGACCGGGAGCCAGCTCGAAAGCCTGCCCCGAGTAGAGAAGGCCATTACCCGGAGGCGATGGGGATTGGGGTTAGGGTCGAGACTACTACCCGAAGGCGTATTGTAGCCTTTACCCCACCTGTGGGCTAACTTGGAAGCCCACACTCAAATCACCGTGACCACCGCCCTGGGACGATGGTGGTCAAGGTTAGGGTCGGGACTACTACTCGGAGGCGAATAGTAGTCCCGACCTCGACCGGGGACTAGCTCGAAAGTCCAGTCCGGGCCAAAAGCATCCATTACTTTTGACTAATGGAGTCGAGATCGAGACCACTACCCAAAGGCAGTTTGTGGCCTTGATCCCGATTGAGGGCTAGCTGGGAAGCCCTTTCCTCGAGGTATCGGGGTCCCGACCCAGGGGTCAGTGATGGTTTAGCATTGTCAAAGGAGAAGTTACTTAGTCGCATGGTATTCACCGCGAGTGAGGGTCCCACTTGTCAATCATGAACAAGGGGTCTGCTACGTCTCGTCGGGAAACCGTGAGAACTGGGGTGTTTCAATGGCTAGTCCTGTTCCCACTTCCCAATTTCCCCATTATGTCAGACGTGGCTAACGGCTGGGGTGAGAAGAGGGAGCGTCACCAGTGATTCCTTTGGGGGTCGCAACAGGCACGCAAAAGGCGTCGCTACCCCTCTTGAAAGATGGACAGTCCAGATTAGGCGCCCGGGCGACGTGGATCACGGGAACATGAAGGGTTGAGAACGCCTCGGATGCTCCACGCACGCCATTAACGGCGTGACGCGTCCTCCGAGATTGGCGCTGTCAGCCCTCCCATCAAGCCCCCTTATAAACTCCTCCGCCGCTTGACTTCTCCTCTTCCTTACGCTTCCCCATTGCCTAGGAACCCTAAACCTCTCAAGCACCCACAACCTTCCTCTGGCTCCACGTTGCTTCAAACCACAGTGCCGCCATCCTCACTACCGTTGCATAGTTTGCTATCACAAAGGGCAGTGACTATTTTTGCTGAAGGCGATGGCACCAAAGAAGATTATGAAGAAGATGGGAAAGGCCCCAGTTACGAGTGGAGACGAGGTGGAGACAAGCTCGCCCTTCGTCCCCTCACGCATTGGGAAGGTGATGATCGAGGAGCTGGTGCGGCTCGGCGTTCTCCCCTGCCACGACATGTCCTCATGGCGCGCTGCACAGGGAGAGGCATTCCCAACCCCGAACACCGGTGAGTAGGTTGTTTTTTCTGCCTTCCCCCTGCACGGCTTTGGAGTACCGGCGCATCCCTTTTTTCGAGGTTTGCTAGAGCATTACGAGATAGAGCTCTGCAACCTCAACCCTAATTCCATCCTCCAAATCTCCATCTTCATTCATCTCTGCAAGGCCTACCTCGGGGTAGACCTGCACTTTGACCTCTTCCACCACTACTTCTGCATGCGACGGTCGGGGAGCGGCGGTGGCATCGGCGGGGCTGGAATCCAGCTTCGAGGAGGGATGGGAGAGAGCTACATCCCCATCGGCACGACTACCTCAAACAAAGGGTGGCACAGGGAGTGGTTTTATATCGCTAACCATGAGCCAACCCTTGGTAAGGACATCCACAAGGAGCCGCTGCCCAACCTCAACTGGACGGGCACCTATTGCTCCAGCGACCAGGATCAGGTTGACGAGCTCGTCGAGCTGATCAAGGATCTGAGGATGCGAGGTCTGAGCGGCGTCCAGGTGGTGCGCGACATCGCCCTCCGAGACATCCAAACCTGCAAGCGCAGGGACCACACAGCATACCAATGCTCGGGCAGCACGATAGTGCTTGAGGAGCGCGTGGGCCACCGCCTGTCATGCTTTTTTCAAGGCACGGCAGGTTCCAGAGAAGGAGGCCCAGAGCCTTTCTCGATAGACAACCCTTCTCCAGTGGTAAGATCAACCCCTTTCTTTGTTTTTTGAAAGTTCTTATTTGGCCCGATGTCTCACCTGCCAGGGGTCGAAGCTGACAGGGTCGGGAGGCATACGTGTCCTTGGCCCCGATCCAAGGAGCCCACTTGGTCGACATGCCGAGAGTCCGAAGGCCTACTGCGAGGCCGGAGGGGAGGGGAGTGGAAAGGAGCTTAGGCTCCAAGATCGGCAGGAGGGATCTGACATAGCGGCGCCGGGAGGCACCAAGCGGAAGCTGGTGCTCAAGTCCTGCTCCGAGGAAGAGTACAACGACTCGTCCGACTCGGACGTGTCGAGGGTGAAGCTGCCGCCGCGCTGAAGAAGACGATGAAGCGGATCAGCTTCAAGTGCAAGGCGTAAGTGCAATCCTTGGTCCCGAGCAAAATTGCTCTCTTTCCATTCTGTGTTAAAAGTTTTCTTCTTGATCAGGCCCGCAGGGGGTGCCGGGCCCCACACCGAGGCGGCACTGAGGACGACCAGAGTTGCTGGGCCAGTCGCCGCAAGGGGAACCGGCCCTTCCCCGCCGCCATGGGCTCGGGGCGGCGGCGTGACCGGCCCGGAGGAGGAGCACCGTCGGTAGAGACCGTCGGTGGGTCCGAGGAGGAGGCGGCCAAGACTGTGGCCGCGCTGGCAGCCAAGGCTACTACTAGGACCGCGCGGGCGGTTGGGACGCACTCCGAAGCTGAACGGGCAGCCACAGAGGCCGAGGTTGATGCTCGGATGGAGGAGGCTGCCGTCATAGTGACCACACTGGCTACCAAGTCGGCCGCCGAGGCTCTAGCCAGTCAGCTGCGAGGTGGTGAGAACTCCTCCGCATCAGTGGGCGCCTTGGCGACCTTGTCGATGATGAAATTGTCCCCGAGCTGCCCGTTGAGGGTCCTACCACTCCCCCAGGACCGACACTGAGGAGCTCCATGACACCAGGGTCGAAAGGGTCGGCGCCATCGAGCCCGTCCACGCCGAGGCCACCGGCGGCGAGCTGGAAACCGGGGAAGGCTCTGGGTCCCAGGCCGACGACTTGTCAGAGCTTGACCTCCATTTCATTGGCATTCGGGGCTTGTTCATGGTAAGGCTCGGAGTTTTAGCTTTCCTTGCATCAGTCTTGTCTAACTTTCTGTCATTCTAGAGGGCGCGCTCATCCGTTCGAGCCATCGAAAGTCGAGTGGGCGCAGGAGGAGAGACTCGTGGAGACTTGTCGCCGTGAGTCAGCTTACCTTTGCCCCTCTTCTTCCTTCTCCCATCCCGAAACGACTATGAAAACTTTCGCAGGGGCTCGGGACGCCCTTGAGCAAGTCGAGGTCCTCCGGGTGAGCGGGATAACGCTTTTTGAGGATGCCCGAAAGGCAGTCGAGGACTCCCAAGGCACCTTGGAGGCTCAACTAGATTGAAAGGTTGGCTCTAGCTAGGGCCGAGGTCAAGAAAGCCAGAGCCGAGGTCAAGTCCACTAAGGTCGAGGGCGAGGTAGCCAAGGCCGAGGCCGAATCGACTCGGGCCATGGCCGAGTCAGCTAAGGCTGAGGCAGAATGCGCCAAGGCTAAGGCAGAGGAGTCACTAGCCAAAGTGGGGGAGGAGCTTTCCACCATGGAGAGCGCGATGGCCAACCTGGCCAAAGAGCTAAAGGATGCCGAGGCCTCCGCGGAAGGTAAGCATCCATTCCCGTATTCACCCCCAACCCTTGGTTTTTCCTTCTAACCTCGATCATCACCTTTCTTCCTCGTCCCTACACAGAGCGTGCAGAGATTTTCTCATCAGTAGATTGGGCACCTCAAAGGGCTCCTGGGAGTGGCCGAAGCTTAGTTCTCCGAAGTTCAAGACGGCGCTCTCGCCATTCTGAACCGGGCCGACCATGACCTTGCCCTCGCCCAGGAATCCCACGACGAGTTCCTCAACCGCATGCGGGATGGTCCCTGATGCCTCGACGTTTTCGTGAAGGATACGATGAAGGCTGCAGTGGGAGTGGCCCTCAGCATCCTCAGCTGTCGATTCCCAGAGGTGCTGGTTGCCGAGATCGGCCTGGGGTGGCTGGAAGGACTTGGAGCCGACTGAGGCCATCGTCGCTGAATTTGATGAGACTGCCGACCGGGTGGTCGATCTTATAGATTTTTGATCAATCTCCTCTATAGGGTTCCTGAGTAGGAAGGACAAAATATTTTTGTGTCAATATCAGGGTCACATACCCAATCCTCTTGCGTAGCCATGCCGAAGGGTGTTCGACTGAGGCATGCAAGGGTTCAACTTCGCCTACTCATGTCGTTCTCGATGTTTAGGCCTTAGAAAACGATCTTCACCTGGAATAGCCGGGAGGATTCTCTAACCGGGTTTCGACAGGTTTCGAATCAGCCTTTAGCGTAACTGCCGTTCATTTTATGAACTAGGCGAAGTGAAAGGTCTCGAAAGACCGAGTTTCCCAAGTAGCTTGATCGTACGACAGGCCATTCCCATATTTCAACTTCAACCCAAGTTCGACTCCAGGAGGGAAAATCCAGCTCTGACCGGAGGGGGATGACATTGAAGAGAACGCATCGGGCAAAGTCGTATTTCTTCGATAATCGGGATAAGAACCGGATTGGCAAGTAGTCACTGACTCAAACGATAACATTCTGTCCTGAGAGCCCGAAGCACATGGGTTGGGGCCGCGAAACTCAGAGCTGGTCATGAGCACTTGCGCAGAAGTTATCAAATCATTTGGTCGTTACTTGTCAATCGGGAAGCATCGCTGAGCCCCCGAGCGGCAAAGGCAAGCTCGACCAGCAACCTACAGGAGAACTCCAACCAGGGCAGGTCAGGGCCACCTAGCTCTGGGCTGGCCATAAGCTGTGTGCGGGAGCTATCAAGGGTGTGTTGCCAGCCCGGCGGCTGAGCGGGACTAAGGTAGAGAATGCAGAAACATGCAAGGATTATGCTTTTCGGAAATTGAAAGGGAAAGGGAAGAAGACGTATCTGTTCGAAGACTACATTGGAAAAGGTAGATCTCCATCGGACCACCTCAGACAAAGAACAGCTCCCTGCCAACTGTCGACGGGTGGGTTGGCAGTCCACCAAGGGGGTCCCCGAGGAGGTAGAAGAGAGTTTGGTAGAGAAGTTGTCCTCCGATTTATCCGAATGTTGACTCAAATCCTAAGATGAGCCAAGAAGCAAGACGCAAGAGTTTATACTGGTTCAGCCCTCCCGAAGGATAATAGGCCTACGTCCAGTGTGTGGTGTTCTTTCTCTGGGTGGATGATGAACAAGAGTTACAAGCGTAAAAGGGAATATCGAGAGCCTCTTCCTCAGCCCCCCTGCCCTCCCTTTTATACCTCAAGGGGGGCAGGAACAGATGAACTTGGGGGCCATGAAAACTAAGACTAAGAGAGACAAACAGTGGGGTACAAAGAATATCTGATAAATTACATGCTGGTTTGCTAGGTCCTGTACACCGTGGGTGTCTTGTGCTCCTGCCAGCACTGGGACTCTGCTCTTGTGCCGCCAGGTGGTGTCAGACGCTGTCGGGTTGTCTCCTCCCTCTTCCTCCTTGCCTGCCAAGTTTCCTCGCGAGGATGCTCAAGGTGTGGCGATGAGTCGGAGTCGAGAGAAGGGGCTGAGGTCGGACTCGGGGGAAGGCCGGCATGCCCGACCCCTGGGGTGAGTCGGGCTCTCGGTCACATCCCGAGGACACTCAGTCTGACTTCTGTTGAGGTTCAATCCGGGTTTTTGAGGCACCCCAGGATGACACCTCCCACAATCGACATGTTGTGACTTCATCACCATCTTCATCCGTGGTCGGTTGTGCTAGTGGAAAGATGGTGTCTTGCAACTCCGGCCTCTGAACAACTTTGTATGTGTGCAGATTTAACCATATTTGCAGCAGCCACCAAGGACCTCCAGTGCCAATAGCCGAGTTCATGGCAATCTTAGCCGATACTTTGTTCAACATCTGATACAGGTATCCTAGCAGATATTTTCCTAAGGGAATTTGCCTCTTTTCTACTAGGGCCCCAGCTTTGTGTTGCCAATTGGTTGTGGGACCGCAGCTTGATCCGCAAAATAAAAATTTTTCTAGCCACATGAGAAGAAAAGTTGTGTGTTCTCTAGAGTCCACTGGGCTAGTTCCCATGTTCAGACTTATGAACCCGTTCCAACCTCCAATGGCCCTGGTCTTGAAAGAATATTGGCACTTGGTACTTAAGCTGATGGGGTTAGCCAATGATGTGATATCAAGGCCCGTGATCATGACTATGTCCAATAGAGTGGGGGTCATCGGTCCTTGATTAAACAAGAAAGAATTTAGCATGTTGGACCAGAAGTAACTTGCAGTTGATAGCAGGGGCTCATCTTTAGGCATGTCGACTATTGTTAGGGCTAAGCATTGTGCTATCCCTAATTCCTCCCAATGACTTTGCTTGCTAGCCAACACCCTATTATACCATATTGGCCAAGTTTTATCGATTGAAGGCCATGATTTGAAAATGTCATTCCAGTGTATCAGATTGGGGTTCGACAACCTAAAAGGGATCTGGTTGGTTTCAGCATTAATGAACTCTGAGGGGTCTAGGTTGCCAATTGGCCCTAAAAGGTATTGATTGGGATGATTGAGGTTGGGAATTGCAATCTTGTGAGCAAGATGCTACAATGAACAAGAAAGAGAAAGGGCAAATCACAAAGGGCGGACACTAGATTGTGGTAAAAAAAAGGAGAAGTTGAAGACGATGGAGCTTACCTCTAGAAATTTGGCCGACGGCGCCGTGGATGGGGTGGTCGAAGTCAACATCGCCAGGGACAAGTTTTTCACCGCGCGGAGGACGCCTGTGAGTTCATCGAGAATGTTAGGGGGTCGCCGGTGCAGATTGGAATTGTTTGGAGCTAAGGCGGCAGAGGCAAAAGTGACGGCGTGAAAAACTCTAAGGCGGTGGCTGTTACTTAAAGAACCGTGGTGACGGCCGAAACGGAAAAGCCCTGAAATCTCTCCAACATAAGATTCGGCAAATCCGCAGCATTAACAGTATAGCAGACTTGGGGGGCATGTGTTAATGACAAAATTTGGTGAGCAAATTATCAGGTTTGGATCTAAAGCTGAATCCGATTTCGAGAGAATCGAGTTCTTCTGAAGACGGAGTGCGTGCCAAGTGCAGACCGAATCGGCTAAGGGTTTTGTTGGCTGATACCGAATCCGACAAGGATAGCTGATGTAGCTGATTTCGATAAGGACAGTAGGTGGGCCAATCTTGAGGAAAAGTGCATTGGAATTTTCCTCGGATTCGGGTTAAAGTGCTTCATGAGGATTGCCATATGTGGATAGAGTCCAGGAAAGGCAATTGTATCTATTAATTAGGATATTTTAAATAGTTTTTTATAGATAATATCGATGAGAGTTTGTTTAGGCATATATCTATAATTCAATTTGTAATAGAGATAGAGATCGTGTCCATTATGGACTCATCGTGTAATTGGGTTTAAATACAACCCAAGTCCCTGTAATCAGATATCAATCACACAATCAATACAATCTCGGTGCATTGCCACCTTTTCTTTAATAGTTTTAGACGAGTTCTTACTTCTGTTGGGTTGCATCATTTGATCTCCAGTGAAAAGGTAATTCTTGTCACAGCGGTTTGTGTTATCGAGATTAGTGCTTCCATCATCATGACACTATAATCCTGTCTTCGTAATCTGCATAGTTATCATACATGCTATATAATGTAGATCGAGATTGTGGTCTAAACCCTAACCGGCTAGCATCAATCGCTAGATGATAGCCGGTAAGTTTAGATTTCAATATTAATCTAGATTATATAGTATATATACCATCTTGAAAGGTGTTCATAGGCATGTATAGATCCTATGCTTTTTTGGTACTTAATACTGCATCGGTTAGATTCAATCTATTAAGTCGCCTCTAGAATCATAACAGATCTATCTTGTTTTATGATCATTATTAGAGATAGTGTTGAAGTTTCAGCCGATCTTATCTGTTTTAACTGTCTCGTATGTTTCATATTTACTTGATTTGTTAAAGCTGTCCTTTATATTAAGATCTCTCTATAATTAAATATATTAAGCTTGTAATCGATTTGATTAAGTCATCTTAGTATATGATCGATCCCTGTTTGATATATTTAGCTAGTAGTGATATCTTAGTATAAAGCGGTATCGGAGTACTAGCCGATACACATCAAATCTATGACATCAGCTATGATTGAAATATATGTATAATCAGCATATTGGAGCACTTTTAGATTTAAGTGGTGTATACTTTCTCGGTATATTACCGATCTATCCCAATCACTTAGTGTAAATGTGTTTTGATATCTGGATTATATATTATGAACATCTTCAGCTGATCGATTAGGTCTAATTATCTTAGCCGATTCAGTGTACACCGCATCGACTAAACACTAGACGATACATCATCGTCCACCAGCTGATCGGCTATCCTTTGCAAACTAATACTTTCTATTGTTTCTTGTTGATTGCAGGATCAAATCAACTGGCACTCCTATGAACCTTGAATCAATAATTTGAACCTGCACTAGAGTTAAGAAGATCTCTTAGGCCGGTGCGTGGGAAATTTTCTCATCAACACCCGTGTGGTCCACTTAAGTGACCGCACGCGATAATGCTGCATTATCCCGTGCGGTCCACTTAAGTGACCGCACACGATAATGCTGCATTATCCCGTGCGGTCCACTTATGAGACCGCACGCGTTAATGCCGCAACATCGCGTGCGGTCTACCTAAGCGACCGCACGGGATAATCAATTTTCCCGTGCGGTCCCTTAAGTGGGCCGCACGTGATGATGGGCCATATATTCTACCCCAACCCGACTATTGCCATTTTAAACTCGGCGTGTCTCTCTCCAAAAAAGCCAATTAATAGGTGGGAAGGTTTTCAACTCAAATTCTTCGATTGCAACCAATATAAAAGGTAACATGCTTCATCTTCTCTTTCATTTGCTTCCGTTTTTGTAAAATTTCATTGGCTGAATACGAAGATATGTAAACATTTTCAACTCGGTGTTTCTCTCTCCAAAAATAGGAAATTAATAGGGAGGAAGGTTTTCAACTGGAATTCTTCGATTTTGCAATCAATATAAAAGGTAACATGCTTGATCTTCTCTTTCATTTGCTTCCATTTTTGTAAAATTTAATTAGTTGAATGCAAAAATATTTAAACTTTTCTGAATAGGTCATTTTGAGCTATTTTTGTAATTTGTAGGTCAAATATATTGTTTGAATGACAAGATTTTATTTGGTAATTACTAGTGCATGATGGTCCAATGTATTGTAGGTTTAGTTTTTAAGTAGGATTTGATTTTTTATTTATGTAGAAAACACCTGTAATATAATATTATTTTATGTAGATGGATTGGACATGGATATATGAGACGCGGAGAACTCATCCGGTGTTCATGAGAGAAGCATCAAAATTTATTGATAAGGCTAAGGCACACGCTTTGAGGGAGAATAGGAAGGATATTTTTGTCCTCACTTTGATTGCAAGAATCAGAAGATGTGGAAAGATCCGAATGTAATTTGGGACACATAATTCAGCGTGGATTAGTGTGAAAATACATAGTTTGGACATATCACAGGGAAGTCACCGCTCATGAAGAGATTCATGAAATTTACTTCGATGAGGCAAGAGAATTTTATAATTGAGGACATGCCCCGTGAATTGATGGATGATTTTGGCGGCTCTGGTTTTCACGATGCAGAGGTTGATATTGATCTTGAGGATATGTTGGGGCATGGTGAGCGAGAGGTGCTAATAGAGAAAGCAAGAGATTTAAACAATTAGGAGGCGTTGCAGAAATCAGCGAAATATCTTTTGTATGATCAATCAAAGGGATTTGACATGGATTATACAATGTTGCGGTCGGTGCTAGAACTTTTCAGATTGAAGGCCAGACACAGATGGTCAGATACTAGTTTTAACGAATTGATGGGTCTCTTGAGAGCTATGCTTCCTAAACCTATCAAGCCAATAAACCGATATGTCTATTATCTCTTGGTGTTGAAAAGATCCATGCATGTATTCACCATGTACTTTATCGCAAGGAATACGCTGACTTGGACAAGTGTCCAACTTGTGGGGCGAGTAGGTACAAAACGGGTAACAGTGCCACCGATAGTGATGTTGTTGAACCAAAATCATTGATCGAGCCAGGAAAAAAGATTCTCGCCATGGTGATGTGGTACTTGCTAGTGAAAGATCGCATAAAGCGATTGTTCTCAAACCCCACCGATGCCGAGTTGATGAGATGGCATTAAGAGGGTCGAAAGACAGATGGTATGATTCGACATCCCACCGATGCTTGACAATGGAGAAACTTTGATTCAAAGCATCCAGAATTTGCTAAGGATCCAAGAAATGTCAGGTTTGCATTGAGCACGGATGAAATGAATCCGTTTGGTGACCTCAGCAGCTTGCACAACACTTGGCATGTTTTACTATCCATGTACAACTTTCCTACAAGGTTATGTGTTGATAAGAAATTTTCCCACGCACTGGCCTGAGAGATTTGCTTAGCTCTAGTGCAGGTCCAAATTGGATTGCCTTCGGTGTGTAGGGCGTGTCAGTTGGTTTGATCCTGTAACCAACAAGAAGACAAAGAATAGACAATTAAATTATAATCAGATCCTACTCGATCAGCTATAGATATCCATAATATATAATTACTATTCTAAAGCACATTTAGACTAAGTGATTGGGATAGATCGGTAGTATACCGAGACAGTATAAATCACTTATATCGAAAAGCACATTAGAGTAATAATTATATATATTTATATCTTAGCCGATGTCGTATATCTAATGTGAACCAGCTAGTACTCTGATACAGTTTTATACTAAGATATTATTCCAAGCTAAATATACTAAACAAGGATCAATCGGTTGTTAAGACGACTTAACAGATTGATGCCGGGCTTAGCAAATTTATCTAGAATAAGATCTTAATCTAAAAAGCGGCTTTAACACATCTGACAGTAATAAAACATATAATATGGCTAAAACAGGTAAGATCGGCTGAAACCCCGATACTATATGATTCTAAGAGCGACTTAATAGATCAAACTGATGAAACATTAAGTACAAAAAGAAGCATGAGATCTATGTAAGCTAATGAGAACCTTTCAAGATGGTGGATACGCCGTATAATCCAAATCAACCCCAATATCTAATCCTATCAGCTGTTATCTTCGAGGAGATACTAGCCGATCGGATTGGATCTAGACATCGAACTAGATTATATGACGTATACGATAAATTAAGCAAATTGCAATAACGAGATCAGAGTATCATGACGATGGAAGCACTAACCCCGATAGCACAAACTGCTTGTAACAAGGAATTACCTTGCTCGGAGATCAGAACCCGATGCAGCCCAATGCGAGGCAAGAACTTGTGGAGATTGCAAGTAAAAGTAAAAGGTGGAGATGCGCCGAGATTGTATTGGATGATTTTATTGTTTTAAATTACATGGTCTCGGATCATATTTATACCCTAGATACATAACGCAATAATTATCGGACACGATTCTTATCTCTATCTACTATTTAAAATACGATAATATCTCTAACGGACTCCTGTACACATTATCCGTAAGGAAACTATACAAATACCCTAATTGATATATACAATTGCCTTTTTAGGACTTTATCCAACAATGATCTTTAAGATTTCCTTCCAGAATTAGTCTCATATGCTTTTCCAAATCGGAATCGGCTATCGGCTATCCTGTCTGACTCGGACTCAGCCGACTGGCTCCTTAGTCGATCCAGACTCAGCCGACGCAGCCTCTGTTTCCAAGATTCAAGCGCTCCTTTGATTCCGCTTCAATCATTGCTTTAAACTAGGGGATTTTCTTACCAAATTTGGTTGTTAACACATGCCCCCCCAAGTCCGCGATATTGATAATGTTGCGGATTTTGTGCAATCCCATCCTCGAAGAAAACCTAAAACGAGTCTATTTTGACTATCACAAAAACTCCTTAAATAACGCCCCTTCAGTGCCGAACAACTCACGCCGTTACTTTTGCCATCCACACAAGCCCTAGCCAGAAACTGCTTCAAGCTTTCCGGCAATATTCTCGAAGCTCTCAACCCTATCGTTGTGATCCCCTTCCTCCGGCGACCGGATTCAAGCCAGTAGCGGCCTCCGCTCTCTGCTCTAGTTCTCCATCCGCCGATTTCGCTAAGGTATGCCCCGTCGGCTAAATCTCCTCTTTTCCCTTGTAGCTGTAGATCCGAATTTTGAGCTTAAATGACCATGATTTCGTTCTTCCTTTTCAATTGTAGCATCTTGCTCACCAAGTAGTTATTCCCAGTTTGATCAATGACAAGAGATACTACCTAGGGCCTATCGGTAATAAGGACCTATCTGGTATCATCAATGCCGAAACCAACAGGATGCCCTATAGAGTGTCGAACCCTAGCCTAGTGCCTTGGAATAGCACTTTCAAATCTTGGCCTTCGACTGACAAATCCTGGCCCACTTGGTATAAGAGAATGGAGGCCAGCAAGCACATCCATTGGAAGGAAGTAGGCATAGCCCAATGTTTACCTCGTTCTGTAGCCGACATGCCTAAAGATGAACCACTTATATCGGCCGCATGTTACTTTTGGAACAATACCTTCAATGCCTTTCTCTTTAAACAAGGCCCAATGACCCCTACATTAGCCGATGTATTCATGATAACTGGCTTGGATATATTATCATCGGCTAACCCAAATCGACTGGACGGCAAAAGTCAGTACTCCTTCAAGACGAAGTCCATTGGGGGCTGGACAGGCTATATCAATATGAATATGGGTACCGGGTCCATCAGCCCTAAGGAGCATGCTGTATTCCACATGATGTAGTTGGAAAAATTCATCTTCTGCGGCTCCAGTTGTGGCCCGACAGTAAACTGGTAGGTGGTAGCCGAGGCTTTAGTCAACAGGACCCAAATCCCCTTTGGCAAGTTTCTACTGGGTTACCTCTATCAAACCCTGAATCAGGCATTGGCTAAAATAGCAGCCGATGTAACGATAGGCACTGGAGGCCCCTGGTGGTTCTTACAACTATGGTTAGTGCTACTAACTCAGAAAATCTCTGGACGGCCTAGTCTAGCCGATGCACGATTCCCCTTAGTGGAGCCAACCGAGGATGATGAGGGTGAAGAAGTGACCACTCGGAGATGCTTGTCCTTTGGAGAGGCTGCCGCTGTTCATCCTGGATCCAAATTGTCAAGTGAGCTCTTGGCCGATTGGTTCACCCTTTTCTATGATGGATTCGCCAAGAAAAACCAGACATGATTCTTTTATGAAGACTATGCAGATTTTGAATTGCCGATTGAGCTTAACTTTGAAGAACTGAACTCAGAAAAAATACCCAAAATGTCGAGAACTCTTCACCACAGTCCTCAGTCCATGCATACTGCCGATCGGCATCCATCAGGGCAGAAATGTTGTGAAGTCATATGAATTCTATTATCCTGTATCAGTTGGAAGACAACTTGGTCTTGGACAACTGCCAATCGGCTTCTACTATGCTGACAAGATTGAAACGAGAGTGGAAATTACCTCAAAGATTATGATGGATCGGCTAATGAATATGGAAAGCCCCCCTCTCGGCAGTATTGGGGTACTAGAGGTGGCTCATAAGAGAAGTGCAACCAACGACGAGTGGTGGATCGAGCTCAAAAGGCATATCTTCCATCTGCACGCTACAATATATCGCACCACTCTTCAGCCAGAATCGATCCCTGTTGTAAGTACTTTTACCTTCATGCACTTTTCTTTCTAAGCAATCTACTATAGTCATCATCTAACACTTAGCCAATTTCTTCCTTGCAGACGACAGACTCAGATCCTCCTGCAGTGAGCAACTCAGGAGTTGAAATCAACTACCACCGAGGGCTGATCCCAAATGGCGGAGGATATGCTCCATTGCTCATCGGCTTCATGGCGCCGAAAGTCAAGACTTTGCTCCATAGACAGACTCGTGAAGTTGTGTCAAGGAAGAAGAGGCCAGCTTCATCGGCCATAGGTCCATCGGCTGCACCAACCAATAAACAAAAGAAGCCAAAACCTGTTGCACCAGCCGACAGCCTGCCTTCCCTTGATCCAAGAATAGAAGAAGCCATTGACAAAGAGGTCATGGACGAAGAAATCTCTTGGATCATCCAAGAATATCACCTCAATTTTTGCCTGCAGACTCTAGCCAACATGCTCCCTTTCGACATCAAAGAGTTCATCAGTGAGGACGAGGAAGTCACCAGCCAAGACCAGGCCCAGATAGCCGATGAGCTCAAAGAAAAGCTCTTGGACATCATCCATCGGCTGGACATCAACCTATACCAGCTGGTCACTAACTGTGGGCCGATCAGGGCGCGCTTCAATGATATCCAGAACCAGCTCCCAGAAGAACTTGCCGAGAAAATCTCCCAAGCCACCTATATTGATCAATACCGGTACAGGCTGGAGCGGGCAATGCAGCGCATGATCGAAAGAAAATCTCAATCCGATCTGGAGATTATGATCGAGGCCACCCGGCAGAGTGTCATTGATGATAAAGCCAAGTTAGATGAACTGGTTGTTGGGCCATCGGGTACTTAGGCAGAGATTGATCAACTGGGAGTGGAAAGAGCCGAGTTGGTGGCCAAGTTGGAACAGTGTGATACTAAGATCGTCGAGAAAAAGAAGATATTAGCCGATCTCCCCAAGGCTGCTGAGGATCAAAGAACCAAGGTGGCATTGTCCATCAAGTATTTGGGAGACCTGAGCATATCATCAAAAGTGATCCAGGGCACTGAAGAAGACGATATTGCAACAATTGACCAAATCAAAGCTATTAAGCAAAAAGCAATATCGGCCATCAAAAACTTTCTCAGCATGTAATAGGCTAGCTTTTGAAAACCTTGCAAACGCTCCGCAATATATATAACTTTCGTAATCGGCAAGCTATGTCTTGAATGATTCATGTCTTGTTTCAAAGTCCCAAAAAATTTTGAAGTCCTCTGATTTTGCTTTGATTTTGTATGATATATACCCCCCTAATTTTTCAATGTTTCCTTCAGCATTGATAAAATTATAGAATAACACCAACTAACATATGTCGGCTGGGCTCAGCCGATTTGAAAAAATCAAAGAGGAGAAAAACTTGTAATCAAATTTTCCTAAAGGCGATGTGTGTATTCTGAAAACACATCGGCTAGCATGCATCGGTAATGACTTAGCCGTGTCATGAGTTGATCCAAACACTGGGATAATAATTTTTCAGATATTTTCCATTAAGAGCCCATCCAAATACTTCTCCGTCTAGTCCTTCTAGAATGCAGGCCTCCTTAGAGACGCACTTGTGGATCTTGAAAGGCCCTTCCCAGTTAGGTGACCACTTGCCGAATTTGTTGTCCCCGTACCAATCGGCAGTATTAAGTTCCAGACCAGCTCGCCTAGTTCAAAAGACTTAGGCACAACTTTCTTGTTATAATGACGAGCTACTCTTTCTTTATCTCTAGTCATCTTTTCCAAAGAACGCAGCCGTGATAAAACCAAATCCTCCGATTCATCCACCATCAGATTGTGATAATCATCAGCTGTCAACTCGTCTTGCAATTGAATCCTTCTTGAGCCGATACACTCTCCCATGGCAAAACAGCTTCCTGTCCATAGACTAACTTGTAAGGAGGCACTTGGATTGATCCATGACAAGCCATTCGATAAGCCCACAGTGGTTCGGCCAATCGACTATGCCATTGCTTTGGGTATTCATAGATCTTCCTCTTTATCAACTCGATCAAACTTTTGTTAGAGGCTTCTGCCTATCCATTAGCCTGAGTATAATATGGTGAAGAATTTAATAACCTGATTCTCATGTTGTCGGCAAACTGAACAAACTTGTCTGAGACAAAGATAGACCCTGATCGGTGGTAATAGTTTGAGGGACGCCAAATCTGTAAATAATATGCTCCTTGACAAACTCGATTCCATCTCTAGAGTCAACCTTCTTCAAAGTAATTGCTTCCACCCAATTGGTAAAATAATTGGTTGCCACCAATATAAACCTGTGTTCTTTACTCGAGGGTGGATTAAATTGGCCGATCATGTCGATTCCCCATCCTCTGAACGGCCAAGGCTTGATGATTGGTTTCATAGCCGATGCTGGTGCTCTCTGGATGGCTCCAAACTTCTGACAATTTTGACAGCCCTTATAATACTTGATGCAATCTTCCAGCATAGTCGGCCAAAAATACCCAGCTCTTCGAAGTAGCCACTTCATTTTATGAGCTGATTGATGAGTACCACAGATCCCTTCATCCGCTTCCGAACTCGTCCCTTCAGAACTGGAGCCGATAGCATATATTTAACTACGTCGGCTTTGCAGACTATCGTGCACTCATTGGATAATAAATAATGCCTCAACTTTTTACATGAAAAATATAGGCACAAGCACAACTTTTCCACGGGAGAGTACCTTGCTTATGCATCCAAAAGTCTTCTACTGAGATAGAAAATTACTTTCTCCTTTCCCTCGAGCTCCTGGATTAAAACTGAGCCAATAGATTTCTCGTCGGCTGATAGATATAGCTTGAAAGGCACTTCCTCCTGTGGAGGGATCAATACTGGAGGGGAGCTCAGATAATCCTTGATGTTGTCCAAAGCCTTTTGCTGTTCTGCCCCCCAAGTAAATGCTTAATTGGCTTTCAACCTTAACAAACGTGTAAACAGCTCCATCTTTTCGGACAGATTGGCAATGAAGCGCCTGATGAAGTTGACCTTGTCGGTCAAAGATTGCAGCTGCTTCTTGTCCTGCGGAGGCTGAATGCTCTTGACAGCGTTGATGCTCCTTTGTGTTACCTCAATCCCCTTCTCATGAACAAGAAAACTCAAGAATTGACCAGCCGATATGCCAAAAGCACACTTCGTGGGGTTTATTTTTAGGCCATATTTTATGGTTCCCTCCAAGACTTTTCTCAAATCGGCTATGTGGTCTTCGACCTCCTTGGAGTTGACAATGACATCATCAATGTAAATTTCAACAAAGAAACTGATTAAGTCGTGAAAAATATAATTCATGGCCCTCTAATAGGTAGCCCCAGCATTCTTCGAACCGAAAGTCATGACAACCCACTCATACAAGCCAATTGCACCTGGACACCTAAAAGCAGTCTTATGAATATCCTCCTCGGCCATAAAAATTTAATCAGCATTGCCATCCATAAAACTTATGATTTTGTGCCCTGAGGTTGCATCAACTAGCAAATCGGCTATTGGCATGGGGTACTCGTCCTTACGGGTAGTTTTAGTTGAATCTCTAAAGTCAACGCATACCCTAAGTTCGTCGTTTTTCTTGATCACTGAAACTATGTTGGAAACCCACTCAGCATATCGGCATAGTTGAATAAAACCGGCATCGTATTGCTGAGTAATTTCGGCCTTGATTGCGTCATACATATTGGCCTTAAACCTCCTAGGAGGCTGTTTGTATTGCCGATACCCTGGCTTGATAGGGAGCCGATGTTCAACAATCGATCGGCTAAGAGCAAGCATCTCAAAATACTCCCAAGCAAAATAATCTTTGTATTCCTTTAATAAATCAATAAGCTTGGTTCTAAAATGAGAAGACAAATTTTTACTAATATATGTCGGCCTAGGCCTATCTCCTGGACCTATATCAACCTCTTCAAGCTCGTCAGCCGACATAAAACCTTGCCCGAGTTTGTCATCGAGATCTCCAATGTTTCCTTGGTGTATATGCTCGAGCCGTCCACGACGCCCTGAAAGTAATATTTGTGGCTCTTCGTCTCCGATTGGCTGTATATCGAATCGACACCTTCGAAAATCGGCCTCCCAAACTTTGCCACATAGGCAATCGATGTCGTCGATTTCCCATAAGGTCAAATCGGCATTGGCGACATTTACTGACCTATCGGCTGGTGCGATTTCAATCATGTCGCCTTGCCACTGGTTTAAACTATGATGCATTGTCGAAGGGATGCAGAAGTTGGCGTGGATCCAGTCCCTTCCTAGCAGCATGATGTATGACCCCTTCCCGTCGATGACAAAGAAAGTAGTGGGCACGGTTTTGCTGCCGACGGTCAGCTTGACGTTAAGGACGCCCTTGGCTTCCGATGGGTTCCCGCCAAAATCCTTGAGCACCATATTTGTTTTTATCGGGTCATTGGCTCCTTTGCCTAGCTTCCCGAAGGTAGCATAGGGCATTAAATTGACGGCAGCTCCTCCATCGACCAAACATTTTAGACATCGGCTTTCCATTGACGAATCCTTTAACCACTACAAGAGATGTTAGGGTTTATGTCATTTTATTTTTGTCATAATATTGCAATTTATGTCATAGATTAACGTATATGACGACTTGATGAGGAAAAAGCCTGCGTCAAAAACCATGCGCCTTAAACCATGATTTATGACGTTTCGATGTTGAAGTCATAAATGTATGACATTGGTTTAGATGTCATAAAATTTTATGACAATGAGTTCTATGTAAGAAAATTATAGTGAGCTTAGTGTGGTTGAATTTGACCCATCCATTTTAGTCCAAATTTATTAATTCCAGCCCAACCTAATTTTCTTAGGATGAGCCCACATGTGATATTTTGGGTCAGCCCAGTTCTTTTCAGTATTGTTTAGGCCCATACGAATTTTTTAGACCAGCACACTTTTTTCTATGCTATTTAGGGCCTACCCAATACTTATTTGGGCGCACCCAAATAGCTTTTAATTAGGAAAGGATAACAACACAATTTATAAACTAAAAAACAAAACATTCATATATGCATTCCAAATACAACAGATCTTGCATTTCAAATACAACCAATACACAAATCTTGCACTTCAAATAACATCCATTCCACCAAGCATTATATTCATAGTTAAGTCTCATTATAGAACCAACAAGTGACCATAAATAAGTTCACAACCAAAATACCATGACAACAAGTTCACATGACCAAAATATTATAGGATCGACAACACATAAGCTTATCTTCTCAGTTCTCACATAAGATAACCAATCCAAGTTCACATGACCAAAAATACCCCACTAGTCAGGAATACAATTGATTAATAACACCTATGTTTAATATCAGCAACTGTTGCAGTGTCCAATGCTGAATGAAACTAAGCACTAACAACTGCAAAATGAGTTTTGTAATGAAATTTCTGTAGAAATGGTACAGGACAAAATACAAGTTCTGAAATTTGATAAAATTGAACAGTTCAAAGCATGGGCAACCCTGTAATGGAAATATGTTAATCACCAGCTGGAAATAGTCAGCAACCTCTAGAACTTTAATAACCCTGCAAGATCCACTAGGGTAAACTGCCGATGCATCTCCCTTTAAGCACATCACTATCAAACACCCCTTTTGAGAAAGGAGCTACTGAATCACTAATTGTTGCTTGCTGCAAGAGATGAAATAGTTTAGAGAAGCTCCTTGACAAATGAAAAATGATCGAGCTCTGCCAAAGCTGCAAATGGCTCAGCTATGCATGTGATGTGAAGTTGTCCTATCTAACTTTGCAGTCACATTCTGAATGTTTTGCATAAAGACTGACGAAAAGCAGCCAAGCAGGACTACATTCTTTGTATCTGCCACATGGATTGACCTGATGACACAACCCTTGAGGACTTGAGGTATAGTTTCAAAGAAAGTAATGAACAAAATGATTCTGACCTGGAGCATAAAAGATCGAGAACAGGTTCTTTTCTTCAAGAACCAGTGGACCAACCTGAAACGTTCTTTCTGGTCTGAATTATGAAAAAATGAAGACCTATCTGTTGGCAACTTTTTTGGCAAGAACACAATCATGATTGGGACAGCTAAACGCCTTGCGGTGAAATTGGAGTCGCCAACCACCTTGATCTAGCAATAACTAAAACAAGACGGGTTTTGTAGATTAAACCGGCTATTGGAACCGATTTAAGTAGAACGATAGATAAACACTCATCTCGTGGGTGAACGGAAGGTTTTCGGACAAACCTACAAAGAGATGTTGCACTCTCGCGCGGCGGCGGACGGTTTGCTGTGCAAACCGACAAAGATGGACTAAACTAGGGTAAAATAGAAAACATGGCTAAGAGATAGAAGAATATAGGAAAAAACGATTCAAGTAGATTTGTGTATTGTGTATGATTGCTTCTTACAATTGAACCGGCCTTGTCCCTTAAATAGGGGTTGGTCTTGCCTTCTACAAGTCCTCCTCCACGTCCAATTCGGGATAGATACCTTAGGAAACCCGAGATATGCCTTTTGAAACAAGAAAACCCAAGCACCGATGAAACCTACTTGGAATCGGACTCGCCGGCCGATCGGCCATATGCCGGTGCGGTCCGGCCCATAGGGGTCTTGGCCCCGCCGGCCCATACATGGCGATCGACCGGCCCTGCGGAGGAAACCGGCAAACTTCCCAAATCTTAGCAATTTTCCCCATTTTAACTCTAGGTGCCAAATTTGGGTGTAAACACATACCCCCTACCTTTTATGTTGAACATCGTGAAAGCATAGAACATGTTGCCTTAGGACGATAACCAACATTAGCGGCCATAGTACCTCCTAAGCATTTTGCCAAACACTCGGGAAGTATCTCTTCAAGTATCTTGCTTTCACCCTTTTATTGTAAGCCTTATCCACCCTCTTCTTCTCTTTCTTCTAAAGCCTTCAAACACTTGTTGATCACTTCATCAAGATCTTGTAGTCTTCAATCGACAAATCATCTCGCTCTATATATCGAAGAGAGCCAAGATTCACCTCTACCGGCAAAACGGCTTCTTGTGCATAGACCTACTCAAAAGGAGTAACCTTGGTAGCACTATGTTTAGATATCCTTGCCTTAGCATTCAACAAACGGCGGCCCAAAGATATGATGTCGTATCCATCGTCGTTCATCTTCCTTGATTTCTCAATGATCATATTAATGTCTTGCCCCCCGAATAAAATCGGCTTTCTTGATCGCACGATTTCGAAGGCAAGATAAATACCGTAGTAGCATCCATAGCAATATGTGTAGGAGACTTACCTCCAACGACCGATAATTCTTATCTCATCGAATTTGATTTATCACTATTCTAGGAAATCACCGGTCTCTTAAGTTTTTCTCCCTTAGGTCTCCACACTTGCTTGTATATCGTTCGAGGCTTCAAATTATCACATGTTTTGTTCTCCACATCTTCGGCCTTTTCTTTTTGATCTATGGCACAAAGACGTTGTAGCCTCCTCTTTTGAGAGCGAGATAAGCCGGAAGGCATCCATTTCGGCTTTGGTTGTTTTCTAGGAGCCAAGCAATGATTTTTGACATTTATGGTCGAAGTAGAAGCTCCTGTGTTGCCCTCAATTTTCTTATTCATCTCAAATACCCCCAGGTTAGACCGGCCTCTAGGCCCGGTCAGACCGGCCTGATGGCGCGGTCAGACCGGTCGTAGGCTAGTGGTTAGACCGCTCAACTGCCCCGGTCAGACCACCATTGTTGGCAGTCATGATGTTAGCTTCGGTCTTCTCTGCTTGTAGCCCCTTTATCACATCTCTGGTAGGTACTTGAACATCTTGAGACTCCTCGTTAATAGTACTAACCTCCGGAGCTTTGACTTCTTTTCTCACCCACACCTTCTTCATCTTGTTTGCCTTTGATCTATCGGTCCGATTCTTTTGTGAGAAACGGTCTTGTCTTGAGTTGTATGAATGTCTTGGTACTGACCTAGGTGATTCTTTCCATTCTTGATGAGACGGCATAGGTGGTTGAGGCATCCATGGCATAGAATATATAAAAGGATAATCGTATAGTGATATTGGATATGAATATCATGGCATCACAACCGGAAGTTTGTATGGAGTTGATGTTGTTGATGGTTCCGATTGCTTTGGCGTTTGACCAAATCTCTTTCTAGAAAGTGATCTTGGTCCTTTTGCATCACTAGTACGATTACCAAGCCGTTGACTAGCTAATCCCTTCTTGTATTTAGCCATAAGCATCTCAAAGGTGAGCTTCGGCTTTTTAGTCTATATAAAGCTAGATGACTCATCCTTTGTAACTTTACGATCTTCGGCCTTAGCATTATTGATCCTAATTATCCTGGGCCGAGGATCCCTAATAATAACACTTTTCTCTTTTGTAGATTCGGCTTGGCTAGACCGAATCAACACTTTCTTGTCGTCAAAATCAATAGAAACAGTAGAAAGAGAATCATGAATAATTCTGGTCTTAGCAATAGATGTAACCAAAATATTATCACAATTGACCGATGAATTATCAATTGGTCTTTGCTCCATTAAGCTTGCATCTTTAAAATAATCATGAAACTCATGCTCTATTTGTGACCATGTAGAAATTAAATTAGGAGCAAGTAAACTAAACCATGTAGATGCATAATTCGACAAAGAAAGAGGGAATAATTTTAACTTAAGCAAATCATCATTACCGGCCTTACCACATTGATCAATAAATTGGCCGATATGCTCCTTTGTTGTCCTAGCATTCTCACCTGTGAGTTTTGTGAAGTTGGGCACTTCAAATCCTTGTGGATATGGAACCGAATCTATATGTTCAGGATATGGCCCTTCACATGTATACAATGTTGCTTTAAACTCTATTCCATCACCATCCTGCAAGACACTGCCACTATCCTTTTCAACATTCACATGACCGATCTTTGACTCGGTCTTAGGTGATAATACTATCTCACTGTCGCCTGTGATACAATCCGAACAGTCATTTAGTTCGGCTATATTTTCAATGATGCTATTTTCTAAGCTAGCAAAACAATCCGAACCAATACTTGATTCAGTTATACATGCATCGTTATCCAAACTAGTGACACAATCCAAACCATCACTTGGTTCGGTTATGCATGTTATTCCATCATCGATCAAAATAGAAACACAATCCGAACCAACGCTTGGTTCAGCTATATTGGATATTATATTATCATCCAAACTAGCATTTAAGCTATTATCATCCACTCGGCTTTCCTGAACCAGAGCTTCATGCAACACATGATCAATATCAAGAAAAATTTTGCCATTCAATCTCTCTTTAATAGAATCAATCAATCCATCATATGCAATGTTAGCCAAATTTTTCTGAGTTACGTTCAAATTAAAACATTGGTTTCTAGCATCCCTAAACCTTTTGATATAATCAATGACAAACTCATCATGTTTTTGCCTAACTGATGTTAAATCAGACAACTTAAGCTCGATTTCACAGATATAAAAGTAATCATGAAATTGTTGCTCTGATTGAGCCCAAGTACAAATAGAATTTGCCGGTAAATAAGTAAACCATGTAAAAGCAGTACCAAACAAAGACAAAGAAAACAAACGCAATTTGAGAACATCATTAGTACTAGTTCACCACATTGTGCAAGAAATTGGCCTATGTGTTCCCATGTATCCCTATCATCCTCACCACTAAATTTAGTGAACTCAGGAACTTTATAACCCCGAGGATATGGGATATTATCAAAATATTTAGGATACGGCTTTTGGTAAATCTCAGCACGATTCCTTGGCTCAATTCCAAATGATTCTCCAATGATGTTCCTCAATTGCTCTTCCATATTCTCAGGCCTTGGTTGTGGATTTGGCGGCCTAGGAATAGATGGTTGTTGCGGCACAATATGATTATACTCGCCATAATGCGTGTTTTGTGCCAATCCATTTTATTTGATGATTTTGCACTGGCTCATAGCAACTGTTGGCACAAATAGTATGAGTATATGGGATAACATGACTAACAGTATCAATAGGTGATGAATAATAATTAAAATCAGTACCGCCAGTCGCGGTATGGAAACCTGACGAAATTTCCAAGGAACCGGTCTGACTGGATATAGATAGCCCGGTGTGACCGGCCAAGCACTCGGTCCGACCGGCCAAGCACCCCCCGACCGGTGGTCGGTGGTGCGGTCGACCGGCTGCAGGAGGCACGATCTCGGCCGATATAGGGCACGGTCCGACCGGCTATGGTAGGCACGGTCTGACCGGCCCATGACCCGGTCTGACCGGTGGTCAGCGGTGCGGTCAGACCGGCCACAGGAGGCACGATCTAGCCGAAATAGGGCACGGTCTGACCAGCTATGGTAGTCATGGTCTGACCGGCATAGAGTGCGGTCCGACCAACGTCATGCATGGTCTGGCCGTTGGCTAAATCTTTTGTATAACCGATTTCTAGGAAGTCAGCTGTGTAAATGTCCGTGGATGTTTCTATAGCATTATAGGTATGTTGTATAGATGCAAAACTAGAAGTAGCATTATACTGTTGATAACTGGCTATTTTAGAGCCAACTTTATCAATAGCCTTATCAAAATTAGTTCTGAAAGAATTTTCTATCATATCATAATTTTTATCAATATAACCGCTCAAAGATGCATCTACACATTGATCAATATGTCTCCGAATAGCAATAGATGGATCGAGTTGATTGGAGGTTACCTCGAATTTAGGAAGAGGTCCAGGCTTGAGAACTGCTCCTTGATGGGCCCTGATTAACGATCTTACCAACGTCTCCTTCAATGTGATTTCGTTGACCTCGTTCCCGCTCGTCATGCTTGATAAAGAAATTCCTCGATAAATTTCGGCCATATAGCTCATAGCCAAAAATTGACCGAATAAATTAATATATGGTCTTGATATGTTACTATGGTTATGTAGCAAAAGAAATTGGAGAAATCAAAGTTCCACAAAAATAGCCGATACAGTAGTAATCGGCTGTGTTGTTTTTCCTTTTTCTTTTCTATGTGAACAGTAGATCGGCTTGGGTAGCCTGATCTTTTTTAAAGACGTGTACAGTAGTTGATTGACAAACACCAGTACTGCTGCTGCCCGTACCTGGCTTGATCTAGAGAAAATTGATATGTGATAATAACTTTTTAGAACACGTATGGACAGCAAACTAAATAAGATTGGTTACACAGCAAGTTGCTGCCGGCCTCTTGCCGCTGTCTCCAATGCAGTAGCGACAGCAATGACGGCCGGCTGAGGTGTGGATGGAGACCGAATAGCAACGCCCGACAGAACTGTACAGATTAATTCTTTGATTGGCTTGGAAGGAAAGCGATGATTTTCTGGTTAGTTTCCTTAATCACCGCATGCAGCAAAGAAACGTATCTATATATAGCGGCCCGTATTGCTGCTTGCCTTGATATAGGTGAACCCAAAAATACTATGCATGCACCGTGTAGATGAAGAATTGGAGAACGTAACTGAACAGGACACATACCAATGTGGCCAGCAGTAGTAGATTGATTCTCCTGTTAATTAGACCACGATCCGTCGAATAAATTAATTCGGCAAGATGCGCAATTGATTTTGGCCAAATTGGATATACCGAAATTCGTCCCAGTGAAGTCGCAAAAAATCGTGTTGGCAACTTTTTTGGCAAGAAGACAATCACGATCGGGACACCTAAACGCCTTATGGTGAAATTGGAGTCGCCAACCACCTTGATCTAGAAAGAACTAAAACAAGACAGGTTTTGTAGATTAAACCGGCTATTGGAACCGATTTAGGTAGAACGATAGATAAACACCCGTCTCGTGGGCAAACAGAACGTTTCAGGACAAACCTACAAAGAGATGCCGCATTCTCGCAACAGCGACGGACGGTTTACGGCGCAAACCGACAAAGATGGACTAAACTAGGGTAAAATAGAAAACATGGCTAAAAGATAGAAGAATATAGGAAAAACAATTCAAGTAGATTTGTGTATTGTGTATGATTGCTTCTTACAATTGAACCGGCCTTGTCCCTTAAATAGGGGTTGGTCTTGCCTTCTACAAGTCATCCTCCACGTCTAATTCGGGATATACACCTTAGGAAACCTGAGATATGCCTTTTGAAATAAGAAAACCCGAGCACCGACGAAACCTACTTGGAATCGGACTCTGCCGGTCAGACCGGCCACATGTCGCCAGTCTGACCGGCCCATACATGGCAGTCAGACCGGCCCTCTGGAGGAAATCGGCAAACTTCCTAAATCTTGGCAATTTTCCCTATTTTAACTTTAGGTGCCAAATTTGGGTGTAAACACTATCATATGCTAGTCATTGTCGATGATCTAAAAGTACTATCATAAGAAATTCTCTTTATCTAATAGGAGTAGATTATAACAGAAGCAAATAAATAACTGTCATAGAACTATCTTGACTTGCCAAAATGTTGCTCCTATTTGTTGCTGCAGATAAAGACCTTGTTTTCCCAAGAACTTTCATGGTAACTGAAATGATTGATTCTATAGTTAAATTCTTTGTGTGGCCAGAAATTGAGATGAGTTTTTGAGCAGCAGAGTTGCTGCAACGCCGCAATTTGCCCTGTTCCAATGAGGAAGGAACAGTGGATCACTTTTGTCAGTTGCAATCAGGGACAACATCTTTGGAGCTAAACTTTTCAAAAAAAATTTCCCACCTGTGCAACTGTTGTTAAACTTATATCTAATGAAATGATATTCAAAGTTTTTTGTGTGTTCCCTAAATAAGAAAAAAAACAATAGTTCTCAAAGAAAAAAGGTGATGTGGCTGCCAAGAATCACAACTAATGGTGACAAATATATAGGCATAGTAAATTACTTCAAGACTATTTGTAGGCTAAGGTGAACAACACATGTGGTTTGTGTTAAGGCTAGGCATATTTTGTAGAAGTATATTTGCACACTGCACATTGTGTGGATGATTCATGGGACACAATGACATGAAAAAAGCATTTACTTCCGTTGTGCATGGACATATTATGTTTGAAATGGAGCAGTCAACACAATATTATGCTTGTCTTGGAAACTAAAACCTTGAAGCAAAGGCTGGAAATCAACTTACCTTGATGTATTTGTTCTTCTTCTTCCTTAGCCTCATAGTTGAGATCAAAAGGATGTAGGTTGATATTTGTTCTCTGGCGCCATCCCAACCACCGGAGACCACAATCGCTGCCCCGTCCGCCTACTGCTGCCAGCCCGACCGGACTTCTGCCGCCTACTGCAGCTTGCTGCCGCCGGCCGCCGCCCCAACCGGACTGCCACCGACCCGTCCGCCTGCTACAGCTTGCTGCCGCCGGACGTCGCCCCAACCGGACTACCACCGACCCGCCCACCAGATGCCACCGCGGCGCAGCCCCGCATGCCTACTACCGCCCAACACCCCGCTGGACTCGACGGGAGCGCCGCCCCACCGGACGTGACGCGAGAGCCACCCCTCGTCCTGCTGCCATCGGCGTGCCGACCAAGCTGCCTGCTGCTGCCGCCCCGCAAGCCAGCTAGGGATGGATGCGGTGCTCGGGGCGGGGCTAGGGCTGGATGCCACCACGCTACGGACGGGGTGCTGGGGCCAAGGCGAGCAGGGGCAAGTCGGGATCGGCCGAGCAGCCGAGAAGGTCGTCACGGTGGAGAGGATGGGGGCGGGACGGCCGGATCATCGGCAAGGTCGTCGCAGTGGAAAGGAAGGAGAATGGGGAAAATGTGATGCTATGAGATTTAAGACGAGGGTGAAAAGCTAGGGTTTGCTCCTGTTTTATATCAAAACCTAATGGATTGTAGTTGTTGATGTAAATCCAACGGCTCACGTGTGCTACGGTTGAAGATTGGGCTGAATTGGGCCTAAAAATAGTAAAAAACAGCCGAGTGTGAGAGTTTTTTTACCGATTTTTCATTAACATTTTCAGTTTACAAATAAATAGGTATAGATGTAAATAATCTTAAAAACATATGTTCACATAATTTTTATAATGGATTAGACTGCCTCTATGTTGTTTCACAGAAGTTTCAAATTTTTTTAAGTCATCTATTATTTTCTATCAATTAAATGAATTTGTGCGTGCTTTTGAAAATTAATTCCGAAATGAACTATATGTACCCCCAATAAAATTTGAAATATCAACAAAAAAATATATGTGTGCTCCAATCCTGTGATACTCTCATCTAACTCAACTCAACTCCTGTGATACTCTCATCTAACTCAACTCAAACTTTGAAGTTTGTATAACATATAATGTTTTTGAACTCGTATGCACATCAAATTTGGACATAACCTTAACATAACCTTAATATTACAACATATGAAGTTATATTCCCACTTGTTTTATAGAAAACATATGCTTTCTATTTTCTAAGTAATTGCATAATAGACCCTTGTGAATGAACCTATAGAAATAGAAATATTTTGTTATGTATCCCCATAAATTTTTAAAATGGATTAGACTAAGTATATGTTGTTTCATAGCATTTTCAATTTTTTTAAGTCATCTACGTTTTCTAACAATTAAATGAATTTCTACACATTTATCAAAAATAATTTTGAATTGAACTATATCTACATCGATCAAGATTTTAAAAAATAGAAAACAATATATTTAGGTTTATATGTTCATTTATAACCCATATCTTAGAGTTAGATGAAAAATTCAATTATATGCTATGGATAATTGAAGCTTTCATCTCTAAATTGCAATAGAATAATTGTAACAATATCTAAATTTGGTTCAAAAATTGTACAAACCGGCATGGTAACATATTTTGGATCTATAAACTAGTCATAAAAATTTCAAATAATTTAGATAAATGAAACTTGATGTACCCCCAATTTTAAGTATTGTTACCAACTAGTTTAAAGGAGATAATATTGTCTAAAATATATCATCTTTTTATGAAGGAAAAATATGTTTTGTTTTATTTTAAATTATATTGACATTGTCATGTTATATTATTATTTATTTAAATTAAAGTACTGTTAGGAACCACTTTAAGGGAGATAATATGATCTAAAATATGTTATTTAATTTTAAGTATTGTTAACAACTAATTTAAAGGAGATTATAATTTTTTTATTATACTTATTAAATTATATTAGTATTATATTTATTAATGTAGAATATATTATATTTAAAATAACAAACATGTTTCAATCTCAACAGTGTAAGTGAAGTTATATAAGATACGCGCAGTGGAGAGGAAGGAGAATGGGGAAAATGTGATGCTATGAGATTTGAGAGGAGGGTGAAAAGCTAGGATTTGCTCCTGTTTTATATCAAATCTAAAGGATTGTAGTTGTTGATGTAAATCCAACTGCTCAGTGTTCTACGGTTGAAGATTGGGCTGAATTGGGCCTAAAAATAGTGAAAAACAGCCTAGTGTGAGAGTTTTTTACCGATTTTTCATTAACATTTTCATTTTACAAATAAATAGGTATAGATGTAAATAATCTTAAAAACATATGTTCACATAATTTTTATAATGGATTAGACTGCCTCTATGTTGTTTCAGAGAAGTTTCAAATTTTTTTAAGTCATCTATTATTTTCTATCAATTAAATGAATTTGTGCGTGCTTTTGAAAATTAATTCCGAATTGAACTATATGTACCCCCAATAAAATTTGAAAAATCAACAAAAAAATACATATGTGCTCCTATCTTTCATTCTATCCCATATACAAGAATTTTATGGAGAATTCAATTGGTTGCTATGGATAATTAAAAATTACATCTCTAAATTGGATAAATTAAATATCTAAATTTTGTCCAAAAATTCTATAAATTGACATGATATCTTAGTTTTAGTCCATGACACTCCCATAAAAAATTCAATCAGTTTTGATCAAGTGAGACTATATGATGTTCACAAATTGTACCACTCCTGTGATACTCTCATCTAACTCAACTCAAACTTTAAAGTTTGTATAACATATAATGTTTCTGAACTCGTATGCATATCAAATTTGGACATAACCTTAACATAACCTTAATATTACAACATATGAAGTTATATTCCCACTTGTTTTATAGAAAAGATATGCTTTCTATTTTGTAAGTAATTGCATAATAGACCCTTGTGAATGAACCTATAGAAATAGAAATATTTCGTTTTGTATCCCCATAAATTTTTATTAAAATGGATTAGACTATGTATATGTTATTTCATAGAATTTTCAATTTTTTTAAGTCATCTACGTTTTCTAACAATTAAATGAATTTCTACACGTTTATCAAAAATAATTTTGAATTGAACTATATCTACATCGATCAAGATTTTAAAAAATAGCAAAAAATATATTTAGGTTTATATGTTCATTTATAACCCATATCTCAGAGTTAGATGAAAAATTCATTTATATGCTATGGATAATTGAACCTTTCATCTCTAAATTGCAATAGAATAATTGTAACAATATCTAAATTTGGTTCAAAAATTCTACAAACCGGCATGGAAACATATTTTGGATCTATAAACTTGTCATAAAAATTTCAAATAATTTAGATAAATGAAACTTTATGTACCCCCAATTTTAAGTATTGTTAACAACTAGTTTAAAGGAGATAATATTGTCTAAAATATATCATCTTTTTATGAAAGAAAAATATGTTTTGTTTTATTTTAAATTATATTGACATTGTCATGTTATATTATTATTTATTTAATTTAAAGTACTGTTAGGAACCACTTTAAGGAGATAATATGATCTAAAATATGTTATTTAATTTTAAGTATTGTTAACAACTAATTTAAAGGAGATTATAATTTTTTTATTATACTTATTAAATTATATTAGTATTATATTTATTAATGTAAAATATATTATCTTTAAAATAACAAACATGTATCAGTCTCAACAGTGTAAGTGAAGTTATATAAGATACGTGCAGCAATTCAAACAAATAACACTTAGCCCAGTTGTAAGGTGCAGCGTTTCTGACCGTGAGGTCACTCGTTCAACCCTCTCCCACGCGATTTTCCGATTTAATTCTGTGTTGGGCAGCCTGTCTCCCTAATTTATTCTAGAAGGTAAGTTTCATAATTTTTTGGTTGCTTGTCCATCCGAGGTCGTTAAAAAAATCAAATTTTAAACTTTTGAAAATTCAAACGTAGTTTTCCATGACAAAAGGATTTGAAATAAAAAATAAAAAATTGTCAACTATAAAGTTGTATAACTTTTCGGGATCTACTACTTTTATTTTGGTTAAAAAAAATCAAATTTTAAATTTTTGAGAATTCAAACGTAGTATTCCTTGACAAGAGGATTTCAAATAAAAAATCAAAAATGTGTCAACTACAAAGTTGTATAACTTTTTAGGATCTACAACTTTCATTTTGGTTGTTTCTCCATGTGAGGTTGTTCGAAAAAACCAAATTTAAAATTTTAAATATTCAAACATAGTTTTCCTTGGCAAGATGAATTCAAATAAAAAAGTTGTCAACTACAATGTTCTATAACCTTCCAATATCTATACATTTTATTTGGGTCATTTGTTAAATACCAGAGTAAAAGAAGAACATAGGAGCCACTTGAAGACAATAATATTTTAAAAATTAGAAGTTAGGACACACACATTCTTGTTATATAAAATACTTTTTGACATACTATACTTTTCATGCATTATGATGACTGCAATTGATGGTTATGACATGAAAAAATGTCATAATATGGAATTTGACTAACTTTAAGATGTTTTTTGTAACGTTTATTTAGTTATATCACTAAGTTGAAATGTTTTAAAAGAAAACGTCATAAACAAGTCGATTTAGTGACCTTTTGATCAAATGTCATGCCATAAACGTCATAAACCAACACATTTCTTGTAGTGAATGTATAGTGGCTTAAGGTGCCAATGCCCAGTCCCCTCTGGTTTTTCGAATATTGCTTGCTCCGGGGATAGCACAAGCGTAGCCGATGACTCTTCTATGACGTGTGCATCGGCTTGGGCCGCTACGAATTCGGCTGGTAGTACAAAAACCATATTAACCGACGTGGCGGCTACGACCTTTCCCTTTGCCTTTCTTTTCACTTGGACGGCTGGGTCTTCATCGGCTGCAACAACGTTGTCCTCTATGTGCCATTGCTTTCTTGGACGATTTTGTTTCTTCTTTTTTAGCTAATAGTCGATTTCGGCTTGGACCTCTTTCAGCCGACCCTCGCTCTTTAGCCGTTGTACCTTCCTCGTTTGTGGTTTTCGTAAAAACGGCAGAAGGACACAATTGAGGGTTGGCAGCTTGCTCTTCGTCATCCTCTAAGTCCTCCTGAAAGAAATCTTGATGGATGGGGCCCAGCCTTTGATGAACAGGAATTTTCCTTTGGTTGAGCCGGACCACCTGGGTATAAATCGGCTGGAGCTCTCAGCTGGTTGATCCTCATATCCACTGCATGCTGGGTAGTCTTGGATTGATGGGAGCCTCATCCCCTGATCCCAGCAAAACGTGAAGAAGTTGCAGCTCCAATGGGGATCAAAGCCATCACGCTGCCGATGTTGAGTCTCTTCCTGCCGATCACACCTTCTTGGATGTACTTTGTAAGCCCTGCCTGTCTCCTTCTCTTCATGTATATTCATGAATTTGACTAGGCTATCCATTTTTTTGGGGACGATAATCAGCCGATCGGCGACTGGCACAAGCCATGTTAACAGGAAAAGGGTTCCCCATCAACTTTCATCGGCTTCTTAGGATCCTCGAATTTGATTTTCCTGGCCCCTATAGCCGATTGTATCTGCTGGCAAAACACTTTGCAATCGTTGGTGCTATGGGAGCCAGTGTTGTGCCATTTGTAGTATTTCCTCTTCTTCAACTCTTCGGCCGATGGGATGACATGATTGGCCGAAAGTTGGATTTGCTTCTCCCAAAGTAGCAGGTCAAAAATCTTGTCGGCTTTTGTAATGTCAAAGTCGTATTTCTCCTCTTTAGCCGAATTTTTGACCCATTGACAGGTGATGGTCTTTTTGCTCTTGGCCTACTCGCTGCTGCCACCTCGGCGTTCTTGTCGCTCAAATCGACTCGAGGCATAGGCGATGTGGCTGATTTTCTTGAAAACCTTCTTGGCCTCCTGGAATCGTTGTTCGTGCGCCGTAATCTTCTGACACAAGTGGGCTAAGCTCTCAAAATCCTGGGCCAAAAACCTCCCCCTGATGGGTGCCAGAAGACCCTGGAAGGCTAAATCGGCCAGTTGTGAATCGGACAACACCAGGCTATAGCATTGGTTCCTCATATCTCTAAATCTTTGGATGTAGTCTTGAACTGATTCATCGTGTTTCTGCCTAATGCCTATGAGATCCGACAACTTCATCTCGTGGGTGCCGGAGTAGAAGTAGCGATGAAATTGCTTCTCAGGATCGTCCCAGCTTTGTACTAAGTTGTAAGGAAGAGAAGAGAACCACGTGAAAGCCGATCCTGATAGCAAGAGTGGAAATAACCTCACTCTAAGCGCGTCCGGAGCCGATGCCTCTCCACATTGGGCCAAAAATCGGCTGATGTGTTCATATGTTGAAACGTTGTCTTGCCCAGAGAATTTTGAAAAATCTGTCACGTTGTACCGGTTCGGCAGAGGAACCTTCTCAAAGTAATCTGGATAGGGGTACCGGTACATGTTGCTAGAATCCTTTGGTTTGAGGCCGAACTGATCTCGCATTATGTCGGCTATCGATCGGCCCAAGGCTTGTTTTTTTGTTGTGCCTCTTGAGCTTGTTGGTGCTGTATCGGCTCGTATGGATCATACCGAAATGGAGTTTGCTGATACTGCATCTGGGGCGAATGAGGCTGATAATATTGGCCGAAGTTGCCCCCTGGATATTGGTGTGGGAACTGAGGCATGGCAGGAGGCGGCTGAGGCATCACTGGAGGTTGTTGTTCAGAGGGAAGCTGCGCACCAACCGGGTTTTGAGGGAAACCCGGTGTATGGTTGCCAATCGACGCTTTATTGGTGAGGGGCTGCCAATTGGCGTTGAACATGGCCTCCACTTGCTCCTGGGACACCGTTGGGATTTTGTGGCCTGAATACTGAGGTTGCTGCCTGATCAAAACCTTGGGTGGCAGCCTTGTAGCCGATGAGTGGACATTCGGCTAGATGGGGACCGATCCTGGGGCAATCGACTGTCTCGGAGGAGGAATCGGTAGTCTTTGTGTTGACAGGGTCCTGTAACCAGGGAATCGGCCATCAGGGAGGAAAACTGGGCCCCTTGGTAGCTGCTCGGCTATTCTGGAGTCCACTACTATGCTGATCATGTTATTCAAAGTGTTGACCAGTATCCCGGACTAGTTGATAAGAGCATGGTGGACCGCCAAGTCGATTCTGTCTTGCAGTGTGTGGAGCTCTAAGCTTTCTTCTTCCTGTTTGGTCTTCTCCATCTTTTGTTTCCCTTTGTCCTTCCTGGGGCTTGGCTCGGGCTCTTCTTCTAATGGAAACTTTATCTTGTATCTTTGGACGAGAGTACTCGACCGAGTCTGGACAAAGGAGTGTAGATATTGATTCTACAACTTCTTCTGATGTTGCATCTTCATCATCTCCAAGTGCTCTTGCTTTGATTAATGCCATGTCCGATGAACAACTCGAGCAATTCGAGGAGGAGGATTTGGCTCTTGCCGCTAACAAACTTTCTCGAGCTATGAACAAAGTCAGGTTCAGGAAAAGAGGAGGACCAGCTCGGTGCTTTGAATGCGGCGCCTTGGACCACATCCGCTCCAACTGCCCCAAGCTTGGGAGAAGCAAGAAGGAGGACAACAGCGGGGAGAAGGCGAAGGACGACAAGCCCAAGGGAAGGCGGTCGAAGGAGATTTAATGCTTGAGATTTCAAAAATTAGAGATTCACATGATTTGGTTTTCCCTCGGGAAGGCCGGTCAGACCGCAGTTGGTCCACCGGTCAGACCGGCCGTGGCACCCGGTCAAAAATTGACACTTGCCGTCGCCGACGACGGCGCCGGTCGACGGGCGTACCCGCAGGTCGATCGGCCCCGAAGGAATTTTTCTGAAAATTCCAATACTATTTTTACTCGTGGATATGTGCCTATTGGATCTATTGGTCGTGTGTCTCAGTAATGGATTCCAAAATTTCTTTTGACTAACCCTAGTACTGAGGCTTCGACATCTTTTGTTGTGTAGGCTTTTGTGGCGAGGAAGGAGAACGTGTGGATCGTGGACTCCGGTTGTTTGCGGCACATGACCGGAGATAAAAATTGGTTCTCCTCCGTCAAGATGGCATCCAAGACGGAATCGATAATCTTTGGGGATGCTTCAACAAGTGCCGTTCTTGCTACCAGATCTGTCAAGGTAAGTGACAAATTTGAATTAAAAGAGGTAGCTTTGGTCAAGGATTTAAAGTACAATTTACTTTCAGTTTCACAAATTGTTGATGAAAACTTTGAAGTTCATTTCAAGAAAACTGGAAGTAAAATATTTGATTCTTGTGGTGATTCTGTTTTGAACATTTCTCACTTTGGGAGAGTTTTTAAAGCTGATTTTGAAAAACCTGTTTCTCCTGTTGTAACATGCTTAGTTGCGAAATTCAACAAAAACTTGATGTTTTGTCATCGCAGACTTGGGCATGTTGGCTTTGATCATTTAGCTCGTTTAAGTGGTTTGGATCTTGTTTGTGGTTTGCCTAAACTCAAAAGGGATTGTGATTTGGTTTGTGCACCATGTCGTCGTGGTAAAATGGTTGCTTCTTCACACACACCGATTCTTTCTGTGATGACGGATGCACCGGGACAACTTTTACACATGGACACTGTTGGTCCAGCTAGAGTGCAATCTGTTGGAGGAAAATGGTATGTGTTGGTTATTGTTGACGATTTTTCTCGATATTCTTGGGTTTTCTTCATGGCAACCAAGGATGAGGCCTTTGGAGACTTTCGGAGTTTGGTTCTTCGTTTAAATTGTGAATTTCCCAATTCTTTGAAAACCATTAGAAGCGATAATGGTGGTGAATTTAAAAATGCTTCTTTTGAACAATTTTGCAATGAAAAAGGTTTTGCACATCAATTTTCTTCTCCTCGTGTTCCTCAACAAAATGGCGTTGTTGAAAGAAAAAATCGCTCTTTGGTTGAGATGGCTAGGACAATGCTAGATGAATATCACACTCCTAGAAAATTTTGGGCCGAAGCTATTAACACTGCTTGCTATGTTTCTAATCGTATTTTCTTGCGATCTAAACTTGGCAAAACTCCTTATGAGCTTTGTTTTGGTCGTCAGCCCAAAGTTTCACATTTGCGTGCTTTTGGTTGCATCTGCTTTGTTTTAAAATCTGGAAATTTGGACAAGTTTGAATCACGTTCAACTGATGGTTTATTTCTTGGATACCCCGCACATACTCGTGGCTATCGTGTACTTATTTTGGAGACTAACAAAATTGTCGAGACTTGTGAAGTCACTTTTGATGAGGCTAATCCCGATACTAGACCAGAATTTTCAGGTACATTGCCACAGGCTCAGGGGGAGGATGGTCGCATCTTCGAAGACGAAACTGATGACGAAGATGACGAAGTCGACCTACCCGGTCAGACCGGCCGAGTGCCGTCGGTCAGACCGGTGGAGGCTGCTCGGTCAGACCGACCAGAGGCCCGGTCAGACCAGCAGGGGCCGACAGCTTCGGATTCTGTCGATTCCAATCAAGAGGATTCGTTGGGGACTACGACCAGTGCTGAACCAGAACGTGAATCAACTTCTAAGATCACTGCACCTTTGCACATTCAGCGACGACATCCGCCGGTACAAATAATAGGTAATTTACATGAGCGGACGACGAGATCTAAGGTAACTGCACATGATTTTGTGAATTCTGCTTTTGTTGCTTCTTTTGAACCCAAAGATGTTACTCATGCGTTAACTGACGAATCGTGGATTAACGCCATGCATGAAGAACTTGAAAATTTTGAAAGAAAAAAAGTTTGGTCTTTAGTTGAACCTCCTTCTGGACATAACGTTATTGGAACCAAGTGGGTTTTCAAAAATAAACAAAATGAGGATGCTTTGATTGTTCGAAATAAGGCTAGACTTGTTGCTCAAGGTTTTACTCAGGTGGAGGGTTTGGATTTTGATGAAACTTTTGCTCCTGTTGCTAGGATTGAAGCAATTAGACTTTTGCTAGCTTTTGCTGCTTCCAAAGGTTTTAAATTGTATCAAATGGATGTTAAAAGTGTTTTTCTTAATGTTTTTTTACAGGAGGAAGTTTATGTTAAACAACCACCGGGTTTTGAAAATCCTGATTTTCCCAACCATGTTTTTAAATTGTTAAAAGCCTTGTATGGTTTGAAACAAGCACCTAGAGCATGGTATGATAGACTTAATAACTTTTTGCTTGAAAAAGGTTTTCAAATGGGAAAATTGACAAAACGCTTTTTGTTCTTAAGCATGGTGAAAATCAACTTTTTGTTCAGATTTATGTTGATGATATCATCTTTGGTTCTTCAACTCACTCTTTGGTTGTAGAATTTGCCAGACTATGCGCAGGGAATTTGAGATGAGCATGATGAGTGAACTGTCATACTTTTTGGGATTGCAAATTAAGCAAACATCTCAAGGTACGTTTGTTCATCAAACAAAATACACCAAGATCTTTTGCGCAGGTTTAAGATGGAGAGCTGCAAGCCAATATCTACATCTATTGGTTCTACTACTATTCTTGATCCCGATGAAGATGGTGAAGTCGTGGATCAAAAGGAGTATAGAAGCATGATTGAATCTTTGTTGTATCTAACTGCTTCTAGACCAGACATACAGTTTGCTGTGTGTTTGTGTGCACGCTTTCAAGCTTCTCCTCATGCTTCACATCGTCAAGCGGTCAAGCGCATTATGAGGTATTTGAATCATACACTTGAGTTCGAAATTTGGTATTCTACTTCATCTTCTATTTGCTTAAATGTATATTCCGATGCTGATTTTGCGGGTTGTAGAATTGATAGAAAAAGCACTAGTGGAACATGTCATTTTCTTGGAACTTCATTGATTGCATGGTCCTCTAGGAAACAATCTAGTGTAGCTCAATCCACTGCTGAATCTGAATATGTTGCTGCTGCTAGTTGTTGTTCTCAGATTCTTTGGCTTATTTCTACCTTGAAAGATTATGGTCTTGCTTTTGAAAAAGTGCCTCTTTATTGTGATAATACAAGTGCCATAAACATTGCTAAGAACCATGTTCAACACACACGCACCAAGCACATTGATATTCGCTTTCACTTCTTGCGGGATCATGTTGAGAAGAAGGATGTTGAATTGAAATTTTTGGACATAAAATTGCAACTTGCTGATATTTTCACAAAATCATTAGATTCTTCTCGTTTTGCTTTTCTTCGAGGGGAATTGGGAATCATTCATCCTTTTGGCATGTTTTGTGGTGGAGTTTTTGTGCTCTTTGTTTTATCAAGCTACATGATTAAACTACAGTGAGAAGAGAGTTTTATCCATACATATTGTTGTTCATGTGCATGCTAGCAATATTATGAAGATTTATTTTTCACTAGCATAGCTTATATGTATTCTAGTATTTTTATGTGATCTATATTTTATATTTAAGTGAGATAATGCATGACACTTTAAAATCATACTTGAATTAAAGAAATATGCAATGTTGCTACTAGTGCTTGTGTTGGATTATAAATGTTTATATATATTATGTTAAATTATTATTCCTCAAATTACTTTAAAATTGCTCATTGTGTAAAGAGAATAAAATGTTATCTATGAGTCAAAAAATGAATACCGAATCCTTGGAAACAGTCTTGACGACAAGGACGTATTCGATGTGAGCAAAAATAATGGGTGTCGAATCCTTGGAAACAGTCTTGACGACATGGACGTACCCGAAATACTTGAGAGAAAAAATATGAGCAACAAATATGGCTCAAATCAATATGAAAAATGTTTCTCTTAAATTATATGTGCAAAAAGGTAAATTTGAGAAAGAATAAAAATTGCAATAGGTATATATATTTGGGTTTATTTTTCAACCTATGTGCTTGTAAAGATGTTGCATTATAAATTGGTTGAATTCATGAATTTTCATTGCGTTGTTGATCTTACTTATAAAATATTTGATTCATGATTATACTCTAGTACATATTTGCTATATAATTGATAAGTTCATCTTCTTATTATTGCAACACATGACATGACTTGCTTTATGTATGGTGCTAAGCTCTTGAATATTCATAACCATAATTCTTATGCTTGATGAAAACATTGTCAAAAGGGGGAGAACAAATGTTGTTTTTGATTAAATATCACATGGGGGAGAATAGGCAACAGGCAACAAGATTTGTTTGCAAGTTTTTTTTTGGTCAAGGGATTTTTTTCTTTTCAAAAGGGGGAGAAATTTTCTTTGATTTTTTAGCACTCAAATGCTTTTTATCATTTTTGTTTTTAATTTTTCAAACACCAAAACAACACTTTTTATTTTGTTTGTCAATGTTTTCATCAAGGGGAAGATTGTAAAATCAAAGTGTGTTTGATTCTTCATTTGATGATGAACAATTGGCATCCGGGATTATTACTTTGTATGTTTTGTCATTTGGAGATTTATTGACAAAGTGGTTTTGGTTTTCGGACAATGAACAGTGTTCTCCACAGCCGGTCTGACCGGGCTTGTACTGCCGGTCTGACCGGAGGTGTTCGTGCGGTCAGGCCAGGCGAGTAGCTGCGTCGGGCCGTCGAGCGGTCCGACGGTTGCCGATTTTGATTCGGTTTTGGTTTTGGTTTGTTTCCTTGCATATACATGGGAGTTTCGTGTTCCTATGCACGTGTATGTTCATTTATGCTAACAATGAGTCAAGTTGGGATAGCTTGTGCTTGGATATGGTATTTTTTGTTTAATTGTGTGCAGGTAATCTTTACGCCTCAGGAAAGTGTTGCCGGTGATCGAGTTGGAGTCTACTTGGTGATAAGGTGACGTCCAAGATGGAGATCATGCGGGATGCTGAAGGGTAGAGATTGATGCACATGATTGGTGAAGTTTCCATATGGCATACGATGGAGATATTGTGTGCGTATGGAAAGCGGAATTTTGGTTTTGGGAAGACCGAGATTGCTACGGTTGTTTTATGTAAAGTTCATTTCTTGTACGGGAAGGTTTCCTAGTGGGTTAGGACTTCTTGTACGAGTAGGATTCGTGGCTTTTGGCTACGCATCTTGTGTATAAATAGTGAGGGGAGGCGTGGCCTCTTGGTATCGCTTTGGATTCGAGTTTTAGAGAGTTTTTGAGTTAGGGTTTCAAGTTTAGCTTGAGATTTTCTGAGGAGTGCTTTGTTTGCACTTTGTAAACACGGAGAGATTCAGTAAAGATCCATCTTCTTGGAGAATTGTTTGTGTTTTCTTCTTCCTCGGTGCAGCGGTCTAAACGGCGGTTAGACCGTCTCAACTAACTGGTCAGACCGCACGCACAACTGCTGCCAGACTGGGCTTCATCGATGATCGGCTACAAAATAAGGAATCGGCTAAGTTTTGGCGATCGGCTGTACGGGCGGTCAGACCGGAGCAATACGGGCGATCAGACCGGCTACTCAGGGCGGTCAGACCGGCAGATCAACTGCGGTCGAACCGATCTATGTCATATCAGAGGTAAATTTTTATTTCCGCTAAAACTTGTTTTTTGGGTTACAACAACCATTCACCCCCCTCTGGTAGTCTTTACTTTGGGTATTCGATCCTACATGTACAGCTTTACCCACATGAAGTGAATCACTCTAGTTTATCCGGTACCCATCGGTACCACCATACTCTACACATTGAGTATAGTCTAGAGGTCACCATGAAGCCTTTACACTACTTAGTCTCTAGCCTTGCACCAGCACGATACATGTTTCCTCCATCCTAGGTCATACTGGAAATGTGACCTAGAACCGTTTAGTGGTGGGCCCACGCCTTAACTTAATGCCGTGGTGGCGGACATGACAGGAAACCACCCATGTGGCACGATATCGTCGTATTGGACAGACTTAGTCACATAAACTACCACGTCGGGGTAAATAGGAAGCTCCTCTAGGTTATCTGAACCCATACACTTCGGCCTACTATAATGCAAGACTAGGTGCTAAATAGATTACTTGGCTAAGGATATTCCATACTAGCACATGTGGATGTATAGTATACACAATGAATGACATGTAGTTCGGTCCTTAATTGACTTAGGTGAACACTCCCCCTATCGGCAATGCAAATACGTCAATTGCATGCCACTTACCGCCCAAGTCTAAAATCAGGCTTGTTCTTCATTATGTTTCACAAATAATCAGGGATTGCCCCATTTAGTCAAAACACACAAAAGATTTTCCAAAAAATTTAGCAACCAACCCATGCCTATATTTCGATAAATAGTAGGCAAGGCTAAGCATTTCATTTTTATAAAGCATAGCATATTTTCACATGAGTACACCCAGAGTAGTCTGATTTAATTTAATTCCTAGGGTTCAAAACAGCAAGGGAGTGTTTTAAAAAGGATTCATGCAAATTTTTAGGACATAACTACCAATTTTAATTTAAAAGTGACGATACGGTAAAATACGCATGCAAATTTACAAACAAAATATATATTTCCCGAAAACATGGGATCAAAGTGTTCAAAGGAGGGGCAAGAAACTTGCCTTGGTTGTTATAACATCTCCCTGGGATGAGTTAGAATACAAGTCTTCTCACCGTCGCGAAATCATCCACTAAATGAAAAATATCGATAACGAATAAATACCAAACATGTAAAAACCTAAAATTCATGAGTTCATTAGTGGGGTTAGGTGCTGTGTGGATATTATTTATGGTGAAGGAATTTCTAATTCATCCAGCTTTATTTTGAGGAATTATGAATTTTGGGCTTTCCCGGCATAAGGTAGTATTTAACTAAGTGTTGTTCTAAAATGTTTTTATCAACTGATTTATATTAATTTTGACATTTCAGAGGTGAAGAAAAGTGTTTTCTAGGACTAATGCAATTTGTTTCACAATTTTTAGAGTATAATAAATTTATTAGGTATTTTACAAACCCATGATGTGTTTTAGGCCTATAGGGCTAATTGTACTAAGTCTTGGTAAATTTGAGAGGGGAATGTGGTTCTACTGGTCCAATAGGTCCTTTTCCATTTTACCTAGAGCTAGGATTAAATTCGTGTTTATTCAATTACATATATATTTCTAGATGCATTTACATATGGTACTTGGCTTGTTTAGCACCTAGGTTATCTCTTTAGGGTTTTTATTACATATTCAGTGTATGAGTTGCTATATTTTATTGTACCTAATTGAAGTTAACCTTTTATTGGACTTATGGGGACTTAGTTTACTTTAAATGGATCAAAAATGAATTTTCTATAAATTTTATAATTTGAAGTGTGTACTAATTCATTAATTCCTTACATAAATGTTTAAGGGCTTTTACTACACTGTAGGCACATATTTTCATTTCATACTTGGGTAGTAGGTATTTTGATGATTCTACAGAACCTGAGTTTACTCAAAATTAAGTTAAGATGAATTTTTGATAAATCCCTAAAGATTGGTTTACCTAAAGTGCATCATTTTCCCAAAATTAATTTTACTAGCATTTGGCTCAAGGAAAGCATGTATTTTTATTTTTCCTACTCAGAGAGGGTGAAATGAGGAATCTATAGGATTTGGGTTTGCTTAAATTGAAGCTAATTGGAATTTTCTAGGGATTTCACAAATTTTCACATGGTGTGCCTTATTTGAATTATTGGGACAAGTTTTGTGCAGTGAGGGCCATATTTTATAATCTTATTCTAAAGATCATTATCTAGGAATATATAGAAATTTGTCCCATTCAAAAATGTGGTTTATTGAATTTTGTATTGATTTTATAAGTGAGGTTCAGCTCTTTGTGGAAAAATACCATCTAGTGCCATTTTCCTGTCTCTCCTGTACGTGGGGCCCACAGGCCAGTGGCTAGCACTTTAAGAGAGAGGCTTTGGTGCCCAACGGTGTGGGGCCCAGCTGTCAGTGAGACAAAGAGAGGAAAGGAGGCAGAGCAGCCCGCGACGGCAAGCTCCTCGCTGGCTCTGGCGGCGTTTGGTGGCTCGTCTGTGTTTGTGGTCAAAAAAGAAAAGGCACAGGGAAAGACAACGAAGCTTATGGTGGTGGTCTCGTGCACAATGGTGACCGGAATCTATGGTGGCGACGGCGCAGGCGGCAGTGCGGGTTCGATTGAGGTGTCCAACTAAACTAGAGATCAATTTGTGCCGAGACAATGCATGCTTGAGCATCCTCAAGGGTCATGGGTACGTACCCGAGAGTGTAGAAAGCTTGGCGAAGCTTGGGTGGTCAAGGCAACATGGAGCCCGATCGGCGGTGGTGGCGGAAACGGCAGAGCAATGGCGCTGGCTCGACCTAGCATAAGAAAGGCACGTGTGAGGTGTGCAACAGCTCGAGTACAATCCAAGGGTGCTCGTGACACAAGCAATTTGAGTCTGGCTCACCGGAGTGGGTGGAATCGGCAATTGCATCGGTGGCCGGATTTCTGGGACGGCGACAATGATCTACATTGTCAGTGCGCCATTCCTCGAGATATTTGAGGGGAAAGTAGAAGGTAGTCGAGGCAATGCTGATGGCGCGGTGGCGGGGCCTATCTCGGCCTACTTTGACCAGAACGGCGTCGATGGTGCAGTGGTGACGCTCGGGCGTGCTCCGGACTCCGGTGGGGCGTGAAAGTGTTCCCGCGGCTACAATGGACAAAAGGTGATGATGTCAAAAATGGAAATGCTCGGCATTGTGCGGTGGTTACGGAACACGAAAGAGAGAGGAATGACCGTGGCTCCTTGGCGACGACGGCCTTCGTTTTCTTCGAGTCCGACGGTGACGAGGCAACGGAGATGGGGTAGTTGGGGCTCTCTTCCTCGAGTTGGTCAGCTCGGTGATGGAATGTGGCGTGGGGTGATCGAGGCGGGAAGGTTTTTGTGAGCCGGAGATGGGTTGTGCGGCGTCGACACCTCATGGCCACGCGTCGGCGATGCTCTGCCCACGATCGACGTGCGCCCGGCGTGAAAGGGACTGTGTGGAATCAAGCCAGCGGGGCTGACAGTGGGTCCATCCCGTGGTAAGCTAGGCTGTGTAGAGTGGTAAGGGTAGGTATTTGAATGTTCTTGAATTTTGAATATATTTTTGATTTATTTTTCACCTCTGACTTTGCAGCACTATATCTTATTAAGTAAGCTTGGTAAATTAATGAAAATTTTTCTGTGGTTAGGGCAGTAATCATAGACTCCATTTTCTTTGGTTTCACTCAAAAATCACTTGTGGTTTGCTCACAGAAATTCTACAAATTTAGGGTATTTTGAATCTTGTTTGAATTTTTAGGAGGTTTAAACAGACAAGAAAAATTGTATAAAAATTATTTTTAATTATGGTATTTAACCTAGTATTTGAATAAATTATTTACAATATTACTTTATGTGAATTTTAACTCTCTTTTGGGTGAGATATGGTTTCAGCCGATTAGGAGTATTACTTTGCCCATTGTATTACTGTTTTGTTTTATTTGTTTGGGGCATCAAACCTAACCATTTAGTTGTTCAAAGTTTTTATTTGGGCTGATCACAACTTTTAGTATCTACATGAAATTTTTCCTGATTTTATCTAGTTTGCATAAACTTAGAAAAATCTGGGAAACCTCTCTTTGTTTAGGCGTCCCTTCTATGTACATGTTTCTAATTTGGTTACAGGGTTCTCAATAAATTTTCTTAGGCTGAGGAGAAGCACCTGAGCCTTTTGCAGATTTGACACTCAAAACATTGGCCGTTTGCAGATTTGACATTGGACCCACATTCATAGACACAGATGGTCCCATTTGTCATCCACACAAATGTCAGTATAATCAAAGAGTCAATCTTTGGAGTGTCAAATCTGCAATTTATGCATGCTCACCTATATAAATGGACCCAGGTTTAAGTTTGAAAAGGTTTTATTTTATTCTCAAATTTTAATCATGCATTGGGTTTAAAACACTTCACCTAGGTTAGAAATGAAAATTCTTGGGTCAGAAAATTGGAGATCCTTACTTCTAGATTTGTCTTGACAGAGTTTTATTGGGTATGTGACAGGTTTCCTCTGGCTCGTCCTCCATACACCCTTCATCATAGTCATGTAACATATCTCCTACCCTGGCATCCGAATCATATTCATCAATTCGTTGTCTCACGACCTCCTCTATTGCACGATGGCACTCACCATGTAAGGTCCACCGGGTATAGTTTGGCATAAATCCATTCTTCACAAGATGTTCACCCAACCGCTTCTTTCATTGTTGACACTTGTTTCGACAATTAGCGCATGGACACCAAGTAGTAGTCTTTCCATTAAGCCTGGCAAAAGCCCCCTCGATGAAAGCATTAGTCTTGTTAATCCATTCAAGGGTCATCCCAGACACATTTGGGCGGCCCGTGTACATCCACTCACGGTCATCCATCCTCTAACAAATTAGCGAATAATATAAGAATTGTTTGAATCTACCGAGTGTCTATACTCTCTAATAGGTGAGGATAGGTCCTAATCCCACCCGAGGATGTGTAGACGGGGTTAGTTTTCATGCCCTACTCCGGTCCGAGACAGAATTTCGGTAGCACCTCCCCACTGTTCTCAAAATACACATCCCATCAGGGAGATTGTGTATCCAAAGAACAACAGGGAGGTGCTGTCAAAACCCTGTCTCAGACTGGAGTAAGGCATAAAAACTAAACCCATCTACACATCCTCGGGCTATCCAAAAACATGGACAATTCGAAACAGATATGGTTTCATATATGCAAAGATCTGCATATCTACTCCAATCGTATCTCTTTTGAATGGGAGATGGCTAACTAGGTTACGTGATACACCTACATTATATCTAATTAATGTAAGTGTGCAAGAGAAGCCCGAGGTCTCTCACCTAGGTGCCTCTTGGGCTAGACAAACGACGGCGTCGGTGAAGGCAGCGAGGAAGCCATGTAGTAGAAGGAGACGACGACGAACTCGTAGTACACCCCCAGTATCGAAGCGGTCACGACTACACAAGTTGAGGTAGGTGCAAAGATCTGTACTGAAAAAACATAAGCGTGTCAATTAAAAATTTTGGCAGCACCTCCCCTGCAGGGGGAGGTTTCCAAAACCTACAACAAACGAGACAACACGATGGCCGACAACCACATACACATATAACAAGACATATATGCACCACATATACAAATTAGCTATAAACAATAAAATCTCCATATATCTACTACATCAACTACCTATATTTTCTTTTGTCGAATATCACAATACTTAGTCTATACTAAATAGTTACTCTATACTAAAATATACTTTTGCTCCATTAAAAAAACCAACATTTTATCTAATTTTACTCAATTAATAATACCTTTGAAGAGCCAGGGGAGGCCGGTGCCGGCAGCTAGTCGGGGAAGGCCAGCCGGTGGAGAGGCCTTGCGCGTGGGGACGGTGGCGCGGCCGGGTGGCGACGCCCGAGAGCGATTCCCGGGAGGGGTGGCCGGGAGGCGCGGCGGTGGGCGTGGCCGGGGCAGCCGGGGCAGCGGGCAGCGGGCGCGCCGGCGGTGTTGGGCGCAAGCTAGCCGGGGGAGGGGGCCAAGGGCGGCGTGGGGGCACCGGCCGGGACGTCGGGCCGGGGACGGCCAAGGGGCATGGGCCGGAGGGGTTGGGGAGCGCGCTGGGTGGCGTGGGGCACCGGCCGGCGGCGTCGGGCCGGGGACGGCCGGGGCGTCGGCCGGGAGCTCCGGCCGAGCGCCGGGCGCGCGGGGCACCGGCCGGAGGAGGTGGTGAACGGGAGGGCGGTGGTGGAACTGAGCTCAAGAGGCGTGCGTGTTGTGTGTGTTTTGCTGTGTGCGGCCAGCCAAATTTTGTTAAGTGTTGGACGAGTTTGCCGAGTGCCATAGATCTGGCCCTCGGAAAAGGCATTGCCGAGTGCTACATGCCGGGCACTCGGCAAACTTAAATATTTTTTATGTTTGCCGAGTGCCCCGGTGCAAGGTACTCGGCAAAGGCTTTGCCGAGTGCAACCTGGCCGGGCACTCGGCTAACATAAATAATTTTGTTAGGTTTGTCGAGTGCTTTATGTCGGGGCAATCGGCAAACATTTTTTTCCTGTCGGCCAGGGTAGAGGCCATGTGTCAGTCTTTGCCAAGGGCCCCCGAGGGAGGCACTCGGCAAAGGCTTTGTCGAGTGCTTTGTTGAGGGGCACTCGGCAAAGTAATTACCTACTAAATGAAAAGAATAATTAAAAATTTTTGAATTGATTGAAAAAAATCCCATAACTTGGCATGGTGCCATGTATGTTATATATAACGTGCACAACATGTTTTGGAGCCAGTTTATAAATTCGACCATCATTATGGCTCTAAATGTGTGAGATGAGATAAAATCTAATATCCTTATTCGGAGATGCTTCGGTTTATAAGTATCGTACGTGACAAAATGTATGAAACCTTTTCAATTTCAAAATGCCCGATTTCATGATACTCTGACAAATCTCGTGATTTTCGGACTTTAATTGTTTTTTAATAATTTAAAACCCGAGGACTTTATTTGACTCACCGTCTTCTTGAATAAAATCTTTGAAATTACTTTCTATTTCCTAGATATGGCCTCAAAATGGACCCAATAACATGAATATCATTTTTTAACACATTTTATTCCATTATTCGAATCACTTATAGTTCAAATGTGGCACTATTAAAGAAATTCCTATATATACAAAAAAATATTTAAATATAGCAAACAATTAGAAAAATATATAAAATTTTAACATATAGTAATTCATGTTGTATATGGGGGCGTGGAAAAGTTTGGAGGGTGTTATACAACAAAATCTCAAAATTTTGCCGAGTGCATCGGCGAAGCACCCGGCAAACTCTAATCTTTGCCGAGTGCATTGGCGAGACACTCGGTAAAGACCACCTTTTGCCAAGTGCCTCCTTGTGACACTCGGCAAAATTGAAGTTTTGCCAAGTGCCGTGGTGAGACACTCGGCAGAGGTGAAGTTTTGCCGAGTGCCCTGCTTTGCCGAGTGTTCAGCTTCGCTGAGAGGAGCTCGGCAAACAATGTGCCCGATATTATGCACTCGGCAAACTTCTGGGCACTAGGCAAACATCGGGATTCCGGTAGTGCTACCTAATTAAATACTACCCTGTACCAAGTAAACTTCTAAAATCAATAACTCCCAAATGGAATAAGGTAAATTAGAAATTCTTTCACCTAAATTCATTTTAGATCATTACCTACTCAATAAGCACAAATCATGCATTTTAGAACATTTTGGATTTTCGCCTATTTTCGGTGTTTAATTGCCTGTCGTGCATTTTATTTAGATAATTACATAAACGGAGAAGGAGTGGATTAGGTGCTAACAATTCTCAAGATCGAGGCAAGTTTTTCCCCTCCCATCCTTTGAACACATTGAATCCCATGATTTGATGGATGAAATTGTTTGTTTACAAAGTTGCATATGTACTTAGACTATATCGATATTTAAAATATGGTTATGGTAGTTATGACCTATTTGCTGCATACCCTACCTTGAATAATTATATTCCTTGCTGATTGTACCCCTAGAAATGGTTAGAGTACATTCTTTGTGCTCACATGGGTTTATATACACGCCTTATGCAATTACTTGCTTAGTCTTGCTTAGAATTATGCAAATACTCATTCCATCAATAACTAAAATATGATTTTGATACGTGAACCCTTGCTGAAATGAGTTAAATATGATGAGTATTTGTGAACTAAAACGTGTAAAAATGTGATTTTGACTTGGGCGGCAAGTCGCATGAATATGGTGTTAGTTGTATGTCGATAGGGCGAGAGATGTTTGCCCAAGTCCATAAGGACCGAACTCGTGTCACCAATTTAAAGTTATCCGTACATCCACATGTGCTAGTATGGGATGGCCTAAGCTGAATAATCTACTTAACACCTAGCCTTGTACTATGGTAGGCCGGTGTGTATGAGTTCGTATAACTCAGAGGAACTTCCTATTTACCCCGAAGTCATAGTTTTGGCGACTAAGTCTCTCCAATACAATGATATTGTGCCACGTGGGTGGGTTCCTGTCGTGTCCGCCACCACGGCGTTAAGTTTAAGGCGTGGGTCTGTCACTTAACAGTTCTATGTTATATTCCCAGTATGCCTAGGATGGAGGAACACGTATCGTGCCGGTGCAAGGCTAGATATTAAGTAGTGTAAAGGCTTCGTTGTGACCTCTAGACTGTACTCAATGTGTAGAGTATGGTGATACCGACGAGTACTGGACAAAACTAGAGCGATTCACATCATGTGGGTAAAGTTGTACAAACTCTGCAGAGTTATCCAAACTAATTGATTAGCGGTGCTCACGGTCAAGAGCGCTTTGGTGAAGTGTCATGAGTATAGACTCTATTCTTTTAAAATGTGTACATGTGACTTGGTTTGAAATTGATAACATGTGTTGAGTTGTGTGAGTGTGGTGATATATTTTTTTTGACTTGTTGTCAAGGATGACAACAAGATGTCGAATATGATTGAATCATGATAAAATTAATGATGAAACTTAGAACTTGATTTTGTTAATTGAATTGTCAACTCTTTTTGTAAAAGATTGGTGTAATAAAACTTGCTTTATGCTGAAAATGAACTACTCAAACAGCCCCTCTTTGAATATATGCCTTACATGTAGTATCTTAGGTTTGACTTGTGCTTGTCAATATATTAACTTGTTTAATGTACTCACTCTTGCTGTTGGAATAACCTTTGCTTGTAGGTTTAGACTTCATCTTTGAGTGATGCGGGTTTCGATTCGCTTCTTCTAGGATTTGAACTTAACAGGGTAAACCCCTAGTCGGTGTGCTTGTGATTGGGTAATCAAGCTTCCGCTGTTTTCTTATATATTTATTTGGCCGGTCGACCTATGTAACTATCAAATTGATGTAAGTCTTTAAATTCCTTTCATCCTAAATGTGTTTGCTAGGGATGTCCATGCTTAAGATGAAAGTGTGAATCTAGTACACATCCTGGGAACTAGATTCACATGAGTATGAGTTAAGGATATTTGAGATGTTGTAGGTCTTTAGCAATTTTTGTCAAGTCTCCTGAATGTGTAACACTTCTTGTCGCCGCCTTCGAGTGGTTGACGGGCACATCTCAGACTGAAGTTGACTGGCAGGCTAAAGGCCCAGCAACGCCTACAGTATTCTTCTCTCAAGGCTCCAGATGTTCCATTATGTTTGTTTGATGTGTTGAAGTGTTTCACTTCATCTTGCAAATATAATGGGAGGTCCAGGGTGTCTCCGTGTTGATTAGAAAATTTTCCATGCAGTGGACTGAGAGATCTGCTTAACTCTAGTGCAACTCAAAAGTATTGATTCGAGGCTCGTAGGCGTGCCAGTTGGTTTGTTCTTGAAACTAACAAGAAACTAAAAAGAGAAAATAGAGTTAGATTGATAGTCGATCGGCTGGTGGCCGACGTCGTATCCTTTTAGTATCGTGCCGATGCAATTTGCACTGAATCGGCATCAACTAGATTTTTCCGATCAGCTGTAGATGTTAACATAATGTAATTCAAATCTCAAAGCACATTTAAATCAAGTGACTAGGATAGATCGGTAGTGTACCGAGACAATATAAATCACTTAGATCTAGAAACACCATAAGACAAGAATTATACTTGTTTATAGCATAGCCGAAGAGATAAATCTAACCTGTATCGGCTAGTACTCTGATACCACTTTATACTAAGATATAAATATAAACTAAATATATTAAACAAATAGCAAACAAATGTTAAAGTTCTTTAACAGATTGATAGCAGGCTTAACATATTTAATATGATGAGATCTCAATATAAAGGGCAGATTTAACATATGAAGCAAGACTAAAACATGCAAGATGATTAAATCAGGTAAGATCGGCTGAAACTTCGATGCTATCTCTAGTAGCGATCATGAAGCCGATTAGATCTTTACGATTCTAAAGGCGACTTAATAGATCGAACCTAACCGATGCAGCATTAAATACCAAAAGAAGCATAGGATATAAAATAGCTTAATGACAGTCTTTCAAGATGGTAGATATATTATATAATCTAAATCGACAATGAGATCTAATCCCATCGACTGTCATATGGAAATTGATGTTAGCCGATTGAAGATTAGATCGCAACATTTATCTAAATTATATAGCATATATGATAACTGTGCAGATTACGATAACGCGATTAGAGTATCATGACGATGGAAGCACTAATCCTGAGAGTGCAAGCCGCTTGTAACAAGAATTACCTCTCGTCAGAGATCGGAACCCGATGCAGCCCAACCCAAAGCAAGGATTTGTCGAGATTAAACTAAAAGGAAAAGGTGGCGATACGCTGAAATTATATTGATTGTGTGTTTATTGATCCAGATTACAAGGTCTTGGGTCATATTTATACCCAAATACATGATGAGTTCGTGATGGACACGATTCCTATATCTATTACAAATTGAATTACAGATATGCCTAAAACAAACTGACATTGTATATAAGGAAACTGTACAAAATATCCTAATTAATAGATACAATTGCCTTTTTAGGACTTTATCCGTAGATGGCAATATCTCTGAAGCACTGGAAACCAAATCCAACAATGATCTCTTATGCTTTCCCATTGGGATCGGTCATATTTAGTTACCCCAATCGGAATCGGCTATGTCAGATATCCCTGTCCGACTCGATCTCGGCCGACTGTCTCCTTAGCCGATTCGGACTCAGCCGATACACGCTCTGACTCAGAGAATCGCACATTCCTTCAATTCCGCTTCAATCGTAGCTTCAAACTTGGGGATTAGCTTGTCAAATTTGGTCGTCAACACTCCGACATCCGGAGAGCCAACTTGCAATGGAAGATACTTTCAAACGATTTAGAGAGTGGGAGAAAGAATATACATGACCAAACATTTCTGAGAGACATATATATTATGTGCTTTTGAATTATTGTAAAATGCGAGACGATAACATGATATGTATATAGGTGTATACGTACATATATCTTCTTATGAGAATATAATGTGATTGCTTAATACGTGCGACTAACGATAAACTATATGTAGTACGCGTATCATTATTGAGAAAGAGATAAGATTCATGGCGTTACTTGCACATCCAGAGCGCTCAACCAGAAATTCCCAAAATCTCTCCGACGATCTCCTCAGAGCTCTTCAACAAACTTGCGGTGATCTCCCTTTGTGGCGACGAGCTCACCTCCTTCAATGGCATCTTCGTCCGCTCCCTCTGGTGCTTCATCGGCCGAATTCGCTGAGGTAAGTTCTATCGGCTGGATCTTCTTTCTTTTCCGTTTGCCGCCATAGACCTGTGTTTTTGGCCTCTAAGATTCGCTTTTTTCTTCTCCATTGTAGCACCTTGCTCATCAAATTTTTGTTCCTAGTTTGCTCCATGACGAGCGGTCTTTCCTAGGCCCAATCGGCAACATGGACCCACCAAAGTTATCAATGCTGAAACAAATAGGATACCCTATAGGATCTCGAACCCTAGCGCAGCACATTGGAATGGCACGTTCAAATCTTGGCCTTCAACCGACAGATCATGGCCAGCTTGGTATGCAAGGATGTTAGCTAGCAAACAAACCCACTGGGACGAAGTAGGCATAGCCTAGTGCTTGGCTCTTTCAATAGCCGATCAGCCCAAGGACGAACCCCTTATGTCGGCTGCAACCTATTTCTGAAACAACACCTTCAATGCCTTTGTCTTCCAGCAAGGATCGATGACCCCCACCTTGATCGACGTGTTCATGATAACTGGCTTAGAAATAATGTCATTGGCTAATCCTAACCAATTTGCGCCAAGTGCCAATATTCCTTTAAGACAAAAGCCATTGGGGGATGGAACGGCTACATCACTCAAAACATGGGTACTGGATTTGTCAGCCCTAGAGAACATACTGCATTCTTGATGATGTGGCTAGAAAAGTATGTCTTCTGTGGATCTAGTTGCGGTCCCACAGCCAACTGGCAGCTCATAGCCGAAGCCCTAGTGTCAGAAGAGAAAATCCCTTTAGGGAAATTTCTATTGGGCTACTTATACCAAACCCTCAACCAAGCATCGGCTAAAATCGCAGCCGATTCAGTTGTAGGAACTGGGGGTCCCTGGTGGTTCTTGCAACTGTGGTTGGTCCTGCTCACTCAGAAAATCACTGGTAGACCCAATCAAGCAGATGCCAGATTTCCCAGGGCAGAGCCCATTGTGGATGATGATGATGATGAAGTGACTACACGTAGGTGTATGTCTTTTGGAGAGGCTGCCTCTGTCCATTAGGGCTCCAAGCTATCAAGCAAACTCCTAGCCGATTGGTTCACTGGTTTCTATGATGGTTTCTCAAATAACAATCGGACTTGCTTCTTTTATTCAGGTTGCCAAGAGTTTGAACTCCCCATAGATTTCAATTTTGATGAACTCAACTCAGAGGAATTTCCAAAGCCAAGGGAAATCTTTACTACAGCCATCACCCATTGCATCTTACCAATCGGCATCCATCAAGGCAGAAATGTCTCCAAGTCCTATAAATTCTGTTACCCATCATCGGCTGCCAGACAAATTGGGCTAGGACAACTGCCGATTGGTCTATATTTCACTAACAAAAATGAGACAAGGGGCAAGATCACTTCAAGAATAATGATGGATCGGCTGATGAACATAGAGGGTCCCTCTCTCGGCAGTATAGGGATATTGGAGCTAGCAATGAAAAGGAGCTCAACATATGACAAATGGTGGATCAAATTAAAGAGACACATCTTCCAACAGCCATCCTCAATGTACCTCACCACACTTCTTCCAGACTTAGTCCCTGAAGTAAGTATTTTTTTCCCTTGTTCAAAAAACTTTGCAAGTTATCGGCTAACATCTGCTTAATACTTAACCATTGTCCTTCTCTTTTTTGCAGACAACTTATTCTTCTCCTCCTCATGAGAGCAACTCGGGGGTTGAGATCCACTATGCCACAGGGCGTATTCCAGGTGGAGGGCTTGCTCCATCCATCGTCGACTTCAATGCACCGAAGGTGTCAACCCTGCTGAGCGGCCAAACTCGAGAGGCACTATCAAGGAAGAAGAGGGCAAAACCATCGGTTGTTGATCCGTCGGCTGCACCACAAAAGAAGGTGAAGAAGCAAAAGACTACAACAGCCGACAACTTGCCTTCACTTGACCCGAGCGTAGAGGAGGCCTCAATCAAGAAGTCATGGACGAAGAAATCGAACAATTTGTTGAAGAGGCGGTGGTCGAATCAAGTGATTCGAGTAAATAGCATCAACGCCATCAGCCGACGATCAACCTCAAAACACTCCTTCTCCGCCAAAGCGTTCTCCTCGCCCTCAACTAGTATGCACCTTTCCTTTCTTGTATTTTTGGTAATTTAAATTTTTCTAAAGTTTCTTTATCCTTAACCAAACCCTCTTGCTTGCAGCGCAAAAAATTGGCTCATCGGCAGCCACGCCCAGCTTCACCAGTAAACTCCAAACTCACCTCTCTTTCTGTTAACCTGCTGATTTTAACTAACACTTAAGTCTTTTTCGTCTAGCCCCCACGTTCTCCATCGGCTGCCCCCCATGTATCAAGCGAGCACACTCCATCGGCTAGGGGTAGCCATCATGTTGAAGAGGAAGAACCGGCAGCAGCTCCCACTATTAAGGTAAGAAATTTTCTCAAGAACAAAATCGACTACTCGAACTCCTTTAAACCTCAACAAACTTGACTTGTTTCTTGCAGGGTTTAGACGATATGTTCTCTTTTGACATAAGGTAGTTCATCGGTGAAGAAGAAGAAACTATCAGCAAGGCCCAAGGCCCTATAGCCGATGAGTTGAAAGAGAAACTTTTGGACTTAGCTTGTCGGCTAGAAGCCTCACTAGACTATTTGGTCACCAATTGTCAGCCGATCAGAGCCAGGTTCGAAGATATTGAGAGCCAACTCCCGGACGAAGTAGCCGATACCATCTCCCAGGCCGCTCATCTTGATCAATATCGTCATAGATTGGAAAGGGCAAGGAACCGAATTGCCGATTGGAGGGCGAGAACCAACCTTGAGGCGATGGTAGAAACTAATCGGCAATCTATCATTGTTGAGAAAGCCAAGCTAGACAAGATGACTGCAGGGTCATCCTCTATTGAAACCAACATCGATCGGCTGAAGAAGCGAGAAGCAGACCTCGTGGCCAAACTTGAAAGATGCAGAACTGAACTGGCTTCCGAAGAAAAAAGGCTTGCCGATCTCCCAAGGGCCATCGAGGAACAAAAAGCCAAAGTGAAGTCTTAAATACAACATTTGGGGGATCTAAGGAAATCACTGAAATGATCCCATGCACTGATGCAGCCGACACCCAAACGATAGATGAGGTTGAGCAGATCGGACAAAGGGTGATCTCGGCCATCAACCAACTGACAGGCAACTGAGCCGATTGTTGTAATAGGGCTAGTTCTTTTGTAACCTCACAACACTTGTAATATATTCTCTCATATGCATCGGCAAACTTGTAAACATTAGGCTTTTTGGCTTGTAATATATAACTTCCACTTATTTTACTTCTGTCAATTTGCGAAGTCTTCATTGTCTTAAAAAATTTTGAAGTCCGCAAAAATTTCAAAGTCCACTTGATTCTGACATTGGATATGTATATGCCCACCTAATTTTTCAATGTGAGCCGATCATTGACAAAATTACATCTCGAGGACAACACACGAAATCGGCCAACATGGATACGTTAAATCATAACAGATTATGATAAGAATGAAATGACTAAGGGCGATATAACTTATATCGGTCATCACACATCGGCAGAGCACAACTGATTATAATAATAATGAAATAACTAAGGGCGATATAACTTATATCGGCCATCGAAAGGCGATGTAAACACATCGACTACTATGTATTGGCTCAATACAGCCAAATCATGAGTTGACCCATATACTGGGATAATATTTCTTCAAATACTTTCCACTTAGAGCCCTTCCAAACGCCTCTCCGTCGAGTCCTTCTAGCATGTAACCTCCCTTGGAAACGCATTTATGGATCTTAAAAGGCCCTTCCCAGTTAGTGACCACTTGCCCGAATTTTTTATCTCTTGTACCAATTGCCAAGATTAATTTTTAGACTAGCTCACCTTCTAAAAATGATTTAGGCACGACTTTTTTTTATAATGACGAGCAACCCTCTCTTTATCCTTGGTCACCTTTTCCAAAGCACGGATCCTGGACAAAACCAAGTCTTCCGATTCATCCACCATTAGATTGTGGTAATCATCAACTGTTAACTCGTCTTGCAATTGAATCCTTCTTGAGCCGATGACACTTTCCCATGGCAGTACAGCTTCATGCCCATATACCAATTTGTAAGGAGGCACTTGGATAGATCCATGACAAGCCATCCGATAGGACCACAGTGTTTCGGCCAATCGGCTATGCCACTGCTTTGGATATTCAGAGATCTTTCTCTTTATCAGTTTGATCAGACTTGTGTTGGATACTTCTGCCTGTCCATTAGCCTGTGCATAGTATGGTTAAGAATTCAACAATTTTGATCCCCATGCTTTCTGCAAATTGGACAAACTCATCCGAGACAAAGATAGACCACTGATCGGTTGTAATCGTTTGAGGGACACCGAATCGGTAAATGATGTGTTTTTTGACAAACTCGATTGCATCCGCAGAATCAACCCTCTTCAAAGGAATTGCTTCCACCCATTCTGTAAAATAATCGGTTGCCACCAATATGAATTTGTGCCCTTTACTCGAGGATGGATTAATCTAGCCGATCATATCAATTCCCCGTCCTCTGAATGGCCAAGGCTTGATAATAGGGTTCATGGCCGATGCTGGCGCTTTCTGAATTGCTCCAAATCTTTGATAATCTTGACAACCCTTGTAACGTTTGAAACAATCTTCCAGCATTGTTGGCCAAACATATCCTGCTCTCCGAAGTAATAATTTCATCTTGTGAGCCGATTGATGAGTACCACAGATGCCTTCGTGCACTTCTCCGATTACAATTCTAGCTTCATCGGCACTTAAACATTTAAGTAGAACTCCATCAATCGTCCGATAATAGAGATCATATCTCAAAGCCTTGTAACGCAATTTCCTTGAAGCCGATTGAGAAGGATTCTTCAAATAACAAAAAATATCATACCTCCGATCGTCGGCTGTGATCGTTGCAACTTCAACTTTAATATCTTTAATCATCAGCTTGTAGCCGGACGCCCCTTGAGCCATGTCATTTGCTTCAGCATTCTGCTCTCGAGGGATATGTTTGAAAGTTACTAGCCGAAAACCATCCATCAACTCTCGGCACTTTGATTGTAGATCATCAATGTGTCATTCTTGCATTCATATTCTCCTATAATTGTCTGATGACCAACAAGGAATCGCCCATAATCTCCACGGCATCGGCTTCAACCTCTTTCAAAAGTTGTAAACCCTTGAGGACTGCTTCGTATTCAGCTTGATTGTTTGTAGCATAGGGTGCAATAGTATAAGCAAATTCAAAACTCGCCCCCTGGGTGATATGATGACCAAGCCGATGCCGTAGCCATGAGTACAAACTGATCTGACAAAAAACAATGTCCAAGGCACCATGTTGATCGAGCCGATTGAATCATCTTGGTGTTCAATAATGAAATCGGCTATAGCTTGACCCTTAACAGCCTTGGGTGCTTGATATCTTACGTCAAATTCTGTCAAAGCAAAAATCCACTTTCCAACTCGCCCTTTCAAAACTGGAGCCGATAGCATGTATTTGACCATGTCGACTTTGCAAATAATGGTGCACTTGTTGGATAATAAATAATGCCTCAACTTTATACAAGAGAAATATAAGTACAAGAACAACTTTCCACAGGAGAGTACCTTGTTCCTGCATCCAAAAGCCTTTTGCTGAGATAAAATATTGATCTTTCCTTGCCTTCAAACTCCTGGATCAAAACTGAACCGATTGATTTTTCATCGGCCGACAAATACAACTTAAAAGGCACTCCCTTTTGTAGAGGGATCAAAATTGGAGGGGAGCTTAAACAATCTTTGATGTTGTCCAAAGCTTTCTGCTGCTCTGCCCCCCAAGTAAACACTTGATCGTCTCTCAGCCTTAGCAAAGGTGTGAACGGCTCAATCTTCTGAGATAAATTAGTAATGAAACGCCTGACGAAATTTACCTTGCCGATCAAAGATTGCAGCTGCTTCTTGACCTGTGGAGGTTGAATACTCTTGATTGCATTAATACTTCTCCGTGTCACTTTAATCCCCCTTTCATGAACAGGAAAACGCAGAAATTGTCCAGCCGATACACCAAAAAGCACATTTGGTAGGATTCAACTTCAAGCCATATTTCCTCGTTCTCTCTAATACTTTTCTTAAATTGGCTATGTGGTCTTCAACTTCCTTGGAATTTACCACAACATCGTCAATGTAGATTTCCACTAAAAAGCCAATTAAGCCGTGAAAAATATAATTCATGGCTCTCTGATAAGTAGCCCCAGCATTTTTTAAACCGAACGTCATGACAACCTACTCATACAAACCGATTGCACCAGGGCACCTAAAAGCAGTCTTATGAATGTCTTCCTCAGCCATGAAGATTTGATTGTATCCAGCATTGTTATTCATAAAACTTATGATTTTATGCCCCGAAGTAGCATCGACCAATAAATCAGCAATCGGCATGGGGTATTCGTCCTTAGGGGTAGCTTTATTTAAGTCACGAAAATCGATACACACCCTAAGCTTGCCATTCTTTTTTATCACTAGGACTATGTTCGAAACCCATTCGGTGTATCGGCACGGCCGAATAAAATTGGCATCATATAGTCAAGTAATTTCAGCCTTAATTGCATCATACATGTCGGCTTTAAATCTCTTGAGAGGTTGTTTGTATTGCCGATATCCTGGTTTGATGGGGAGCCGATGTTCCACAATCGATCGGCTAACACCTGGCATCTCAAAATATTCCTAAGCAAAACAATCTTTATATTCCTTTAGTAAATCAATAAGCTTGGTTCTAAAATGAGAAGACAAATTTTTACTGATGTATGTCGGCCTAGGCCTATCTCCTGGACCTATATCAACTTCTTCAAGCTCGTCGGCCGACATAAAACCTTGCCTTAGCTTCCCATCGAGATGTCCACGGTGTCCTCAATGTAGACGCTTGATCCCTTCACAACGTTCTCAAAGTAATAATTGAGGTTCTTCTTCTCCAATTGGTTGTATAGTAGAATCGGACACCTTTAGAAAATCAGCCTCCCAAACTTTGTCGGACAAGCAATCGATGCCGTCGATTTTCCAAAGGGTTACATCGGCATTGGCTACGTTTACTGACCTATTGGCTGGAACGATTTTGATCTTGTCGCCTTGCCATTGGATCAAGCTCTGGTGCATGGTAGAAGGGATGCAGCAATTGGCATGGATTCAATCCCTCCCTAGCAGTAGGTTGTATGACCCCTTCCCGTCGATGACAAAAAAAAGTGGTAGGCACTATCTTACTGCTAGCGGTCAGCTCAACATTAAGGACCCCTTTTGTTTCAGATGGGTTCTCGCCAAAATCTTTAAGTAGCATAAGGCATCAGATTGACAGCAGCTCCCCCATCAACTAACATTTTTGACATCGGCCTCCCATTGACAAATCCTTTGACATAAAGAGGTTTAAGATGCCGATGCTCTGTCCCCTCTAGTTTTCAAAGATTGCTTGCTCCGAGGACAACACGAGTTTGGCCAGTGACTCCTCTACGACATCTGCATCGGCTTGAGCTGCTTCAAATTCGGCTGGCAGCACAAAAACCATATTAACCGATGCAGAGGCCATAGCCTTTCCCTTGGCCTCTTTGCTTGGTTGTCTTGGTCTTCATCGGCTGCAACGGCATCGTTCTTTACACGCCATTTCTTCCTCGGGCACTTTTGCTCCTTCTTCTTTCTTAGCCGACAATCAATTTTGGCTTGAACCTCTTGCAGCCAGCCCTCGCTCTTCATCTGTTGTTCCTTCCATTTCTGGGTGTTTGTAAAAGTGTCGGAAGGGCACCATTGTGGGTTGGCAGTTTGTTCTTCGTCATCCTCAAAGTCCTCTTGAAAGAAATCTTCATGGATTGGGCCCAGCCACTGGTGAACAGGGCGCTTCCTCTGTCTCGGCCGATTCTCTCTGGGCGCCAATCGGCTGGAGCTTTAAGCCTACTCATCCTCATAACTACTGCAAGGTGGGCAGTCTTGGAGTGATGGTAGCCTCATCCCCTGATTCCAACAAAACCTGAAGAATTCACAGCTCCAATGGGGACCGAAGTCATCATATTGACGATAGTGAACCTCTTCGTGCCGATCATGTTTTCTTGGATGCACCCTATAGACTCTGCCCGTCTCTCTTTCTTCATGCCTCTTCATGAATTTGACCAAGCTGTCCATCTCTCGGGGGTGATGATCAGCTTTTTGGCGGCTGGCATAAACCATGTTAATGGGAAAAGGATTCCCATCAACCTTCATCGGCTTCTTTGGATCTTCAAATTTAATTTTCCCAGCCTCTATAGCCAACTGGATTTGCTGGCGGAACACCTTGCAGTCGTTCGTGCTATGGGAACCGGTGTTGTGCCACTTGTAGTATTTCCTCTTCTTCAACTCCTCAGCCGATGGGATGACGTGATTGGCCGAAAGTTGGATCTATTTTTCTCGAATAAGCAGATCGAAGATTTTGTCGGCTTTAGTAATGTCAAAATCGTACTTCTCCTCTTTAGCCGAATTTTTCACCCATTGCACAGGTTATGATCTTCTTGTTCCTAGCCCATTCGGTTGCTGCCACTTCGGTTTCACTATCAGTTGAGTCAGAGTCAGAAGCGTAGACAATGTGGCTAACCTTCTTAAAGGCTTTCTTGGCTTCCTAGAAACGTTGCTCATGGGCAGTAATTTTCTGGGCCAAGTGTGCTAGGTTTTCAAAATCTTGAGCCAAAAATCTCTCCCTGATGGGTGTTAGCAAACCCTGGAAGGCAAGATCGGCTAGCTGGGAATCAAATAGCACCAGACTATAGCACCGATTTCTCATGTCTCTGAACCTTTGAATATAATCTTGGACTGATTCATTGTGCTCTTGTCTGATGGCAGTTAAATCGGACAGCTTCATCTCATGGATGCCGGTGGAGAAGTACCGATGAAACTGTTTCTCTAGATCGGCCCAACTCTGTATAGAGTTGTATGGGAGCGAACAAAACCAAGTAAATGCCGATCTAGAGAGGGATTGGGGGAAAAAGCCTAACCTCAGGGCATATGTAGCCGATGCCTCTCCGTACTAGGCTAAGAATCGGCTAACGTGCTCATAGGTAGAAACATTGTTCTGCCCTGAAAATTTGGAAAAATCTGGTACTTTGTATCGGTTGGGCAATGGAACCCTCACGAAATATTCAGGATATGGATATCGATACATGTTAACAGTGTACTTGGGCTTGAGACTGAACTGCTCTCTCATCACATCGGCAATCAGGTCCACCCAGGGCTTGCTTTGTTGAAGTGCCTCTTCTGCTTGTTGCTTTATCAGCTCATATTGATCAAACTGGAGTGGCCCCTGCCGATACGGCATCTGAGGCGAGTGAAGCTGATATTGCTGGTTGAAATTGCCTCCTGCACGCTGCTGAGGGGATTGATGCATCATGTGAGGCTGCTGATCGTGCAAAGGCTGAGAGCCGATGGGATGCTGAGGAAAACTTGATGGGTAAGATCCTATCGATACCTTGGGCAGAACAGGCGGCTGATTTGCGTTGAACATGGCTTCAACCCGTTCTGGAGAAATCCGAGGCATCTCATAGCCCGTATGCTGAGGTTTTGGCCTCATCAGGGACCTGGGTTGAAATTCTGGTGATTTCGATGCCGATGGTGGCACAAACGGCTTGAGGGGAACCGATCCTGGCATGATCGGCTGTTCTGGAGGAACCCCTAAAGCAATCGGCAACCCATCTGTTGGCAAGGCCCTGTACTGAGGGAACTTGCCCTCAGGGAGGAATACTGGTCCCCTGGCTTGATGTTCAGCTATCTTGGAGCCGACAACTATACTAATCATGTTGTTGAGGGTATTGACCAAAATTTCAGACTAGTTGATCAAAGCATGATGGACAGCATAGTCGATACTGTCTTGCAGATTGTTTAGCTCTGGCCCTTCCTCCTATTTGATTTCTTGAGGCTTTTTTCCCTTGTTAGAGCTAAATTTGGGTTCATCATCAGCTTGCAATTTCACTTTGTACCTCTGGACGACCATGCCGGACCAAGTTTGGGTAAAAGAGTGCACATACTGACTCTACAGTTTGTTCATTATCTCCTCAAGCTCGGCCTTGTGCTCTGGCGTCAACTTATCCATGGTGATTGGGATGATGTTTTCTGGATCGACATCGGAAGTCTTGATGTCAACCATGGCGTCTGTCTTGTGACCATGGCATGCCAAAAAGCGTGTTGATGGAAAATTTCCCACATACTAGCATGAGGGATCTGCTTAAGTCTAATGCAGGTCCAAAGTATTGATTCGAGGCTCATAGGCGTGCCAGTTGGTTTGTTCCTGCAACCAACAAGAAACTAAAAAGAGAAAACAGAGTTAGATTGATAGTCGATTGGCTGGTGGCCGACGACGTCTCCTTTTACTACCATGCCGATGCAATTTCCACTGAATCGGCAGCAACTAGATTCGTCCGATTGGCTATAGATGTTAACAGAATGTAATTCAAATCTCAAAGCACATTTAAATCAAGTGACTGGGATAGATCGGTAGTGTATCGAGACAGTATAAATCACTTAGATCTAAAAACACTGTAAGACAAGAATTATACTTGTTTACAGCATAGCCAAAGAGATAAATCTAACTTGTATCGGCTAGTACTCCGATACCACTTTATACTAAGATATCAATATAAACTAAATTTAAACAAACAGCAATCAAATGCTAAAGTTCTTTAACAGATTGATAGCAGGCTTAACATATTTAATATGATGAGATCTAAATATAAAGGGCAGATTTAACATATCAAGCAAGACTAACATGCAAGATGATTAAATCAGGTAAGATCGGCTGAAACTTCGATGCTATCTCTAGTAGCAATTATGAAGCCGATTAGATCTTTACGATTCTAAAGACGACTTAATAGATCGTACCTAACCGATACAGCATTAAATATCAAAAGAAGCATATGATCTAAAATAGCTCAATGATGGTCTTTCAAGATGGTAGATATACTATATAATCTAAATCGACAATGAGATCTAATCTCATCGACTGTCATCTGGAAATTGATGCTAGCCTGATTGAAGATTAGATCACAACATTTATCTAAATTATATAGCATATATGATAACTGTGCAGGTTACGATAACGAGATTAGAGTATCATGACGATGGAAGCACTAATCCCGAGAGCGCAAGCCGCTTGTAACAAGAATTACCTCTCGTCGGAGATCGGAACCCGATGCAGCCCAACCCAAAGCAAGAACTTGTCGAGATTAAACTAAAAGGAAAAGGTGACGATGCGTCGAAATTGTATTGATTGTGTGTTCATTGATCTAGATTACAGGTTCTTGGGTCATATTTATACCTAAATACACGACAAGTTCATGATGGACACGATTTCTATATCTATTACAAATTGAATTACAAATATGCCTAAAACAAACTGACATTATCTATAAGGAAACCGTGACCTAATCTAAATCGACAATGAGATCTAATCCCTTCGACTGTCATCTGAAAATTGATGCTAGCCGATTGAAGATTAGATCGTAATATTTATCTAAATTATATAGTATGGGAAGATCTATTATCCCCGCGGACGGCCTAACGAGAAGGAAGAAGCGGTGGAACGAGTTGGCAAGCATTGCCTCTTATCAATCCGAAGAAAATTCTGAGTAGAAGAAAACGCATATAAATCTCTCTTCCTTGAGCTGGATTGTTGTTGCTTGAGTTTAGTAACTTCCATTGTGTGCTGCGCCAAATTAATGCCTGCAAGAAGCTTGGAGCTCTGCGACTTGTTCTGCATTCATAATGCCCTTGGTTGTTGTATGAGCTTCAGGGGTATTTTGGCTAGATGGAAATTGTTGTACTGCTGCAGATTGCTCTTGGAATCTCCTACTTTCTAGTCCAGCCGACACAAAGTTCTTTTGGGATTCATCAAAGTTCAGTTGCCTTGCCACTGTACCAAAAGTGGGCAGTATCTGTCTTTGACTAGAAGTAGTATGAATCTGTGGAACTGGACTGAAACCTGGAGGTGTCAATTGAACTGGATTTGTGTTAGAGGGATTTATCTGAATCGGTAGCTGCCCAGTGGACTTCTGTACCAGCTGAAAATTTTGCTGAGAGTGTTCACTTCTAACCGGTTAGGTGGTATTGAGGTTTCCACCTGCATTGATTGCCTTGTCAGATCAACCCGATCCTGTTGAATCCTCTGTACTCCCTGTTCTTCCATGCTCTTTGGTTGTTGGAGCAGAAGTTGTAGCAAAATGAGTCTTGAAACGAGAAATTAAAGTCTTTAGCTTGTTCTTCTGCATCAACAAAAGCTTGTGGTGGGAGATAGCTGATCTGAGTGATCTATTTACCAAACTTGTCCTTCAATTGCTGCTCATCTTCATTCTGCATTTGCAAGGATATGCTATGTCTCCTGGGACAAGCCTGAGCATTATGAAACATAGGCACTGTTTAGATCGACACCAAAAGCATTACACCCTATCACATCGAAAGTTTGGATATATAAATGAAGTATTAAATATACACTTAAAAAAATAACTAATTACACAGTTTGCATGTAATTTACGAGACAAATCTTTTAAGCCTAATTAAACTATGATTTGACAATAAAGTGCTACAGTAAACTTGTGCTAATGACGGACTAATTAGGCTTAATAAATTCGTCTCATCGTTTACAGATGGATTTTATAATTTATTTTTTATTAGTCTATATTTAATACTTCAAATATATGTCCAAAGCATTGATGTGATATTTTGGCTAAAATTTTTTCTGAATCTCAACTTAGCCATATATCCACAGAAAGTGCAAATTCTGCCTATGCTTTCATAGTGTAAATACACCTTAAGACAAATGTTGTCAGGCGTAACTGTTGTAACAGTATCCCTGATAGGCCTTTCAACATTTACTCTTATCTTAACAGTAACAAAAAAAAAAGGACTTCTTAACAGAGTCCTTTTCTATTGGATTTGCTGCAGAGATCTGACCTATTTTTTCTGCCACTAGTCTAACATTATCCACTGGTCTATGTATCATAGGAATACCATATATACATATCATTGATCATGATATGTGAGAAGGTGTAAGCAGACAAGGGCTTAATCTTTTCATCCCTGGGAACCCATTCTAAAACCAAGTTGTCACTACCAAATAACCAAGGCTGTTAATTTGGCCCAAACACAAGAAAGATCTTCACTTGTTCTAAAGTGAGCCATAAAAGATTGTGTCCACCTGAGAGATATCCAAGTAAACTCTGGCCTAAGACTCTAGCCACAGCAGATTTGAGAGCTTTAAGAGGAACTAGCCTGTATTAACCACCGGATTCACCCACCTTCATAAGCATGTTATACTGACCTTTCACCTGAGTTTCCTAGGAGGATTGTTCAAGATGAACAACCACCTCTTCAGGTGGCATCAAAGTCATCGCTTGCATAGAAGATTCGAGAGAAGCATCTTGCTCAGCAGGCTTTTTGCCACGATCAAAGATGCGGCTTGCCTCTCCAGGCTCCATTACTAAAACTTAGAATAAAGTGGAAAATATAACAGGAGGTTGATTTTGGAAGGAAAGACTTGTGGAAGAGAATTAAAAAGCTTAGATGGGAATTTATTGGAAGGAAGGGACACACGGTATGGCACCGACTTTAGTATGAGAACTGACTACGGCATAGAGCCGACCCCCCTAGGTAGTCATCGTTCATTCCACTATTCCACGCTTATCCTACCCTATAATGATCATTTGTATCTTCCTTTCTATCTCAATGCGTTGGCTGCCTCCCATTTTGGACTTTTGGCCTGGTGGCTTATCTCTGTAAGCTTACTCACGTTACTGGAGAAACCATCATTGGTTGAAGTGGCAAAAACCACAGTAGTCCCGGTTTGAGTTGCACCCGGGACTAGAAATGATCTCTAGTCCCGGTTTAAAAAGTCTATGGCTCTCTAGGAACATTAGTCCCGGTTCGTGTCACGAACCGGGACTAATGATCACCTCTAGTCCCGGTTTAAATGTTGTCAGAGCCTGTCAGAGCGCCGGACACCTTTAGTCTCGGTTGGTAACACCAACCGGGACTAGAGATGCTATTTTTAGTCCCGGTTGGTGCTACCAACCGGGACTAAAGATGCCTGGTGCTCTAACAGGTTCTGACAGCCTCTGACACCATCTTTAGTCCCGGTTGGTAACACCAACCGGGACTAGAGATGCTATTTTTTGTTCCAGTTAAAAAAGTGAATGTGCTTATTTTTAACTGAACCTAATAAAAATATATAAATTTTGCTACATGATTCAAATGGCCAAAAATTAATTTAAGAAGATCTGTAATTTCAAAAAGTGTGGTGTTGTGTGGAGGTGGATGATTGAAGATAGAAGGAAGCTTTAATTTTGTTATTACATATCATCATATTGTTATTAACTAATGATTCTCAATATACAAAATGTTTTGTAAAATTATTTTGGTGATAATATACGAATCGGAGGGATGTACAATATTGATAAGAACATTTAAACCTTGGCCGTCACGTCTAGTTTATGCGCGTTTAACAAGTTTTACGCGCATTGTTCCCGTTTCGCCCTCTAACTCAGAGTCGGTTTTTAAAACGGCCATAACTTTCGCATACGGACTCCGATCGAGACGTTCCATATATGAAAATCGATTAGAAAAGAATTTTAGATGTGTTCGTTCATCGCTTTGCCGCGTTCGGCGATTTTATTTTCTCCAAAAAAGCCTCAGAAGATTGTCTTTTCGAGCCCGGAAGCTTTTTTCCGATTTTGAGCGTGTCTTCCGAATTTTCCACAGGCCACGTCTTTTGCTTGTTTACGCTCAAATTTTATGTGGTTACTTCTCGTGTGCTCCTAAGTCCATAAAAATATTAAAAAATAAAACAAAAAAGTCAAATTTTTCCCCTCTTGCTCAACAGCAGATGAAAATGAAGAAAAGTGAGGGGCAAAAGAGGAACAATATCTAGAGGAGCACATTAATGTCTATGATTATCTATGTTGATTAAATTTTAATATTATTGTTTTAAACCTATATTCAATGAATTTAATTTGACCTTATTTAAAGAATTATTTAATTGTTAACCTAGTAGACCAAATAAATTAGAAAAATAATGAAAAATTATCTTTTGTTAGGTTGATGACACCAACCGGGACTAAAGGTGAATTAGAAATAGCGGAAAATTATCTTTAGTCGTTGGTGGCACCAACCGGGACTAAAGATGAATTGAAAATAGCGGAAAATTATCTTTAGTCCCGGTTGGTGGCTAATTATCTTTAGTCCGGTTGGTGCCACCAACCGGGACTAAATATAATTGAAATAGCGGAAAATTATCTTTAGTCCCGTTGGTGCCACCAACCGGGACTAAAGATGAATTGGCTATATATATCCACAGCTCGCATCGTCTTCTCCACAGATCCAACACTTAGCACATTTTCAGATCTCTTTCCCTCTCTCTAGCTCTCTTCCTCTTCCTCTTCCTCTTCCTCTTCCTCTCCTCTCCCTCTCCCTCTCTCTCTCCCTCTTCCCTCGGCAAGCAAGGGGAGGAGAGGAAATGGCGGCGGCGGGGGAAGAGGTGGCGGCAGCGGGGCATCATCTTCTCACCAGCGACGAGCGGGAGCGGGAGTCGACGGCGAGCAGGAGCCGGCGGTAGCGGCGAGCCGAGCGAAAAATTGATGTTGTTTTATTTTATTGTATATAGTAGATTTTGTTGTATATATGTATGAACAAATTTGTGATAGTATTTGATCTGTGATTTTTTTGATTTTGAAGATGTATTTGATATGTGAAGAAAAAAATAAAAAAACATTTGGGATATGTATTGTTCATTGCTATTTGTGAATCTGTGATATTTGATTTCAGTATGTGTGATGATTTTAGGATTTTGAAAAAAACAAAAGAATCTGAGGGTAGTGGGCTGGAGAAAGGGCAAATTAAAAAAATTTAAAAAAAATCTTTAGTCCCGGTTGGTGGCTTCAACCGGGACTAAAGATGCATCTTTAGTCCTGGTTATTTAACCGGGACTAGAGATCACCCATCTCTAGTCCCGGATTCGTAGTCCCGGTTTGACAACCGGGACTACTGAGGGTTACGAACCGGGATAATTGTGGCTTTCTCCGTAGTAAAAAGACCTTCTCCGCATCCCTCCCCGCACCCCTCCTCCCTGTCCCTATCCGCGTCGCGCCTGTGCCCCTCCCTCCCGTCGCTGCTCGAAGCTCCCGTGCTGTGCATGCGCCCCTACCTTCCATCTCCATCCGCGCGGCGTCTCGACTTTACCCGTTGCAACGCACGGATATAGTTGCTAGTGTATATATATATATATATATATATATATATATATATATATATATATATATATATATATATATATATATATATGGCTTGTGTGGCGCGCGCACAGTCCCATCCGTGTGGCGTGGCGAATCTCTAATTTGAAAACTCAAATTGAAAATCCGAACCGTTCAAATTGTTCTATATATTAATATTGCCTTGTATACCAAATTTTAGTTTTTTAATGTTTTTACTATTTTATCGGATAGGTCAAAAATGCAATAAAATAGATACTCAGAAATCGTTGGATTATTGCATTTTGACCTATCGATAAAATAGTAAAACAATTAAAAAATGTAAAATTTGGTATACAATATTAATATATAGAACAATTTGAACGGTTGATTTTCAATTTGAGTTTTCAAATTAGAGACGCACCCTGCGACGGATACCTTTATATATATATATATATATATATATATATATATATATATATATATATATATATATATATATATATATATATATATATATATATATATATATATATATATATATATATATATGAGCTTTCGTCCTTGATGGTTAAAGGGAGCTTCATTAATTATTAGTTTTTTCGTGTACATGATGAATAAAAGGCACGTGTTTTTCCAGCACGAAAAATTAAAAAGGTGTACGTGTTTTGGGCTATGTGATTTCAAAACAATTGATTCAGGGCTTAATTTGTTGGTGTAACATTCAGTTAGAGGCTCGCGTGGGCTAATTCTATCGTAATCGATCGGTACCCGAAAGTACTATCAATCTTTCTTCTTCTGCTCTTCATTGGTGGCCTTCTTTTATTTTTAATTGTCTCTGTCGGTTACACAAGGTGTAGCCAAAACTTGCATGACACTTCCTTGCCAAAAAAATAAAAAAGCTTGCATAATATGGAAATCTGCAACTCCAGTATATAAACATGCTGCTACTTCTTGTTTGCTTTAATATTTTGTTTTGTTTTTTTCCAACGTGGCAATCACCATGTGCCCGTGCACGCAAACGCTTTCCCGTTTTTATTATTGACGGTTTTTTCTTTGGACTATAGCTATTTTGTCGTCCTTAAGGTACCTTGATACTTGACGGCACCTGCCGTGGGAGAGAAATGTTTGTATTTCGTGATTTATCACGTGCTAAACAACCGTTTATGAAGGTACAGAAGGTTTAAAATTAAATAAACAGGTAATTTTTTATGTAAAATATCTCCTCTCTGTCTATTCATTGGTTCGAGGCCAAAGGGCGAGGGAACGACGAGTCTCACTGGTACAGGAGCTGGCTGGAGAGTAGACGGTAGAAGCCAGTTGCTCGCGAGGTCTTCACAGCCGCCTACCGCCCCCAAGGCCTCCGCCATCCCCGCGACTGCCCTAGTTGTCCATGAGGTCTCTGCCCGCGCTGACCCATCTGACTGAGATTTGTGATGCCTCTGCCGTTCACCGAGATTAGCATCTCATCTGACGACATCCCCATCTTTTTCAATAATTCATCAGACCTCCATTGTCACGAATAAAGCCATGCATCAATCATGGGTTTTTTTAACCGAAGATACCTGCTACTACCTCCCCCTTCCAAAAAAACTTAAGAAACCATTTGAATTATATATGCGGTTTTTTTATAGTCGCTGGTACCTGAATATATAAGACCTGTTGTAACCTTTTATTGATCCTTACGCACCCCACCCAAAAACACTCACCGCCTGCTCATCAAGTCCAATAGGGAGCGGGTACAAATTTCATTAAAACCAAACACAAAACCAAAAAAATAAATTTTTACCTAATTTGATTCCCGATATTTTTTTGCAATTTGGTGTTCAGGGTTCGGTCCAGCTTCTATTGTATGTAAACCAAAGAAAGAGTTGTTTTGCTAAAATGTATGGCGGCATATATTTTTGCTTGGTTTTGATCAATTTTCCGTATGTAATTGGTACTTCTCTACGCTTCTTCTCTGTCTGCTTTCAAGAAGGTAATCAATTGTTTTTATGGCAATCCTCTTATGCAGTGAGTACTAAAAAATTACAAGTTTAAAATTTTAAAGTGTAAATGTGCGCAACTAATACTATTAAAAATTCAATTATTTGTATAAAATATATGGCACGATAAATATAATTAGCTAGCCCTAGTAAAGAATATGTTCGGTCGATAATTTAAGCCCAAATCAATAGCAAGCCAGCCACCCATCCCACATATATGGGATGTTCCCACGCGCACTAGTAGTAATCCAGCGTCGCTCTCACCTCCTTGCAACGGGGGCTGCTATCTCATGCATGCGCTAGGAGGCGAAGTCACGTGTGTCTGCCCTTGCCATCCTCTTTCTTCGCGCGGCACGCACAGACCACTCCCTTATGTCTCTCACCCTTATCCGTTTCTCTTGTCCAGGACAAGAGTCAAAGCAAGCAGAGCGGCGACGACAACAATAGGCAGCTCCCCTCCGGTGATGGTGCTGGAGAGCCCGCTCCTCTTCCTCACCCCGGTGATGACAACGTGAGCGGAGCGGACAACAGCGCTAGCGCTGGCCCTCCGACGAGTCCCCTCCTCTTCCCTTCGGTAACAAGTTAGTTCTTTTCCCACACGCCACCCCCACCCCCACCCACTGTGCCACCGCCCTAACCTCGTCGACGCTAAAAGGCGTCAATATGTCGGAGCGGCCCCGCGCAGCCAGCCTCCTCCGCGTCCCTTTTGGCTCGCTTTGCCCCTGCCACCATCACCAGCCCCCCTCCCCCGACCCGCTGCCTCGCTTTTTCCCACACTCTGCTCTTTTTTTAAGTGTTTTTCTTAGATGTGTTTATGAGAAAACTTGCCTTTCTGACTTCAGGATGGGCCCGACAGGTAGAGAACAGCCATCTCACATACTCACGTAAGGATTGGTTTCCATGAGTTGGACTTTGCTGGTTATACGTGTTCTTTTATGAAGATTGAACAGAATATGTTCGACATAGCAGTGGACTACAATTGACTAGCTCCGGTGATTTATTGATTCCAGGTAGTGGTAATTTCTGAGATGACGGTGATGATAACTGAAGGACCATGAAATGTATATATGTTACTATATACTAACCACTCAGTTGTTCTCTCGGTTACTTCAGTTTCCATTCATCTAAGGGTAAATAGCCAAAGTGGTCCTTCATGTTTCATCTTAGGCTCAATTTGATTCTTAACGTTTCAATATGTTCATATATTAGTTCAAGTTATCATTTTAGTTTAAATTTGTCCTTGGACCAACTTTGAAGCTATTGGCTAAACATAATCAACAACCACTACTGGAGAAACGATTTTTCTGGACGAGGCCCCAAATAGGTTCCAGGCGGGCCATAAGAGGTCGCGCCTGGAAAAACCAGTCCTGGGGGCCGGCTATTGGCCCGCATGGGATAATGAATTATCCCGTGCGGTCTACTTAAGCGACCGCACGGGCTATTATCCCATGCGGTCGCTTAAGTGGACTGCACGGGATAATTCGATTATCTCGTGCGGCCAACTTAACCGACCGCACGGGATAATAGCGCATTATCCCGTGCGGTCCACCTAAGGACCCGCACGAGATAATGCATTTTTCCGTGCGGGTCGTTAAGTGGACCGCATGCGATGATGCCAACTGTTGCGCAATAAATTTCCCGCTCAACCCGAAAGTTGTGCATTTACCATGGTATTTTTCTCTCTCCAAAAAAAGCAATTATAGGGGGAAGGTTTTGAACTTGAATTTTTCAATTGGAATCAATACAAAAGGTATCATACTTGATCTCCTCTTCTATTTGCTTTCATTTTTAAAAATTGTTATTGGTTGAATGCGAAGATATTTGAACTTTTTTAACTCAGAATCTACGAGAGATACTCGACTAAGTTAGAACAAGTAAGTTTAGAGAAAATATATTTTCTACACGATATCGATCTTGTATAATTTTCCTAATCGTATGTATGTGTACTATTCTTTCTTAAACAGATCACGAAAGTTCCAGTTGTAGCGAACCGGTTCGACAATCGAACCATGCTTAACTTGGTTGCAGATCTTTGCTGCTTCATCCGTCGCGATGTCTGCAACCATTTGGGCAATTTCTACGATCCGGAAAGAGAGCTGGTGACGGACGATAAATTCAAACGACTTATGGAGTGGGAAAAAGAGCACCGCCATTAATGAATAATTTGTAATTTGTTGCTAGACTTCTGTAATTTGTGCGAGACGAAACTTGATATGTATATAAACATGCATGCATGATCTGTGTACATACTTTAATATCTTTTATGATAAAATAATATAATTAAATATCTTTTTTTCGTGCGAATATATATATACATGCATCTTATCAATCGACCCATGCATTTAATATTAATGAGAGAGAGACGAGAGGAGAAGACAGAGGACATAGAGGAGAGGAGAGGATCAAAGAGAGAAGAGGAGAGGAGAGAGACAGGACAATAGCTAATGTACATAAAATAATATACACTATCTTCCCGTGCGGTCGACTTAACAGACCGCACGGGAAGATCGATTATCCTATGCGGTCCTGTAAAGTGGCCCGTACGGGATAATCGATCTTCCCGTGCGGGCCGCTTAAGCCGACCGCACGGGATAATAGATCTTCCCGTGCGGTTGGGCCGTCCGCACGCGAAAATGTTATTTTTTCAGACCTTTTCGCGCATGCGGGCAGGCTTTCCACACTGGAAGATACCTTTCGGCCCGCATGAAAAAATCGTTTCTCCAGTAGTGAACTCTCCACTTATACCTCTAATGTCATTCATATATATAAGAAAAAATAATAAAAAAAGTCTTACTATTTAGGCAATGAAACAGTATGATGAGAACAACCCCCACCCCACCCAACCCCACCACCTAAATTCTCAACTTCCTGTCAAATATATATAAATGATGTTTTCTTTATTGAAACTTGCATGCAATGTTTTTTATAGATAATGCATAGTAATTTATGTAAAACATCCAAGTGTATACGATAGCCATATTAAGCTCAATCTTCATGTGCATGTGTTTAAATAGTGGAAAGTACATCTGCAATGCTATTTATTCATCTTGTTTTTCTCTTTTCTAGTGTTTGCAAATTAAGGGCAAAAGGGACACTTTCTAATAGAAATGTTGACTAAAAATAGCCATGTGGCATATTAAGTGGGCCCAAGGACGATTTTAAGCCAAAAACAAATATTTAGATGTGGACAAAATGAAACCAGAAGGACCAAATTGAGCCTTTTGTGGAACTTGAAAAGATTAGATTAGCTATTCACCCTTCATCTAATATATAGTTATCGATCGAGCCACTTAGATAATCTTGTTGTAGATGACTGAAGTAGAAGAAAACAAAGATACCGGAGAAGTTTAAACACCCGTGTCAGAAGCAGTTGAGAATTGAGATACAACCAATCATTAGCAGGAACTCACAAGGAGGGATGTAGAACAGTAGTAGTAGGGAGAGCAGAAGAAGGAAGTCAAGGCTCTACAAGTACTACCAATTAAAAGGGTTTGTACATGTAGAGTACAATTTTCTTAATCATCTGAAAGTATGCAAGAAAAATCCAGAAGCTACTACAAATACGGATAATTTTCTAAAAGATAGGACTGTAGATAATCACCGGTGAAACATTAATTTGGTACATGGTAAAAAAAGCCATTAAAACAGTAAAGTTTTTTGAAACACAGCAAAATACATGCTAAAATATTTAGCTGTCATGTATAAAACATTAAATGGTAACGGTTGAAATATATGTTTTTCTATCAGCAGCGTATTATCATATGACATCATTTTGAAAAGATTTAATTATAATAGATACAACGGTATAATCAGATCATAAATTGAATAATAATTTAAGAAAAATAGTTTAATTTGAAAATGAGATAGTTAATATATGAGAAGGAGAGAGAGGCACATGCTATGCTCTCATGGAGTACGTACACATAGGTAGTAGGGAGGGCGTCCGATTTCTTTGGTTGATCGGTCTCCCGCCCCGAATTATTCTCCGGAAAATCATTTAGCAATACAGAGTTTAGTCATGATTTAATTAATTATCAGTTGAAAGTTTGATCTTGGGACCTTAAAAAATCCTTCCTTGAATAATAATAGAGAATAAGCTTCATTTTTCTTTTTTTTCACTTCAAGTCTTTACAAAGTTTATGGCCAAAACTTCAATCTACCATACTACTATCCATATTAATTGTCGTGTTTGTAGATTACCTTGACTAACTCTGTGTTCCTAGCTATTAGGATTTTTTTCATACTTTCAAATGATTGAGTAAGGAGGTCGTGGAGTGGAGGCCAAGTGGGCCGCCCGGCACGGCCCGGCACGGGCACGGCCGCGGCACGTCCCGTCACGGCACGGCCCGTTAGGCACGGCCACTGTGACGGGCCGTGCCGTGCCGGCCCGCGTGCTCCGCCCTCAGCCCAAGCACGGCCCACGGGAGGCCGGGCCATGCCCGTGCTGGCACGGCACGAATTTGGCCCGTGGGCCGTGGCCGAGCCCACGGGCCCATAAGGCACGGCCGAATTTTAAAAATAGATAAAAATATGAAAAAATAGAAAAAAAATATACAACCCTATTATTTCTATATATAAAAATTAAAAATGTAAATAAAGGATAAAAATAAAATAATGATGTATTTGTCACGTTAAAAATATGAAAAAAAAATATTCGTCATCTATTTTTCATATTGAAATTATTAAAATAAATATTGACGCTTACTATATGTTAAAATAGTAGTGATCTTTATTGATGTTTATATTATTATATGATACAATGATACATTTGCCTCGTTAAAAACTTTGTCACGTAAAAACTCATAGGGAAAACCGAGAAAACCATGACAAAGAAAAGAGTACGGCGCAAAGATCACAACTACTTCTAACAAAGTTCTATTGGGGTTGGTCGGATCTAAGTAGAGGTTCTCGAATTGGGCGGCCAATTCTTGGTTCTCAGCAGTGTATTGGGCATGTTGTCTAGCTAGCTTCCGTCTTTAACGCTTAGTAGCATCTCGACGTGGTCGCTGCTCGAGTTGTCCTCCTTTCTTCGACGATTCGACCGCAAAGGTGAAGGCCGATTCGGAGGATACGTTGACACGGTACCGTCAACACATTCCGTGCCAATTTTGAAAGCACGGGATATGCCATCTTGTGGTCATTCCACCATCAGAGGACGTTGAAATCTTGTGCTTCATGCACGATGGCGTCGCGTCCACATAACTTGACAACTCTTCGGCAACACCGTGTGAAGTGACGTCTCCACTTCCAGACGAACGCCACCCCCTTAGCTTGAAGATGAGCCACCCCAAATTCTACCCCACTTGTATCTTCTTCTTACTGTAGTGGGGATAGGAGGGGTCTCTCTGGCGAACTCCACGAAACTTTAGTTCATACTTTCCAAAAACTTCATATAGTTTACTCCTAACCTTAGTATAAAAAGAACTATAATCTACACCTATAGTATCTTCAATAAGTGATAAAATAGTGGAGAATCCCCTTAATTTACCCCTAGGATCTAATGTGAAAGCAAAAGCATACATAGGTATATTTTTCCAATATTTTAAATATTTTTGTTTCATGTGAAAGACAGGTTGGGCTAGAATTTTATCATTTTCATATTCTTTTAACAACGTGGCAATCTCGAGAATATTGTGCAAAATTAAATTGGCAGTTGGATAGTAAACTTGGGACAGAGTAAGAGTAGACTCATAAAAAGTTTCAAGAAATTGGTAATATTTTTGGACAATTGCCCACACGTGCTCACTCAGTATTGGCCCACCGTCGCTATTTCTTGGGCCATTACGTGACTGGACAAAATCAGTTAGTAATTCACTATAAGGTAACACAACTTTTAATATTAAATAGGTTGCATTCCACCGATGCTCTGTATCGGTGGAAAACATACGTGCTTTCTTACCAGCCGCATGGCAAAACCTCTTCCATGCAGCAATCCGCGGGTTAGAAGCAGTTAACTACGCGATTGCTTGACGAACAGCGTCAATGTGAACACTTACTCTCTTCATCCCAGTCTTAACAATCAGATTTATTATATGACAAGCACAACGCTGATGAAGTAGAAAAGACTGCGCATAAACACAAAATAAAGGTTGCAATATTTCCATTGCCCTAGAATTAGCAGATGCATTATCTAGTGTAACAGCAAATATTTTATCTGCAAGATTATATTCATTAATTACCTCCCTAATTCTTTCGGCTATGTTTTCACCTGTGTGTGACACATCTATTAACCGGAGGCCTAGAACTCTTTTTTGCAACTCCCAATCATCATTAACAAAATGAACAACTACGCTAAGGGAATCCTCCCTAGCTCCACTGCTCCATATATCAGAGGTAACACTAACAGAGAAAGTGCATGTACTAAATAGTTCCTTAAGTGCATTACTACCCTTCTCATAAAAATTTTCTAAATCTCGGGTTGTTGTTTGTCTACTAAGCGCTTTGAATCTAGGATTATGCGATTGCTGAACGTATTCTTCGAAAGCGGGAGACTCCCCAAAGTTCAAGGGTAAATCTTGTCCGGCGATTAACCAGGACAAGATTTTCCCGAGCTACCATGGGATCATACTCCCGCACTATGTACCGTACCGTCGGGTTTAGCATCGATTGTTGCTGCCGCAATTGTATTCCTTGCTTCCTTGCACACGCCTCCGCATGACGCTTTAGGTGTCTGTACCACCGAGAAGATCGTGCGGATAAAGTATTCCTACAAATTCTACATCTAGCTTGTGTTACCTCCCTCCCGTCGGGGCCGGTCACTTTCACCTCATCAAAGTGCTGCCACACACTTGGAGGTTCTCGATCTTTTCGAGCCGGTGTGTATCGAAACACTTCCGCTCGCGGATCCCGAATATCCTTCCGGCCTCGCCGCCGTCGGCACCGGTTCCTCCTCCACGATTCTGGAGTTGGAGCCGATCCGGAGGCATCGTCAAACCCCGACATGTAATTGGGGTCGAAATCACCCAAAGTGAACGACGGCGGCGATATGGATAGTTCGGATCCATTCTGTAATTTTAATCCAAAATAAACATAATTTAGATATTTATTAAATACACAAACAAAATACAAATAATACATACATATGAATATCACTTACATCTTTCGAACCGGAAGCACTTCACACCTCTGCGATCAAACTAATTAACTATGAAACTAATTTTGATTTTTGACAAAATTTGAGCAAATTTTGTCAAAACCAACAAATTAGAGCACAAGAGAGCACTTGAGACTTGAGAGCACAAAATGAGATGTTTGGGGTGAGGAGAAATGGCTGGGGTGGATGCCCTATTTATAGGACGAAATTTGCAATTTTTTGGAATTTTTTCGGATTTTTGCCTCCAACGGCTATTTTCAAATTATAGCCGTTGGGACACGTGGCACGACGTGATTCGCTGGTTCAAACCATCCCGCGCGCGCCTCCTCCCTGCCTGCCACGTGTCGCGACGCCATTGGACCCCCCGCAGCCGTGCCGTGCCGGCCCGTGAGCCGTGCCATGCCCGGGCCGGCACGGAACGGTTACCGTGCCGTGCCGTGCCGGCCCGTGGGCTCGGCGGCCGTCCCAGGCACGGCACGGTCCGTCGTGCCATGCCGGCACGGCCCATCACGAGCCGGGCCGTGCCGTGCCGAGCCGGTGCACAGTACCGTCGTGCCCGGGCCGACACGCCTCGGCCCGTTTGGCCAGCACTAGGTCATGCCATTTTTTTTATCATACTAGTAATGTGCCCATATGCTATAATCATGCCATTTTTTTGGACATAGCACAGAGTTTTTTTTTCTAGTCCAGAGTAGCTAGGTGGTTTGCCTCACAATGGAAGGAAAACGAGGATGAACGAAACTGTATTTACCGTAGTAGAGATAAGAGATTACGGCTGAAGAAAAAATCTCCATTTTTTATCATTATGTAGCTTATCCAGACATATTGAAGCAAACGCTTTCCTATTCTTAATTTTTCTTTTTATCACGTGATTTTCCTTCTCCAGTCTCCACCATGTCCTGCTACTGCTTTAGCTGCTTTTGACCTTCACAGTCATAAGTTTCTAAACTTTCTCCGGTACCTTTATTTTCTCCAACTTCAATCATCTAAGAAAAAATAATTGACTCTACTAGTTAGATCAATGGAAAACTGAGGTAACTAAAGGTGTGTGCGTAGTACATGTTGGGAACTTCTCTCCCTCCGTACAAAAACAATGGCTTATTAAAACATAATTAATTAAATATTAGATAAAAAGAATTAAAAATAGATTAATATGATTTTTTAAAATAAATTTTATATTTTTTTCAAACGAACCGTTTAAGAAATATGTGCGGAAAAACGATGAAACATAAGATGTGAAAAGGGAGAAACAAACTCAGGCTAATGCTATTTTGAGAGAAGAGGATTGGAAAAGATCGAGAAGATACGCAAAATAAGATGAGACACTAACTATAATATTAATTATTTTAAACTTGAAAACTGAATTAATATGACTTTTAAAGCAACTTAACTATATTAATCTATTATATATTAAAAGTTCATTAATATTTTTATAAACATTCTGTGTCGTTTCTACAAATGCTCTAGGTCGCCACGTGGTATTTCATAATCTCACCATTGATTTTCATTGAAATTGATGGAGCCATTATGTTAGACCATTAGATTAAATTTTCTGCTTCCTCTTAATATCCAAACATTTAGGTACTGTTCATTTGAAAAAAAGAAACATGTACATAAAAAAATAAAACCATAAAAACATTTAGATATTGTTTACTTGAAAAAAACATACCCACGTATACACGTATACGATAAAAAACTATAAAACCCTAAAAAACATATGTACTTTGGTAGAACCAAAATTAAATGATCTTTTTAAAATTGGATTTTTTATACTTTAAAAATAAAATTTATTACTCTACAAGTCTCTTAGGGTGCCATGTGACACTATAATTTCACTGTCGATTTTTATTTAAATTAAAGTATTCATTATTTTAGACTATTAGATTAGCTCACTTTCTCTTAATCTCCTATACGAGAGTAACTGTTTTACTGGATGTTCGATTGGGAAAAAAACAAAGAAACATATGTACATACGGTAAAAAAGCTATAAAACACACAATATATATATATATATATATATAAAAGTTGCTAGAACCATCGAGATGGTCTTTAGAATAAGATTTTCTATACTATAAAATAAAATTTAAAATTTATTAGGCTAGAAATGCGCAATTTAAATTAGATCAATAAAATAACAAATTAAAGGTACTTAAACACTTATTTTAAAAATTATTTTGAATTATATAGTTAACTTATAATCCGATGTATTCAAATGTTGATGACTATCATAGTTATATTATAGTGATAAATACATTATAATACATTAAGCTAACATATAATAATTATATCATAATACTTTTTCAAATAATTTAGGTGACATATAAATAATTAATATCACAATAATCTTTGAAATAATTTCATATCATATTTTATAGTCAAATATCACTTGACAAATATATATATCTACATGCGTGGAAAATGAAACAACATTATGTTTTGTTATATCTTATTTAATTTTAATTTATATGAGATTAAGATTCTTAAAGGTTTCTTCGTTTTTTTCTGAACTATTTGACTGAGATTCCCAGACAATGGTCTTCCTGTAATACAACTCTTTAATCCTCATTCACGTTTTTTTCTTTGCCAAATAGGTTTTATAACAAATGAACAATCCTATAACATATGCATGAAACTTCTCATGATATATTTTCTTACAGTATAGAAATTCTAATATGCCAGGCATAAATGATAATTGATGAATGTATGTCATACACCCCATTAAACGTAACTACAAGTGCACTCCAACAAATTAGTTATTATAAATAATTTTGAAAAATAAATACATTCTTAGATTAGTAGTAAAGGTGTCTCGTACAATTATTAACAATAGGTGAAAAAACAAACTAAATGCTAGATTTTTATCAAAATATAAATAATGATATGATACACTGAAGATCTTCACAATCATATGTCTACTTAGCTATAATTTTTTAATGATCAATCTCACTCTAAAAAGAATATTGTATCTATACCATAAAAAGTTAAGAGGTACTGCTTATCATAAAACATAAAAAAACTTTTTTTTTAAGAAGTGAAGAACTATTTTCATCACATCCATCTTATCTTTGATTCCCTGTAGGACATCGAGCATGGATAGTTTGCTATGCTACCACAAATATAGAGGGACATACATATGGTTAAGTTGATGCATGCCTAGTGAAGACCACCGTTGGCTTATTTTTGTGGTTGACTTATTTTGGTGGTACAGATGAAGTTTTATTTATTAAAAAGACATCTAGCTTAAGACAACGATATTAAGTAATGGTGATAATTGGTGGGTTTAAGTAATTTTGTTTCAATCTAAAAAATATTCTTATAATTTATATTAAAGTCTATGGTCTAATCTATATCACAACATGGATTTTTTTATTATGAGACAAAATCTACATTTTAATTTTTTATAAGTATATGGTGAGGTAAGCCTTGATTCTCTTAGCCTTATAGATTATTTTTATAAAAGTGTTCGTGCATTTGCGCAGGCTTTCTTTCTAATTTTATTTAAAAAACTCATCATTTAGTAATTCGAAATGATTCGAGAGCATGGTTCTCACTTTTTTTGGCTAACTCGAATGCTGCCTAAGAACAACAAAGTGATTAGTCCACATATTTTACTTCCTGTGGAGATTGTGGCAATCGGGTATCTACATGGCAAGCTTATCCGACTGGAGGTAGGGATAGATTGTGCCTGCTATATCTGTAAGCCGAACTTGACTTGGGTGTTACGGTTGCCGATAGAGATAAGGCTATCGGCCTATAGTCACGGTTTGGTAAGATTGAGGAAACCAACTTAGAATAAGATAGGGTTTCCGACTTGTAAACCCTTCCTCCCAAGACTATATAAGGGGGGTTATGGGCGTCCCTTGAGGGATATCCAACACTAGATCTGATATACGACTTCATAAGCAAGAGCTTTAGGTCACGAGATCAATAAAGACACTCGGCGGATCGAATCCACCGAAACAGGAGTAGGGTATTACCTCACGAGAGGGACTGAACCTGTCTAAATCTTTTTCTTCTTCTAACCCATTGTGCTTGGCGATCTCGACTGCGACCCCAGAAAAATATATTGCCGAAACCAAGTTTCGACGGTTGGCACGCCTGTAGGGGCGCGCGCCGAGACTTCTTCAACAATCTCGCCGACAAGCGTGATGGGATCTCCCTCAAGACTCGGCGACTTCGCCGCCAACTCGTCGACGACTCCTCCTTCGACTCGGATTCGAACCGGTCGGAGGGAAAGACCTACTCGGCGCCATTCGGGCTCCCCAATAGCGCCGAGATCTTCGACAACATCTTGAAGACCAAGATGCGATCCACCTTCTCCAACGACGGACTTCACTCGGCACCATTCGGATTACCGGATACCGCCGAGATCCGTGCCAATCTTCTCGCCTCCCCGACGGAAGCAATCTACTCAAAAGAAGACCTCTCGGTGCCGTTTGGGTTACCAAATGCCACCGAGATCTACAACAAACTCCTCTCCCCGAGTTGGCGACAATCCACTCGGAGGAGCCTACTCCCCAAGCTCGACTCGGGACCGGAACGATCCAGATCCGGGTTACCCGAGATCAAGGGAGGTCGCGTCATCCTCCCGTCACTCGGCTCCTGCTCATCTTGAGCTCAATGGATACCTCAGCTCCGCCGCTTCGACAATCTCTACGACATCCCTTCGCCGAAGCCGACAACTCCGACCGCCGCATGGATTGTGAGCCAAAGTGCTTGACGTCCTCATGGCCGAGCCGGATGAGTCCGACTCAGCCATGGCCGAAGGCTTGCCGAAGAGGAGCGAACCAAAGTGGAGCTTGAGCGCAAGACAGTAGGAGGAGAAACAACGCAAGGACGAGGGCGACAAAAGGAAGCGGGATCTACGTGCGGCGGACGATCGCCAGGAGGCCATCCTCCGGACACGGGTTCGCAACACCAACATCTTCCGGACGCCGCGCGAACGCGTCGCCGCGCTCACGCTCTTGGACACCGTCATGGAAACGGCTCGGCCAACGTGACTCCTATACTCGACAAGATAAATACCATTGTCGCAGCCCACGCTAACGGCCACCCCACCACCTCGGCACGAAGGCCGGCGAATCCGTGGCCGAAACGCCGGACAAAAGCCGGCTCCCACCTCTAAAGTCGGGAGACTACGGGAGGCCCGAGCCGGCTCGGTCGTAACCAGCCAAGAGGCCCACCTCGCGAATCTACGGCGAGGCACCAAGAGCAGACGGCGCGACTCCGCGACAAACGACGTGGACGTCCACCCGTCCACCACCGAGTCCGCCGCAATAGTTCCGGCTACCCAACCGACCAACCGAAGACCCCAGAGCGTGCGGGAAGTCCTCGATCGCCGCTACCGGGAGCGCGGCCAGACGCACTCGGGAAGATCGAAGGGGATCACCCGACACGGCGACGACAAGTCCGGCCTTCACTCGGGAGCTCCGCCGAGTGCATCGGCCGAGTGGCTTTAAGCCCACCGGGATTGAAAGGTACGATGGCAAGACCGACCCGAATCTTGGTTAACCGTATATACTCTTGCCATCCGAGCTGCAGGTGGCGACAATAAAGCCATGGCCAACTACCGCCCGTGGCCCTCGCAAACTCAGCCGAAATTGGCTCACAAGCCCGCCAAGAGGCTCAATCGGCTCGTGGAGCGAGCGGGGACCACTTCATCGCCAACTTTCAAGACACCTTCGAGAGGCCCGGCACACACTTCGACCTCTACAACGTCATCCGAGGCGGACGAGCCCCTGAAGGATTATATTCGGCGTTTCTCAAGAAGCGCAACAAGATCCCGAACATCACCGATGACATCATCATCGCCGCCTTCCAGAAGGGAGTCCGTGATGAGCTGCTTATAGGCAAGTTCGGGCGCAAACCAACGAAGACGGTGAAACAAATGTTTGAGACGGCGAACTCATACGCCAAATCCAACGACGCCATTAAGGCCGCCCGTCAAGACCGGCCCGACGAAGGGAGGACAAGCAAGCAGGAGGAAGCCGAAATCCTAAGAAGGATGGCGGCAACAACGGCAACCGGGGCGAAAGATCGCAAGCGCCGATCCAGAAGACCTAGTGGCCGCGACCTCCCATACTCAACGCCGTCCCGAGTCGCCGCCTACGACGCCATCATGAACGCCCGGTGCACCCACCATCCGAATCACAAGCACGCGGCGAAGGACGCTTTATCTACAAGCGGTTCGGCTGAACAATACGTGGCGCAGACTCAACAAGAAGCCGCCGACGAGGCCGGCCGTCCGACGCCAAGAATAACAACGCGGTGAAAATGCCGAACCTTTTCAAGACCCAGTGGGGGAACTCAACCACATCTTCGGGGTCCGCTAGCCTATGAGTCCAAGAGGAAACAAAAGCTAACCGACCGGAGGTCAATGCGGCTCAACCCGAAGTCCCTCGGTATCGCGATGGTCGGAAGTGGCCATCACCTTTGACCGCTCGGATCATCGACCGAGTGGTTCATCCAGGCGCTATCCACTCGCCTGGACCCCATGGTCCGCAATATCAGGCTCAAGCGCGTCCTCATCGATGGGGCAGCGCCCTCAACATCTGTTCGCCAAGACCATGGACGAAATGCGAATCCCAAGAGCCGGGCGAAAGCAAGCTCAGCTCCCTTCCACGGAGTTATCCGGGCTGTCTTCAACACCACTCGGGCACATCTCCCTCCAGTCACCTTCGGAGCCCGAGAGAACTTTCGAACGGAGAACGTCACCTTCGAGGTGGCCGACTTGAAACAACGTATCATGCCATCATCGGAAGGCTGCGCTTGCCAAGTTCATGGCGATCCCTCACTACACTTACCTCTGCATGAAGATGCCGGGTCCCAACGGCGTCATCACTCTTCGCGCGACGTGAAGCAAGCCTTCACCGCGACAAGGAGAGTGTGACATGGCCCAATCTCGCGAGAGATTACGTGGCCAACAAGAAGTCCGATTGGCTGCATCGACTTCGGCGAGAGGGCGAAGTCCCCGCGAAGAAGATAGCCAAATCGGGATCCGGTGACGCCAAGACCAAGAAGATCTCCCTTGATTCGTCCGATCCCTCCAAAAGCTGCGTAATCGGCGCCGACCTAGACCCCAAATAGGAAAGCGCGCTCGTCACCTTCCTCCAAAATAATAAAGATGTTTTTGCTTGGAAACCATCGATATGCCCGGAATTCCTAGGGAGGTGATCGAGCACTCTCTCGAACGTCAAAGATGACGCCAAACCAATAAAACAACGATTACGCGAGGTTCGCACGGGATCGAAAAGACGCGATCAAAGAAGAACTTGCAAAGCTCTTGGTGTCGGCTTCATTAAAGAAGTCCTTCATCCCGACTGGTTAGCCAACCCAGTCCTGGTCCGCAAGAAAACGGGGCAATGGCGCATGTACGTTGACTACACCGACCTTAACAAAGCTGCCCCAAAGATCCATTCGGGCTGCCTCGCATCGACCAAGTCGTCGACTCAACAGCCGGTTGCGAACTCCTGAGTTTCTTGGATTGTTACTCGGGCTATCACCGGATCAGCTTGAAAGAATCCATTGCTTGAAAACATCGTTCATCACGCCGTTCGGGGCTTACTGCTACATCACTATGCCTTTTGGCCCGAAGAACGCCGGAGCCACATACCAACGCATGATCCAAAGATGTTTCCACGCGATCGGCAAGAATGTTGAAGCCTACGTCGATGATGTTGTCATCAAGACCAAGCAGAAAGAAGACTTAATCGCCGACTTAGAAGAAACCTTTGCAAACATCCGGGCCTTCAGAATGAAGTTAAACCGGAGAAGTGCACCTTCGGCGTCCCATCGGGCAAGGCTTGCTTGGCTTTATGGTGTCACATCGCGGCATTAAGGCAAATCCAGAGAAGATCAACGCTATCTTAAACATGAAGCCCCCGAGTAATCAGAAAGACGTCCAAAAGCTCACTGGCTGCATGGCGGCACTAAGCCGTTTCATATCCCGACTCGGCGAACGAGGCATGCCCTTCTTCGATGGCTTGAAGAAGACAGACGACTTCCGGTGGACCACGAGCGACAAGGCCTTTGAAGATTTCAAAGAATTCCTTACCACGCCACCCGTCCCGGCTTCGCCTCAACCCCGGGAACCCCGTTGCTGCACGTCTCAGCCACTCACCAAGTGGTCGACGGTCCTTGTGGTTGGACGCGAAGAAGAGGGTCGGGCCCGAAGATTCAAAGGCCAATCTACTTTGTTAGCGAAGTATTGGCGGGAGCCAAAATCCGCTACCCTCGGGTACAAAAATTGCTTTATGGTGTTCTAATAACCGCGAGGAAATTGGCACACTACTTTCATGGTCACTCGGTCACCGTCGTCACCTCTTTCCCACTCGGCGACGTCATCCACAACCGCGAGGCAACCGGGCGAATCGCCAAGTGGGCCCTAGAACCGTGCCGTGGACTTAACTTTTAAGCCCGGACGTCCATTAAGTCACAAGCCTTAGCGGACTTCTGGCCGAGTGGATGAACGGCAAGAGCACGTGCCTCGAGAAGACCTCCAACACGGACCATGCACTTCGACGGATCCAAGAGGATCACCGGCTTAGGAGCGGAGTCGCTTCGATCTCCCCGGCGGGAAAGGCTAAGATATGCCCTTCACCTCCACTTCTCCGCCTCACACAACGTCGCCGAGTACGAGGCTCTTCTACATGGACTGCGCCTCGCAGTCTCACTCGGGATTCGTCGGCTTATTGTGAAAGGCGACTCCCAGTGGTCGTCAATCAAGTGATGAAGGATCTGGTCCGCTTAAATGACACTATGGAGGCCTACCGACAAGAAGTCCGCAAGCTTGAGGACAAGTTTGATGGGCTAGAACTCTCACATGTCCCGAGACATAACAACGAAGCTGCCGATGAGCTAGCACGGTTCGGATCTAAGCGCGAAGCTGCCCCAACGACGTCTTTGTCGAACATCTCTACGAACCAACCGTCATGGCAAAAACGGCTCCTAACGAACAAACCAACAACGAAGTCGCCATGACCGACACCGCGGAGGACGCCGCTCATCAAATTCTTAACTCGCAAGAGCTGCCGGATGACCGGGATGAAGCGAGAACGCGTCCGGCGTCGTTGCCAAGCGTACGTCATGGTCGACTCCGATCTATACAAGAGAAGCCCCTCCGGAATTCTAATGAGGTGCATCACACCCGAAGAAGGGAAACAATTACTCCAAGACATCCACTCGGGCATATGCGGAAGCCACGCGGCACGCACTCGTCGGCAAAGCTTACGAACAAGGATTCTTCGGCTCACCGCGGTCTCCGACGCGGATAAAGTCGTAAGAACTGCGAAGGCTGCTAGTTTTTTGCCCGACAAAGCCATGTCCCGGCCCAGAGCTTCAAACAATCCCACTTTCCGGCCGTTCGCGGTATGGGGCTGGACATGGTTGGCCCTTTCAAGAAAGCTCCAGGAGGTTTCACACACCTCTTCGTCGCAATCGACAAGTTCTCCAAGTGGATTGAAGCCAAGCCGGTCACCACAATCACTGCGACAAAGCACGAGACTTTTTCTCAACATCGTGCACCGCTTCGGCGTCCCAAACAAAATCATAACCGATAATGGGACTCAATTCACGGGAGGCATCTTCAAGGAATTCTGCGAAGACTTCGGAATCAAAATCGCTATGCATCGTAGCCCACCCTAAAAGCAATGGGCAAGTCGAGCGAGCCAACGGCATGGTCCTTCAAGGCATCAAGGCTCGCGTTTCGACCGGCTAAGCCCTTACGCCGGCAAGTGGGTACAAGAACTTCCCTCGGTTCTATGGTCGCTGCGAACCACACCCGGTCGGGCCACCGGCCAAACTCCTTTCTTTACGGTTTATGGCGCGAAGCCATGTTGCCAAACGAGATGGAGTATGAGTCCCTCGGGAGCGCGGCTTCAACGATGAACGCTACGACCCCGACCGAGTGGATGACCTCACCCGATTGGAAGAGGCCCGCGGCGGCCCTCATCCGGTCGGCCAAATACCTTCAAGGGCTCGGAAGATACCACGGTCGCAACGTGCGAGCACGAGCTTTCATTGTTGGCGACTGGTCCTACGCAAGATCCGGACCACCAAAGACCGACACAAGTTATCTCCCTTATGGGAAGGACCGTATATAATCGCCGAAGTAACTCGGCCCGGTGCTTCCTGGCTAAAGCACGAAGACGGGTCAATGGTGGAGAACTCCTGGAACATTGAGCATCTTCGACGATTTTATGCCTAATTTGGCTAAGGCCTCATGTTTTCCTTGATTGCCAACCTCAAGCAAGATGACTTCTTGAGCTAGCGAGTAATTGTACACATGTCAATAAAGCTCAAGTTTTTCTCATCAACTTTTGTGCATAATTTGGTTTATCATTGTTTAATGTCCTTTGACTCGAGCTCGGTGTCTAAGGACCGAGAGTTTTCCGATGACCTAATTGAGCCTAGGCTTGATGACGACCGAGACGAAAACTACTTAAGAAATTTCACGCAAAAGCTCGAATCAAGGCATTGACATAAATAAACTAAAAATAGTCACAAAGTTCCACGTCGAATGTTACGGTTACATGACATTTACAAAGCAAAGTCGAATACGATCGAGCTTGAAGTTGTTTACTACATCCAGAGATATCTTCTTCGTCGCCTCTTGCGCCTCACTCGGCATATCTAAGGCCTGCTCGTCCGTTGTTCCCTCGCGAAGCCCTCCCGACCGAATGGATATCCACTCGGGGTAGAGGGACTTGGTACGTGCAAGAGCCGAGACCAGCCCCATGTTGGCCGCTTCGGTGATATTCTTCGGGTATCGTTCGGGAGCCAGGAAGCTTGTCGAAGATCTCGATTGGCTCCAGCGAGCGCCCCAACTCCTTGATCGAACAAGGACAGCAAGATCGGCGTGGCGGCGTTGGCGACCTCTTCCCGTATCTCGTCGCTGGATTTGATCCGCCCAAGCAAGACGTCGTATTGGGCTCGGGTCTTCATCTTATAAGCTGCAAAAAGTCCCGAGATCATTCAAAGCACTCGGAAATAAAGCAAGCACACGAAATTCGACTTCAAAGAAGATTACCTTCAAATTCGGCCTCCATCTCGGCCTTGTCAAGGCTGACCGCTTCAGTGGACTTGAAGCGAGTGGACCTCCGAAGAATTTTCTACAACGAAAGAAGATTATCAATAGCCAAGATCAGCATGAGAATCACGATGAAGCCTGGGAGAGGCGAGCTTACTCCCGATTGATCCGCGGAGGTCGAGGTTCGCTCCCGAAGCTCCGCGATCTCCTCCTTAAAGCCGCCTCCCCGACGCGGCCTCCTCCCGAGTGGCCTTCAGTGCGTCGGCGAACGTCCTCCAAGGAGTTTAAGTGGGGGACCGCTTCTCCAAGACTTCGGATTTTGCCATTGAGCGGCAATATTCATACGCACGCGAAAGCGATGGAGTGATCGGCGAAAGATAACGATGATATAATCAAAGAGAAAGACAAAAGGCTTACGTTGAGCGGTCGGGTCGCCTCATTCAGGCTCTCGACAAGGGCATCCCTTTCATCTTTTCGGCTTGCCGATCTAGGATGATGCCTGTCTCTCGCCTTCCGAATCCCGCCACTCGATCTCGATCGGGGAACCCGGGTCTCGAAGATCGCAACTGGGATCTCTTCTACCGTGGTGACAAGCAAGAAAGACGAATGAAGACATGAAAGATTCAAAATTGAAAGAACGAAGGAATGCTTGAAGCAAGTCTTACCGGTTTCGGTGGCCGCTGCCTAGGTGGAGCGGCCGGGCTTTTCTTCTTCTTCGGGCTCTGCGCCGAGTGACCCCGGTTGGGGGTGCTTGAGCCGCAGCCTCGGGTTTCCTGGCCGATGATGCCTTTCAGTAGGGACATCTCGGCCGGCGTCGGGGCTCCTCCCTAGGGCGTCCTCCTTCGGAGGCGAAGGTTGTTTCTCCGGAACGCTCGCACTCGGTTGCGGGCTCCGGGGTTTTGGCTCTCCGGCCTTGGCACTTGGGAGCGGCCGGAGTCGGCCCTTCACCCCCTCCGGCAGATCTATGTCCCGGGGCCTCTGCGAAAGTGAACACAGCAAAGATAAAGAAAAGTTTTCAGCAAAGAGTTCGGACTCCGGTTCCAGCATACCCGGATGACCGGCGGATCTTGCCGTCCGCGGTGATCGCCTTAGAGGCGGGGTCTCGGCCGGAGGAGCCGGGACGTCGTCATCCGAATCTTCGATAATCAGCCTCCTTTTACTTGCACGTTTGTTTGAATCCTCACTCGCGCGCCGCTTCCCATTGGATCGGCTTGGATTTTGACCCCGCCGGTCGGCTTCTTGGCGGGCGACGCGGCGCGTCATCATGAGCCACCTTGTATGGCTTGGAGGCGATAGAGGCGTTTTCCTGCAGAAGAAAGAAAGTGCAACATTAAGAGACAAGATGTCAAGATTGTAAGATACCGTGAAGTAACCAGTCGGCTTACCGGAGGAGGAGGTCGATGAATGCTGAAGGGAAGGACTGGCAGAATGAGGGCCCGCTCGACTGCAATCCCGGATGAGAAGAGTTTGTACATCCGAATCTTCAGGATCTCGTATGTGAGTGGATCTGGGTCTTCCCGATTGGGGTCCGTCCCGCCTTCATACTTGAAGGCCGGTTTCGACCGCTCGCTTGATCGGCGCCAGTCGGCACCTGATGAAGTGCCGAGTGATTTGTTCACCGCGAAGACCCCTCTTCTTCATCGTCAGGATCTTTGCGAGCAGATCGTTGGCCTCATCCCAATCTTGGGCTACCGGCACGGTGCTCCAAGACGGCTTGGGGACAGGAGGAAGACCGACATAGGCGGACAGACTGGGTTCGAGATTGCTAATGTAGAACCAGCCCGCGTGCCGGCCCTTGTTGGAAGATTTCAAAGGGAGAGAAAAGTAGTCTTTGCGGAGAGATCCGCGAAGGCCGGAAGCTGCCCCGCCAACAACGCAAGGTTGGTCCTTGTTCGGATGGGGTTTCAGATAGAACATACGATGGAAGAGATTGAAGTGAGGAAGAATGCCAAGAAAGGCTTCACACACATGAATAAAGAGGGCTATGTGAAGCATTGAGTTGGGGTTCAGATGGTAGAGATGAAGCCCATAGTAGTCCAAAAGTCCCCGAAAGAACTCGGAGGTGGGAAGGCTGAACCCGCAATAAAAAGGAAGTGAAGACAACGAGCTCACCGGTGTTTGGGGTCGGGAAGTCCTCCGCCGCCGGGCGCCATCCCACAAGTTCCTTTGGCGGAAGCACGCCGTGCTTCACCATCTCCTTGAGGTGGATTCCCTCACATCCAGAGGACCCATTGGTCGAACGGAATCCTTTTTCGTCCGCCATGAGAATGGGTTGATGGGAAGTGGATCTGTGGAAAAAGTTGGATCTTTGGCGATGGAACGTGGGAGATTGGTGTGGAGGCTGGTTGTTGCGAGAGAGCGAGCTCTTAGATGGATGGATTTGGGAGCGCGCGAGTCTAGGGTTCTCCGCGGTGAGCTGTTGAACGGTGCGCGAGAAGGGGAATCGTTTGGAAGATGAAAAGGCGGGGACGACCTCGCATCTTTATAGAAAGATTTGAGGGTTGCGCTAGGTTTTACGGTGAGTGGGCCGAGCCCATAAGAAAATCTACGGCCCGGCTAAGGTGTGGTCCGATACGTGTCCTTAGGGACTTAAGCGGATGAGCTTAAGCAGATTTGCCACGGCAATATGCGCGTGTCCGAGTGCCCTATACCTTTAAAGATCCTTCCATACCGCGGTTTGCTTGACTTCATGAGAAGCCGGCACGATGCAACTTGGAAGGTGACCAACGGTGAGTTTTTATAGCTGCCTTGGTGAACAAGGGCATTTTGGTTTTTTGGCATTTGGTCGGGTAATCTTACCAATGCTTGTTTGTTTTCCACCTTGGTGAAGATCTTTATAGATTGAGACCAGTATTATGGCAAAAGCTGTTTAATAACTTGGTCATATTTTTCATATGATTGAAAGAACTTGTTCTCCCATGAGGGATGAATGAAATATTTATTCGGGATTACTCGGGCAAATCCACTCGGATGAGCAAGAGCTTACCGAGTGCTTTTTACCTATAAAGGTTGATTGAATTATTTGTTACGAGATAACTCGGGCAAATTCACTCGGATGAGTATGAACTTGCCGAGTAATGAGATTTCAATGATTGCTTTAGCATGAGCTAGGCATTTACATGAGAATGATCTTTTATAGTTCTTGACTATATGCTTAGCCTATTTTTGACTAACCACATAGTCGGGGGCTACACCTAATTAGGTGCATCGGAGATGCACCTAGATATTTATTTTTTGAGAAATTTTTATATATATTTTTCAGCCCTTCACAGTCTTCAAAGCCACTCGGGAAGATTCAGCAGAGATGATGGAATCACTCGACGCCAAAAGCACTCGGTCAAAGAGATTTTTGGTTGAGTCTTTGTTTTGGTCGGCGAGTTGTCTCGTCGACGAAAAGGACTCGGGGCTCTTGTGGAGATTGTGGCAATCGGGTATCTACATGGCAAGCTTATCCATTGGAGGTAGGGATAGATTGTGCCTGCTATATCTGTAAGCCGAACTTGACTTGGGTGTTACGGTTGCCGATAGAGATAAGGCAATCGGCCTATAGTCACGGTTTGGTAAGATTGAGGAAACCAACTTAGAATAAGATAGGGTTTCCGACTTGTAAACCCTTCCTCCCAAGACTATATAAGGGGGTAAGGGCGTTCCGAGGGATATCCAACACTAGATCTGAGATACGACTTCATAAGCAAGAGCTTTAGATCACGAGATCAATAAAGACACTCGGCGGATCGAATCCACCGAAACAGGAGTAGGGTATTACCTCACGAGAGGGCCGAACCTGTCTAAATCTTTTTTCTTCTTCTAACCCATTGTGCTTGGCGATCTCGACTGCGACCCCGAAAAATATATTGTCGAAACCAAGTTTCGACACTTCCCTTCGGTTCTCACCGCGATATCAGGAGTAACCACAGCCCAAATCAACATCACCAGAAAGTTTTACTCAATACAGTCCACCGATCTGTTCAAAGTTCAGTTCACTCTTCATGAAAAAACAAAGTAATATACACCAAGTGCAACGCATGGAAAGCAATCCTTACATGATCATATGTTATGACAAGTTCTCAACCTGTCCATGCCACCATGCCAGGGTGAGCCTGCCGCTTCCGATGCTGGTGAACTAGCTCCTCTGATATCAACGAACTCCTCAATCCATCCTCCCCAACGTGGTGGTAGACGTGTATGTAGTGGCACGGGGCAGACTTTTCACCTCATTATTTCGATTACAATTTTTATAAACTAAACGGTTTATGAATGATTAAAAAATAACTAAAACCATGTCAGAGGCATCCTCTGGCTGCTTGTGCAACGTCTTCTTCCGAATCCTAAATGGCATGGCCCCATCCTCCCGCTTGCTTCTCTTGTCAAAAGTCCTCATCACAGTTCAACCTCAAAGTACCAACTGTTGGTCTCTCTCCCAGCGGGCAGCGGCTCATCCCTGTTGTTCTCTTTTTATCAGGACTTTTTGCTAATCTCCTCTGAGAATTTATCAACAGAACATGCCAAAACTTCGGCTTCCCTCATCTTCTTCCCTTCTCTTATTCTGGATTAGTTTACTGCAACAAGTTGTGTTCCTTTGTAATTTGGTGTCCTGTGGCTGCCATATGTGAAACCATGTCTGACATAATATGTCCGCTTCTAGTAACAACCTATGGAGCCGAATTAATATCAAACTGTATTATCAACGTGTCCGTTTCTAGTGCCGTAGACGTATGTAAATCCAAGTACTTCTATACAAATTTTATTTTATAGTTTAAATCTCGACCGTTAAAATCTAAATACTACAATATAATGACTTATATAGGGGCGTGTATTTGGTTAAAACCGAGACTTCGGTTCAAATTTTTTCCTAACAAAGTTCGGTTTGGCATTAGGTAACAATCGATCGGTTCTCGTAAATACTGAAAACCGTGAAATTCAGGTTCAGTATTTTTGGTTTGGTTTTCGGTTTTTACCGAAAAACCAAACGAGCGAAAGCGCGCGCGGCGGGCCGGGACGGAGGCGGCGCGGCGGCGTGCCGGGACGGAGGCGGCGCGACGTGCCGAGGTGGAGGCGTCGCGGGCTCGTGGCGGCACGCCGGGAGAGGCAACACGGCGGCGGGCCAAGGCGGAGGCCGTGTGGCGCACTAGGACGGGCGGCGCGTTTTTTTGGATTCGTTTTTTTCATTTGTTTGTTGTTTGGTTCTCCGATGTTAAAACCGAAGCCAAACCAAATTATTTGGTTCCGAAAAACCACAGACTTCGGTTCGACTCAATGCGGTTTGGTTTTTTTCGGTTTAAAAGTGTCCACCCATAGACTTATATCGTTTTCAATTAATGTTAGAAGTTCTATACCTTTAAAACAAACATGATGTATTTTTAGTTATCTTACTAATATAATAATAAAATCCTAAATAAAATTTTTACATGTTTTTAACGATTTAAGAGCAAACGTCAAAAAATAAACTCTAAAGTTTTAAAATTTAATTTTTCACGGGTGCTTATGAACTGGAGGGGAAACGATAAGAGTAAGACATTTTGTATCTCTACTTCCTTTAGACCGGGCTTTGATTCATTGGTTGCTCTCGTGTTCTGCATTGTGTAGAAGGAGCGTGTCATATACGTGAGCTGATATGGGCCACAGTTAAGCTCGTATTAGCACACGTAGTGACATTGAGTATAATGTTGGAGTGTCATTGTAACACAGCAAACTTGCCGACGGCACATCGCAGAAACACTAGTTCTGTCGATACAAATCACAAACGAACTTAGCCAACTTAGCCCTTGTTCAGTTGCAACCGAAAAATAAAAATATTTTGGATTTTGATCACTTTTTAACTTTTTAACTAAACGGTTGAAAAGTTTGGATTTTGATCACTTTTTAACTTTTTAACTAAACGGTTGAAAATTAGGAATAAAATAATTTTAGATTTGAGACTAGTTTGACAAAAAAGATAAAATTTTCTTTTAAAAGATGTGCATGAGAGTTATATGAGAGTTACATGCATGAGAGTTCAAAAAATTTTTACATATAACTAAACATCTACTCTTGTAAAAAGATTTTATCCAAAACTTTTTATGAAAAGTTTTCACCAAATTTTGCAACTAAACAGAGCCGCCTCAGTAGTAGAAAAACTGAGCTTGAATCGTAGCTACAACTTACAAGACAACCTGGTATGATTTGACTTAATGAACTCGTGTTAAGGCTATCTGTAGGACCTCAATCTGATAGCTACAAAATGTTCTAATACAAGATAAATACATCCACCACACCGTTATTTTGGGATAACAGTTTTCCTAACCTGACTACATTCAAGAAGAGGAAAATATCTAAAGTTGCCAACTACTAATTACAATCATCTCACCTCAGAATATAATAGGCTCTGTCAAGGCGTGCTCCCGACTAATTCCCATGGTTGAATACACCATGAATGCGTGCCAAGATCAGTAATCTTTTCCACGCCAGTTGGATTAAGTCAGTACCTCCTTATAAGAAAGTTGATTTTCCCACTTTGGTCCATACCAACAGTAATCAAAAGAGAAGCGGAATGCAAGACAGTGATATCTTGAACAGTTTAGTCAACCAATATAATTCAGTGATATTCTTCCACTTCAACTAGTCGCCCACGTACCCACCTCATTTTAGACTTCTGCACAGGTGACGTGTCATCTTCTTGTGGCTCATCGGGATAAATTTCTGCTACTTCAGATGCAATTTGGTCAATTGTTATTGATTCGTCATCGACCATTAATTGATGGGCATTAAAATCTTTCATCCTGTGATTTCCGTTCACCTCTTGAATAGCTGAAGAAGCGGAAGGAAGCAGATAGGCTCTTTCCATAGAATTTTCTATTCTCTGATAATCTCTAAGGTGATCTGTTTCACTGAGAGTCGACACAGCAAAATAGAAATCTATGCCGTTAACATTGCTTGGAACAAGGTCCTTTCCATTGACTGGTTTATTCTCTTGCTTGATCACGTCAATTTGATTTGTCATTTCGTGATTGTGCAATTCAGACGCACCTGAGTCTTGTGATGCATCATCAGAAGCATTATCTGCAGGCCCTTCATCGTCAACGTGTTGAAGTGATAATCTAGCCTCTGTAACAAGCTTTCGAGCTTCTATAAGTGATGCTTGAGCAAAACGGCTTGTGGACGCAACAGTCTCAAGAGCATTTGCAGCCTTCTCAGCTTCTGCAATCAGTGACCTAATGGCAAGGAATATAATCAGAAGTTACTTTAGTGACAGAATTAAATGTTTTAAGTGCAACCCAACACGTGCAAACTTCAGGCATTATTTCTTTCAAAACATATCCTTGAATGTACAGATACCATGCATAGTTTTTCTGCTCAGCAGATAGTACCAAATAACTGAAGCAGGAAATCAAGTACATAGTGCACTAAAACATATTTAAGTCATAATGATCTGTAGTTTTACATGTTGAAAGATATTTAGAGGTGTCCATATTAGAGCTTTTGACTTTCCCCAAAAGTAATTATGTGTGTGTGTCTCAGTTATTCACCTGCAAAACTATAATACTCAATGTATCGAACAAGATGAACAAACAAAAGAAAATACCCTTGGTATGAACAACTTTTTACGCATGAGAGGACAGTAAGCATCAATTGTCAGGGAAATATGCCTTTTGTACTGACATTTCACAAAACTATTAAGAACAAGCCATTCCAGTTAGAAGAACTTGTAAGCTCACGGGGAAAATTTGCAATATAAAAGAAATATGTTGCGAAAAAATCACAAGTTGTGCAAAAATGTTGATCTCCCCCAATTGAACTATGGAATAAGCTGACATACCTAGCCCTTTTAATAGCTTCTTTCTTTTCTATTTCTAGGACTGCCCTTTGAGCTCGAATCTTTGTTATCATCTCTAGTTTTTCACCAGCCATTGGATCTTTGTAAGGAGTTGCGCTTTTCTTTCTCTTAACTGTTGGAGTCGGTCCCCGTGCATCCTCCAATCCAGCCGATCTGGATTGAATAGGTTTCTTTTTCACAGTACTTCTCTTTGCACCAGGTTCTCTGGCAGATCTTGGTTTTCGTGGTACTTTAGTTCCAGAAGATGTTCCATGGTAGCTAGCAATTCCACTGCATACACGTTCACGGTATTCCTACAAGAAAAAAAGAGAAGGCACTCATAAAACTAGATATTTCTTACATATGCCAATTTCCATATAGATTGCTGGTGATCCATATACTCCTATCTACGTAACAAGCTATATGGAGTATGGACTATTTAATTCATTAAAGCTACATGGAATGGTGTAAGATCAGTGCAGAGCTACATATAAAATTCAAACGAAATGATGAGAAACATGTAAGAGGGAGGTATTGTTATTATCTTTACCTTATCTAGCCACTTCGCAGCAATGGCTTCTGCAATTTTTCTCCTCTGCTCAGGAGATTTTGGTGCTCGTCGATTACCTGTAGGCCGAGGCATTGATCTCCTTTTCTGGACTTTTTCCAACCACTCCTGCCGCATCTGCTCAGTCAAGATTTTATATGAATTCCATTGGAGGGATATTCCACCAGCAAAGCCCTTCCTAGCTGCATCTGCTATCATGTCTCTCCACTCTACAAAGCAACCATCCTGGATCATTAACTTCTGTAAACGCAAGTTCCATCCTCGCCTCACTCCCATGGATATCTTTATTCTTGTCTCCTCGCTATATTAAGAAGAAATACCAATTATTAGGATTGGTTCTATGACTCCCTAGAGCTATCACATACACAGCTTGACATGGTCAATGCGAAAGATGTATTGCCTCAGTACAAGCAAGGAACCACTGCAGTAGAAAGCATCAAATATAACATGCAAATGGACCAACGAGTTTTGGGTTAATCAAACCATAATGAACAAGCAGATTTACTAAAAGCATGCAATCAGTTGAGATCAAAATTTGTCCCTCCAATATAATGGGAGGGATATCTCTAGAACTCTGAATGTGGTTGAAGGTAACCAGCAAGCTTAATAATTCATTAGAGTATTAACATATCTCCTTTAAATTTTATGTAGCTTATGGCAAAGTGACCAGTACCTAAATACCTTGTATAGGTTCATCCAATATGATCTTGGTGTGACCATTATGTACGTGTATCAAGCTGCTTTTGGATCATTTCGAAGAATACATATCATCTATAAGGTGAGTAGGTCACACACTTAACATTTTAGAACAAGTGATTTTACAGTCCTTGATAAGGTACTTGGAGGTAACATTAACACTATTTGAATGCATCCTGGTACCTCCTATTAACAAAACTCAATATTAGCTCCTGTTACGTCAATATTAGCAAGGTGTTTTTCGAAACCTCCTTGGGCATGTACAATGGGACAGATGCTTATGTAGCTGCCTAATGAGAGAATAAGACCTCTCGTTAGGAGCCTTAATCTGGAACAGATGCAGCTATTCTTTAGGCGCCTGGCTCCTCAGGTTTGCTTTCCATGCAATTGGCCAGACACCAAGGCATCCGATGCATCCTCAAACAGACACACACACACACACACACACACACGCACGCACACACACTTGGGAATCGCCTGCTAATCTCCAGTGGCAAAAAAGAAAATAACTTCTTCCAAGCGCCCGGCAAAGAGTCGTATTATACATGGCCTTACGCACCATGAAAAATCTGTTAGACCAATCTAGTTCCCATGTAATCTTTTTGTGACTTAACATTGTGCATGCTCAATAACCTATTGGAATGCTAATGTAGGTTCTCACCAAGGATGAATACATGCCAATAGGCACCAAAGAACCATGCTGATCACCATGACACTGTCAACCACCTAGGCATGTCCAGCATACAATAATACCTAGGCTTACACCCTTAGTTTGCAAAAGAGTAAAATTAGCTTCTATGGCCCTCTAGTTTTATATGGAACTCTGAAGCATAAA